>PRKT01000213.1:650938-665643 GCA_003671525.1 Saccostrea glomerata | reverse complement strand
AAATAAAAAAAAAAGTCATAAATTTTCAAACTCTATTTTGTTTGAGGTGGGATGGAAGGAAGGTTTTCCTCTAAATTTTTGGTACCTTTTTTTCTTTCATATGTTCAAATTTGCACGTGTATGACCCTACAGCAACAAATGTGGGAGGGGGCAGCATCCATTTAAAACTTTACATAATAAACAAATTTACTGTAAAAGACTATTCTCAGAAAAAGGGGCACTACGGCCTTATAAAGAAATTTAATAAATTAAGCAGGTCGATAGGTCAGGAGCTAAGGAGGCCCAGTATGCATGCAAATCTCGTGCGCATCTGTCTCTGAGTCTGACGCTATGGAGGCCAAATGTGCATGAACATTTCGTGCGGCTGGCCGTTGTGTTTGACGTCAGTGGGCTAGGACTATATTGAAATTGGGATTGGAATCCTAGTGTAATTTTAAATGTATGTCTGCATTTTTAAAGTTTAGATCTACAATTTTATTTCACAATGAAATGGAAATATAAGGAATCACTGTCTAGTTAGTATAGTATGCCAAGGACATCAACAATATAGTGGGAAACTTGGGATAATTTATGCACAACGGGCTTCGCCCGTTATGCAAATTATCCCATGTTTCCCACTATTGTTGATGCCCTGGCATATATACTATATACTATAACGAGACAGTGATTCCTTAAATAGTCTAAATAGTAATATGTGCGATCATTTTTCAAATGATAGCTTAACTTAATAGCATCTGAAAAGGTCCAGTGCCAAAAAATGCATCTGTCAGAAAGGGGCCGTTTCCTTAACAAAAACTTAATGGCCCGCTTTTATTAAAATTACTGCGAAGCTTCATAATTCATTAGTATTGCTGGGTTTCTTATGTTCACAAGAAGACAACAATGTTTATTCTATATAATATAAACGATTTAACGCAAAAATCTACATTTGAAGGGGCTTCGTCTGCGCGATGGCTTGTTTGATCAAATTAAAACGTTTCATAAGCTAAAATGGTAAATGCATAGCAATAAACAATAGCTTACTAAGGTATTTCAATATCGGTGATATTCCGTGGAAGCAACATAACATTCACTAACCCTTTCCTTTCTCTTATTGAACTCATTTTTGTCGAAGACTCCATTGTTGTTTTGAAAATTTAGCAGAAAGAATCCGTTAATTCTGCTGAAAGGGTTCCCCCCCCCCCCCCCAGTGTTTGAGGCGTATGGCCAAAGGCGATAAAATAAATGGACTCTTTGCAAATCTCTTAAGGGTTCTAGGATGGGACTGTGTAGAAATATATATGGTGAAAATACACTCTTTCTTTTTAAAAAAAATCTCAAATTCTGGGTATTTTGAAAATAAGCTATGTACAGTAATAATGAGCATGGGTGCCTCAACATTCCAAAAGTGTGTATTTCATGGTCTTTGGGTCAGAAGTTCTGATATTAGGGCAGGGCTCTTTTGATTAAATAGTAAAAATACCTTGATTCTTTGAAAGTCTTCCCCTTTGCTTTTCTGTTTTAAACTAATGAACTATGATTATGATGTTTAAGGGTGCCTCTTCCAAAATTGTGAATTTCATGGCCCTTGGGGTCAGGATTTTTAGTGTTAGGGTGAGGGCATTATTTAGGGAAAATGTTTAAATGCTCCATGATATTGAGCAAGCAAATTTAATACAAATTTATCATGAGCAAGGGTGTATTTTAAATAATTCTGAATATCATGTCCCCTGGGTTAGAGGTTTTTTGGTGTTAGGGTGGGGCTCTGTTAATAGTGAAACTGCATTAATTCTTCGAAAATCTTCTTTACTGCTGAGTATTACGCAGATGAATTAAGTGCATGGTTATATTGAACAAGGGTACCTCCTCTTTTCCAAAATTGTGAAATATGTGGCCCCAGGGACAGGGGTTCCATGGGAGGGGCTCTTCATTATTAGGTCACCCGAGTCACTCGTGTGACTTACTGCTATCTGTTTTTGTCTGTCGGCTTTCATCTGTCGGCTTTCATTTGAACATTTTCAGCTTCCTCTCTCAAACCACCAAACTAATTTCAACCAATTTTGGCATATAGCATCCACGGGTGAAAGAGAACAAAAAGTGTGAATTTCAGGGTCCCTTCCCCACATCCGGGGCCTGAGGGGTGGGGCTAAAACCACCAAAATTAATGCAATCTTTAAATATCTCATGGACATCAAGCAATCAAAATGTTGGCATGATTGTAATAAGTAGTGAGCCCTCAACCACAACTGTGAAATCCATGGCCCAAGGGTAAGAGGCTCTGGTGTTAGGGCGGGGCTATATAGATCATATAGTGAAAATCTTCTCTGCTCCTGGGCATTAAACTAACTAACTAAGTACATAGTTTTGATGAACAAGAGTGTGTCTTCGAAAATTGTGAAATTCATGGCCCCTGGGTCAGGGGTTCTAGTGTTAGGGGGTGGGGCTCTATTGATTATATAGTGAAAAAAACTGAAAATGCATTAATTCTTTGAAAATCTTCTTCTCTGTTCCTGGGTATTAAACAAACTAAGTACATAGTTTTGATGAGCAAGAGTATCTCTTCCAAAATTGTGAAATTCATGGCCCCTGGGTCAGGGGTTCTGGTGTTAGGGCGGGGCTCTATTGATTATATAGTGAAAATGCATTAATTCTTTTGAAAATCTTCTTCTCTGCTCTTGGGTATTTAACAAACTAACTAAGTAAACTATATATAGTTATGATGAACAAGAGTGCTTCGTCCAAATTTCAATTCCTGGATCAGAGTAGATTCAAGTTTGTTCAATTCACCGCTCCCCCTAGGAGAAGGTTGAATTACCATAAAATACTGTTCCCCTAGCCACATTAGCAATGTGGCCCATGGACCTAGTCTTTTTGGGAACAAGTTGCCAGTGTACTTTGATGGTCACCTTGTATCATGAATTTCACTAAACGATTTTAAACCCCAGTCCCTAAAACGGACTAAACTTATCACATGAATATACAAATACATGTAATTGAAGAATCTATGTCACAAAGGAAATGACATGTGCGCGTCTCACAGATCGCACAGTCTGGTATAGGTATTAGTATCATAGCCTCCCATCATGTTTGCTAAAAAGAAAGATCATCTCATATAAACCGAACAACTTGCCCATTCCTTCAGTCTAAAAGTGGCATGAATTGCACAATTTTGATATTAGACTTTATTCATAGTAACCATGCACGTATATGCAGTTGCCATCATTTTAAACTCTTTTTTTCAGAAGTTATCACTGAAGTTGATTTTTTTTTAATAGGCCAATCGTGAAGGCCAAGGGGTCAGAAATCATAGCATGCTCGGAAATATCTTGTAACAGGACATGTCAAATAAGAAAGCCCTATCTCTTCTCATTCAAAAGTAAAGGCCAATTTTAGGTCTTCAAATTTGTTGATAGTAGGTCAAACTTCAAGATTAAGGTCACAGGGTAAAAAATCATTGTATATTTAGAAAGGTCTTGTCACAGGCAATATACAGGTCTAATATGAAAGTCCTATCTCTTCTCATTCAAAGGTCACAACCAATGTTAAAGTTTTTTGCTAAGTAAGTCAAACTTCAAGGTCACGGGGTTAAAAGTCATTGTGTATTAAAACAGGTCTTATCACAAGTAATATACCGGTACATGTGTAATAGGAGAGTCCTATCTCTTCTCATTGAAAAGTTATTACCAAGGTTAAAGTTTTTGTTACGGACGTACAGACTGGCAGACTAACAAACTTACAGACTGACAGACGAATAAGATTTAATGTGATTTTGTCCCCTCGCTTTCGCAAAAACGGGGGACAAAAAACCCAGAAGCATCCTGTGGTATCTCATTAAAAAAGAAATTTAATAAACGTTTCAATTAAACAAGTATTGATCCATGTATTTATATATTAGCTTTTAAAGCAAATGCAGAAGTAAATAATTTTTAAATATACATGTGTTTTCAAAACTTGTCTTGAACAAACCCTACAATAGGATATTTGCAGGAGAAGCATTGATAAAATTTTCAGATCTAAATTGGAGAAGGATGGTAGTTGGAGTTATGTTTCTTTAGCTACTTCGTCACTTCTCGGGCAGATGTTTCATGTATAGCCAGGTGCAAGATGTCGATGACCCACTAATTTTGTTAGTGTTCTTGTGATTCGAAATTGAAAAGTCTTCTAGTATTCCACATTTACCACAAACATTAGATGAAGATATAAATTGTTTGAAAATGAGAATATATTTATATCAAAAGGTATCATTTATATCAAAAATCTCCCTATATACGGTCAAATGGCAAGATCCTACCCCTCCTTTGTGACCACAAATTTGGTAGATCAACCGCAAAAGATGTTTAATGCATAAAAAATATTTCATAAAATTAACAACGGAGATCTTCCGAGGGATTCGCCATCTATTTCCCCCACCAGAGCAAAGGAACCCTCAGGTGGCCCAAGATCCACGGCCCGTTACCCTTTTTTTTAAAGAAATGCTGGATCCGTCAATGCTGCTTTAAGCGCACGCTTGCATCAGTTTGTTCCAAATGACCCTACATTTTTTCAGATATTAAAAAAACTTTATTATGTCTAAAGAATTACTTGTGTTTATTAATAAATACATTAGGCTGTTCAATATCATCGCACATACAAGTAATAATAATGAATAGGAGAACAACTATATATACCACTGAGGGAAGTCTGTAAAATATGAAATATTAAAAAAAATGTTTTGGTGTACATAGACTTCTGATCGAGTAGATCCCTCGCGTGCTAAGTTCCCCGCAACCCAGAAGCTGCCAACAGCAACAGCTGGTAGGGAATGACAAGACGCCATACATTAGATGCTGCGAGAACAGTCATAAATTACTTATTTACATATAAAGGCCCCCAAGCAGTTACCAAAGAAAATTAGCTGCAACAGATGCTTCGGTCAGAAATGTGATCTTTCTTGTACAAGAGACCGGAGAAATTTTAAACTTGGTTGTACTTATATTCGTCATATAATGCGATTTCAACTGATGTTGTTTTCGCAGATAACTTTTATATGCTAAAGAAGGTGTTGGGGGTATTGCAATTACTAGCTTATCGGCTCCTTTTGTTTCATTTGAGTCTCAAACTTGGGTTTTGTTCATTTTGAAATGGGATAGAGTTGTTAACGTAATAGAGTAATAAGAAAGTTTTTTTCTTTTGTTAAAAAATGACATCCTACTTTGGTTGACTGCTTTACAATGGTATCTACAAGATATTCAATTGCAGCAACACAACACCGTGATATAATGCTTGGCGTGTGGCAGGCGTCGAGCGGTGACCAGGCGCACGTGCTCTTGACATAAATTATTTGTACGTGACCCTGAGGTGCCTCAGCTACGGCTACTGATCAGAAGATACAACAGGTAGTCTGGCTACCTGGCCTAACGTCATTCGGACTCAATGTTGTGGCCATTGAGCAAGATGATGCCCCTATTTTTCAATGTATAAAGAAATCAAAAGTTGGTTTATAAGGGTGAGGGGATTGTTGCAGCATGACTGTCCATCTTTTGACTTTCTTTCGCATGTCTAAGTCGCGTGGCCTACTGACGTAGAAAGATATTATCATGATAGAACGGGTGGGGGTGACAAAGGGGTGTTACGTCACGTGACGAGTATCTCCGTCGTCCGCTCTGGTATTATAATCACTCTGTATCATCTTCTTTGCCTCGGGTTGTCATTATCTATACATGAGGTTAAATTTTCGATGGGAAGAAATTTAATTCCACATATTATAATCCATCTCAGTTCCTGACATTCGTTTGTGGCGATCCGGAATTAAATTGATTTCTTCCCCGAAGCTAACCTGTGTTTTGAGTAAGGTGTTCATTTAATTAGATTTTTAACTCCGATTTGATTAAATATAAATTAATATGCAAGGTGGTGAATGCATTGCCTCGCAGTTTTCCCAGAACAAGACGTCGGTCATTAAGTCTAAACCGAGCTTGTAACCGAACCCGAATATATTAATGTCAATTATCAAAGCATGATTCAATTCCATCTCAAATATCTTTGATTTTTCTAATACATTTTATTCAGTATAATATCTTTTTCGTTAACTGATCACTCTATATAATCAATATGTTTTGAATTTTCGAACTGAAATCGAAAAAAAAAAGTCGCAACAAGTACAAAAGGTAAATTGACTTTAATTGAATTGTTCAGATTCCAACGTTTTTTTTCTGTCGGAAATGTCACATTTTGATCAGGATTACGACATTCACTATCTGTTTTAGCGCCGTTTTGCACTTCTGGCAGACATCAATGTCATGATTCATATGCCGTCAGAAAAACTACCCCAACAAATAATATACCAAAAAACCCTCAGTATCCAGCGATAACTGAATTTACACCCGGCATTTCACGCACCCTGCTGCGATCTTTCATCACCTTTATGAGTTCTCGTGTACCCTTTGTTGAGTGGGGGTAAACTGCCTGGGAAGACACCCGTAGTGACTGCCGACATGTTGCATGTGCTTTCATTAACGATGCCAAACGACAGCGCGGCGTGCATTTACTTGATTGTCCCGTCTACATTTGTAGCGCTGGATTTTCACGGTCGGAAGTCGTAGAAATTTTATGGCGTGACCAATAAAGATTGTGACAGGAACTCTTTAGAATTTGACCCACATGATCATACAAATGGTGAAAGCCGATATTTTATATTATTCACAGTATAGATGTCACATTTGAGCAACATATTTGAGAACTGAAATATATTGTTGGTCTCTTGGGATATGTTCATGTTTAGATCTCTCTCTTTCTCTCTCTCAATTCTGAAGTCAATCAGATGGGTTACATTGACGACAGTTCCTGGATGCTGATCATTTTCTAGCTCAAACTAAAACTCAAAACAAGACAGCGGTCATTTCTCTACATCTTGTGAAGCAGAAAAAATACAAAAAAATACATGCAGTTTCAAGATTCGCAAGTTGAAAAAAAAGTTCTTTGATTCATTTTTTTATTAATTAAGTTAACTTGATTTCATGATGCAAATGAATAAGTTACAAGTCTTGTCAATCTAACGAAGATCTATTGCAAAAATAAAAATACAATATTTATCTGTTGTCTGTTGTCCACCCCGACTTTATTTATCTTAAATATTGTGGAGGAAAACAATAGTGATTTGACAATTAAATTTTTATCTACGTGAATTTAATTCACTTAGTTTACACTAATTAATTGTTTTAGATGCCAATTGAAATTGTTCTTCACATACTTTAACCAGTTTCACATTAATTATCAGTACCCTAAATCAAGTCTAAGCGAGAGCAGCACGCTTAATAATTAACACGAGAAATAATTAAATAGAAAGGGGAGTGGGGCTTGTAATGTGGAATGGAAGTGTGTAAATTATAAGATAATTTGTGCTGCATAAACCTTTCATTGAACTGGATTGCAGAAGACTTAACTCTTTGATCATCAATCACAAACCAGACTTTGTTTCTTTCATCCCCGAGCTTAGAATAGGACGAATGAAATACTGGGATAAAACAAGCGCTTTCCGCTTTGAAACGCGGTTTAATGAGATTTACCTGAAATTAATAGGGTGTTTTTTCTACCTTGACGATAAAATGTCGGAGATAATTTTGAGTTTTGTCAGACACATAGCGCGACCCAACGAATGACAGTAACTTCAAATCTATCAAAACTGTTTCACCTTGAAGGGAAATCCAAAATTTTACTTGGGGAAAATTTTAAAGCCCTGCCTACATGAGCTGTCAAAAACGTTTTCCAAATTGTCAGGGATTTGTCCCCGTTAATCCCCTGCCCCCCTGAGAGTTCTGGAGACCCAAACCTCCAGGCTTATTCCTCCGAGTTTTCAAAGAGATAAGAACGCCCGCCATAAGCACAGACATGTTCCCGCGGAATTAAAAGATTGAAACACCTCTGTTTCTAGTTAATTGAACGACAAAGTCCAATTTTGATTCTTTTATTTATGCATATACTATATTTATTAATATTTCTCGTGCATGCCCCTGCAGAATGCGAACCATTTTCTTTTTCTTTCACAGAGACATTGTTGCTTTTGCACATGTGGCGAATCTGGTGAAACATGACATAATTATTTACAAAAATACATTTCTCAAATGAAAATATTTAATTTTTACCTTTGAGACATCTTGTATTAAATCGACTCTGATTTTCAGCATATTCTAAACAACAATTTAATAAGAGCATATCTTTTAATCAGAGAAGTATAAATGAAACATTTTCATCTGAGAATTGTATCTTTGAATAACGTAATATTGCACAAGATTCGCAATGGTTAAAATGATGAAATAACATTTTCAAAATAGCCTCTCTGAAAAATGGAATCCCACTGGTCTTTACCCGACGGTAGCCGATCAGCGAATGAATTCAGCAGCTTCTGCAAACAAAGTGTGCGCTCCCTGGGATACTTTTAAATATTCAAGTACTCATAGGTAGAAGTATCCATCGCTACTTTTAATTTCAATTCAAAGACTTTCTTGCTTTAGAATCACAGAAATAACAACACTTACTCTTATCTCTGAAAATTTAATTCTCCTGAAAAAACATCACAAAAAACAAATATAGGCCGCACTTGATATCTTTCATACACTACAGCAAAGGAATTTCTCCGACATTTCAAAAGCGGGGAAAGCAACAGAAAGTCTTAGAATCCCAAGAAAATTGTAGGGAAATAAGGTTATGTCCTGTATCTATGAAAAAGGACTGAAATATTGGCTTATAGATAGGGAATAAATGTTAATAAAGGGGCTTACTGAATCAATTTCTGGTCGTTTGACGGAAGGTTCAAATTCGATTTCTCTTACGTTCCCCTGTCGTTGGATTGTACATTCTAACATGGAATCGATGAGAAATCGAACAAAATACAAGGATTTAAGCGATTATCAATATGTTGATCTGTTGTGTCTGACACCAATGGTTGATTATATCAAAACAAAACATCGAAAATCACTATTCCTCCCCCGATACAAAGAACAGTCTGTCGTGAACGGACGCTTTTTGGTTTCACGACGACCATCTTTTTTCTTTTCTTTTTTCCCTTTTTTGGGCAATGAAGATTAGATGGTTTTCAACCCCAGCATTGAAAAGGGTTTAATTCAGTTTAACAAAAATTTCAATTGCAGGAAAATGTTGCTCATCAGATGGCAAATGCCAGTTCTAGAAAATTTCAAATTCACGCTTTTTCTTTCGGTTACGGTGGCGTTTGGGAATTGCATGGTTAACCAAATGAGAAAGGTGAACTGCTGAGAATGAAAAGCGACAAATTTAACCGAGAACATTTTTACAGTTGAAGGATATTAATTTTACTCTGTAAATTGTAATTCGTGTTGGGATCTTTTGGAAACCAATATACCTAAATCTGTCATCGGGGACTGTCGGAGCGTACTATTCAGAACGGATTTTTCTCGGATTGTGGCCTTATCTTTAGATATTTGATGAGGGCCATTTTTCTCCTTTTATGTGAATGTTTGAGAACTGTTATCGCTGTAAGGGAACACCGTTTTTCAGCCTCCCTCCCATTTCATATTTACACACCTTTATTCACTGTCATGGTTACCTGAAATATACATCTCGTCTGGAACAATTACGCGGTCATTTCTGCCGCGGTACAATAGGTTTGTTTGAAAACAATTTTACACGAGAATAAAGGAGCTCATTCATTGCCCACGTGCTGTAGTTCACACAAGACAAAAAAATTCAATTTGTACATTGTCCAAAACGAGTATAATAAGCGTATTACATGAAAAGGAAGCACTGCAAACACGGTTTAAAAGAGTTGAAATTTTGTATTATTGCAAGCCCCGCCTCTGGCACGCGACAGTTTTTAATGGGACCCTCTCCAAATGACGCATTTACCTATGAACAATGACTAAAAGAACGAAAAAGAATAGTGTCCATGGTAAATATTTGAGGTAGAATTTATCAACATATTGCAGTGTTTACTTTCAATCAGGTTTATGAAACAGGTAGCTAAGGGCAATCAAATATTGGCTGTATCAAACAGTATTTTCTGACAAGAAAATTTCGCCTTACTGTCGTCCGTGGGCCAGGTGTAGGGAAAACGGTTGTGTGCAAACACAAACTGTATGCATTATGGAGGTAGAGCTGTTTTCGCTCGACAAGGCTACAGCGATCAATATTACATATTTACCGTTTTTTTCAAAACTTTCTAAGTTTGGGCAATTAAGATGGAATGTTTGATAAATGTCACTTTGTACCTTCGGTGAGCGAAGGGAAATATTCAATGCATAGAATCGATCATTTCCTAGAAATAATAAATCACGATTTATGTTTGAATCTAAACGAGTCTTGTGTGATGCATTGATAACCAGAGAACAGAAATATAAGGATACTACTAATGTCTGTATTTCTTTTTTACAATATCGCTTTTCCCCTTCTCCGTTTTGTATATGTTTCTTGAATACGATGTATGCAACATAATGAGTTGATTTTTTTCTTTCCAGATAGAGCCTGTTTATGTTCATTTTTTTTTTTATTTGCCATCTTGATTTTAATAAAAATAATTTTGAAAGCAGAAGGACAACAACATCATCCATCTTCTGTTGTAAGTCTTAAAAGAAAGCTCAAACAAACATTCAGACTGGAGGGCGCAATAGAAATCCTGACCGGCTGTGCACGAAACACTGCGACATCTGGTGGCAGAAAATATTAAGAGAGTCACGACAATGTGCATAGTGATAAGTATATGCGACGAATACCCTTAAAGCACGATTATGAAAGTTCAACAAAAAATATATCAATCATAATTCTGATATGAAATAGTGTCTAGACATTTTGATCCTTTTGCAAAAATAATTAAAACATAAAAAAAAAATCAGAAAAAATAATACTTAGAAAATATTTTACCATAAGTTATATAAAAAATTGGTGAGGCATAAATTTTCATGGCATGTAATTTTAATGATGTACGGGTTAATTATACCCTTTGTTTAGCTGTCGCGTAGGTCGACGGCAGACGGACGAACGGCAAAAGCTACCTTGCAATTTACAGTGTTTGTCGAACGAGTATAGTCACCACTATCATTACTCGTCATTGAGAGAACTCTTTTAATTACAGGTTTTGTTTCATGGGATCAAAAAAAAGTCTTCATTTTACCACATTCCACCCAAGATAACTGTAATCACGGCTCCTTAGACGTCACTGCAACACGCTAGCCTTCTAAGGCGTCAAGTCCTTCGTAGCATTTATAGTTGTTAATTATTCAATTATCAATCCTAAAGATTTTTTGTTTTCTTTTTGCTTTATTTATTTATGCCAGTTTTCATGGTATTTTCGCCAATCTAAACTAATTTATTGTTTGAACTATTTTCCATAAATATTTCTTGAATCGAGAGAAATTCTTGTATTGTAATGTCTGGAATCTCCTTTCAATAAAAAAAAAATTTTACACCCTAGAATCATGAGTACGAACGATTTATGCCAATTAAAAGATATAATCTTGATCAAATGACACACAAAGGTAAAATCAGTAGTCCGTTTGTTACTGATAAAACGTGTCCTGTTACAGATGCTGAATCAGTCCTAGAACGATGGACAAGATAAACCGTTCAGCCAAGTTTAATAAAGTTTGACCATCGTCGCCACTGCTCCTCTTGCCCATCCATTTTTCAACGCGAACCATCAATGATAAATCGCCAAATATAATTTGCATAACCCCGTACACTGTAGACCGAGTAGAGCGATATATCAACGTCGTTAATCCATCTCACACTTAAATCTGTATTAAAGGTTTGATATAACGGAATCCGAATCTTCTCATAACAATATTCAGTTATTATTTTATGTTTCCTGAAATTTTATACAGCTGATTTTTTTTTTCGTTGCTTTTTTTCTCTAATCGTTAATTTATTTATTTTCTTAATTTTCCAATACTAGTATAAGTTGCTATGCTATCATTTTCAACTTATAATTGAACTTCTCCATTCTAAACTTCTAGTTAAACGAAAAATTCAATCGCTAACAGTTATTCTAGTTGTCAAGGATGTTACAGTTAAACCAAAGTAGATTTTTTTTGCAAAGAATTTTTTTTTTTAATTTTTGTTGATTATAAAAAAGTAAAAAACGGTAAAGTAGCAATATTACACGGGGGCGCGTGGCCACACCATTGTCACCAAAGGTGTAAACAGGTGTGTCCTGTCTGACGCAACATCTGCCGTGGCGAGAGCAGTTGGTCAAGCCAAACCAATGTCATGCCACAAAGGGTAGAAAGACCGTTATAATGGACAAAGCCTCTCAATTTAAACCTAGACTAAAATCACCACCGGTCATCTGATGCGATTACGTATTACGGTAACGCAAGTCCATTACGGCTTAATTTCCAAATGCTTTTATCGGCGACAAAGTACTTAGTGGCCAGATGTAGGAACTGCCATATTTGTTGACTCCCAGGCCCCAAGTGAATGTTACATCACACACGGAATAATATATGATTGTGTTACTCACTTCTACAGTTAATTACTACTATAGTGTAATTCTGACCATTGTCCAGAAATATGTATAACCCATTAATATTCACTCTTATGGAAAAGAAAAAAAAGAAATTTTATATTTTGATTCTTTTGAACACACGCATAAATTTTAGATCAATCATATTTATTGGTCCATGTTTGCAAGACAAATCATAAACCAATGAAGAAAGGCGTCTACGCCATGAATTAAAAGCAAAAAAAAAATTTAAAAACATCCAACAAAAAAAAAATAAAAAAAAAAGAGAGAAAAATTTCAAAACAACGAAATCTCAAAAAACTTCAGAAAATGTAAAAGGAACGCAGAGAAAGCAAACAACATGGACCCCCTTCCCGATTTTTCTAGAAATCCTCGCCATTTCTCAATCATTCATTTTGTTCTGAACGTCATTCATTAAAAACCGTGATGAAATCACCTTGACATTTGAGATATGTTCTTCAGTCAAGGTATTGACATAGCTCTGGTATCAGCATGCAACAAAATGCTCAAGTATTTCACAAGTACTATTCCTTCCGTCTCGTAGCATTTTCATTGTTTTGTGTTGTGATCTCAATTCAAGGGTAACCCTTACTCCATGTAGGGAATTAAAAACCTCTGTACCCTTTTTGGTTTTCCCAGGTCTGGATCATATTTAAAAAAAAATAAAACATATAAATTTGTACCAAATAATATTTGGTATGTGAACCTGCCATTACTTGACAGATGTCCGATGCTTATTTCCCTTTTATGTTTGGGTTGGTGGGTGTCCGTGCCAGAAATGTTTGTTAAATTGTTGTCGAATCATTTTTTCAATATCGATCAGACACATGATTCTTGTAGGCTGTATCATCACAAGACATGGTGACAAGTTCCACCCATGCTGCTGAATTTAACACCAGTAAAATCATCAGCTTCTCTGTATCTTTTAGACACAAATTGTGTTCTTCTTGCAATATCTTTACATTATTAAAGGAAGACCACGATAACAACAATTCAAGCTCAAAAGATGCATATCCAATTTGTACAGGCTTTATTGTTCAAAAGATGAAAGTTGAATCTGCTATTGAAATTTAAAGCAATTTTGAATGTAGCAACCCTTTGAATATTATAATAGTCATATATCCAGAAAATGAATTTTGTTTATCGTAAGGAAACTCTTAAAAGATATGCAGTTAGAATGATCTGCTTTTTGGTGGAAAATTGAATAAATGGAAATTAACAGCAAACGGAACATCTTCAAAGGGATTTAAATATTGCTAAGATTATATAAGATCAAAATAAAAAAATTCAAAAATAATATTTGCAAGAAATTTCCAAATATGACTAAAGAACAGCTTTCTTTCATTCTTTTTTTTTTTTACTAAAACATCCTGGAGAAGTATTACGGGTACCCCATTTCATCGCCAACTTTCCATATTAATATACATGTAGTAATATTCCAACATCATATTCTCCTAACAGATTTGAAATGCAAGGGCATACTCTGATTACTATAAAAAATTTAACCAAGGCAAACTATTGTCAAATAAGTTGAAGATACAGGGATTTCAGCAGCCCGGTTTATAGCCAGTTTTCATTTCAAACAAATTCTACGGCCGTTATAAGAACTTTGCAAATACACCCAATTCCTGGATCTTATTTTGCCAGAGATGTTTGATACTAATTCTTATAATTATGTCATTTCTTTATTAAATAAATTTGACTATAGAGTACTAGATGTATACATGGTCAATACATAAGGATTTCGGTGTGTGTGACCAGTCAGCAGGGGATGCTCACTTCTCTTAAGCATCTGCTTCTCTCTCTCTGTTGTTTCAAAGGTCTATGTTTTTGCCTTGTTAAAAATTCAGGTTTCGTGTAATAGATTTATGAGATTGATTAATGTTCGTTATCTCCACATTTTCCATGCTACGTTTTTCTCAAAGTCCAGGAAAACGTTTTTCATTAGTTTTAGAGCTTCCTTAATGCCAAACAAAGCTATCGATGGAGTGCGAATTCAAACGGATATGGCTACTAATTTACACACGTAAAATTGTTATCAAATCACACTGACATAATCCATGGTATTCGAGATAACAAAGTTCTACGGTATCAATATATTCTAAGAATAAAAAAGTAATAAACAATAAATTAAAATTCAGAATTAATTGACAATGCTTATTCATATATTAGAGCAAAACATCGGCAGAAATTGCATGGTACCCTGACTTTTATAAGTTCAATTGACACATGAGGGTGAGGAATCAAGTACTTGCAA
>PRKT01000213.1:633438-645938 GCA_003671525.1 Saccostrea glomerata | reverse complement strand
AGGTTTCTTAGGTGATCTGCTGTCCTGCATTGGGAGTTCTTGTTCTTTCCGCTTACAAGCTGAAATCAGATATATTGAACAAATTTAACAAGAAGCTTGCAGAACAGAAACTTAAGTTATTGTTCATATTTTTCAAATCATTTCACAGATACTTAATCAAAACATGTCTCTGACCATGAATGCATGCTACAAAATTTACATTTGACAACAAACACAACACTTCATTCACGCAAAAGCTACTGGATCTATATCTTGTACAATTCAAGTAGATATAGTCAGAAATAAAAACATGTAATAAAAAAACTAAAAATACACATTTTCAATACATGTAGCAATAAAAAGTCACATTTTCTTCCTCTTTTTCATCAAGTTTTCTTTTACACTTAGCATCATGGTTCTAGATATAAAATTACATTTAAAGATTCTTATATCATTTTAGACCCCTACCAAACTTCCCTTTTAAACCAAGAACCTTTTAGTTAATTCAGTAATCAGTACCCAAGTTTCCCATTATTAGGCTGTGTAAGGCAGACATTAAGACTTGGGTTTTCCTCTGTAAAACAGCTGGATGTGCATTATGCGTGGTAAAACTCCTGGCTTCTCAGGTTAATTATTTATATTTATACTTTTACCTTCATCAAATATTAAGGGCAATTTGGATAATAAGACAGTATACTAGTGGAAAGATCTGCTTTCCAAATGCGACGTGTATCTTTCATCCTTCAGGATTAATCAAGTGTGAACTTAGCCATATCTGCTTCCACAACTATAGAAGGGAAAGTCTGAGCCCCGATCATTATTACGGTAGATACACTGGTTCAAGATAAGTGCAATTTGTCCCTACTCTAAAGGGTGTCATCTATAAACAGGCTCATAACTTTAGTTGTCTAATTTTTCTATGATGCTACACTGGTAATTTGTCCCATGTTATCTTATATTCTACACTTTTCACTGCAGAAAATGCATGGAATCCCCATTTAGAATTCTTTATGAGCTTTATCATGTAACTGTACCAAGAAGTGGCCTAAAATAAACGGTTATTACAAGTTGGCCAAACTCTTCAGGATAACTATTTGTGCATTTTTGGATGATAAGACCTGATTTTTTTCAATTAACTCTGAATTTCAAAATTTACGAGGATGCTATTAACTGCCAGAAGGCAAAATAACCGTACTAAATTAAAGAGGATCCGTTATAAAAATTGTATATGTTTCTTGTAAATTTTTTTCAATGTTGACTTAACCTATCTGCGCTATCTAATTTAGGAAGAAAACTGACGAGAAAACAGGAATACATGTATTTACACTAGCTATCTCCCCCATCTGTGACAAAATAAGGCATGTCCACATTCTCTGACCCTATAATCCCCTGCTGGCATCTTTATGAAAAATGAAAATGACACAAGAACACAAGCTTAGTCTTGGTAGGTAAATTGTCCACGGTGTAGTAATAAGAAATCAGCTGCTGGGTTTATTTAGCAATCAGACAATATTCCCATTGCCAAGAGAAGTGTCGCGGAACTCAGTAACACAAATATGGCAGGTAAATTTCACTAGGTAATTCACACCTTTCTCAGGACAATCACAAACTACGCCAGTGCACCTGTCCACCGAAGTCGACAAGTGACCCTAACACTACCTATATCTATTATAGTTAATGGTGAGAAAATAATCTAGCATGGATTTGGAGATTTTAATTTGTTAGGAACAAGGAACATCAAAGACTTAACTCTTGATCTCCCCAGCGATCTATCTCACTGAAATCATCCAAAATTTCTCTTTCACTTTGATTTAAAAGTCAAAAAGTAAGAGTTGGGATGACACTGAACTGTCTTTTATCAACATTTTTGTAAAATCTGTATTTTGGTCCAATTTCTATGGGTGAGAATGAGTAAGACTAGTTTTCATGGGGCCAGAAAAAAGGGCAACAAACAATATTAAAACTCAGTTAAGCCTTGCAGAATCAGAAATCCCTCAGTTCTCCTGCATACACAAAGCAGGCTGCATAGAACATCAGAGTTAATGAGCTGGAATTATATACACTGACAATGGCACTAATTTACCTGTCCAATCACAACAGCTAGCTCTAGCCTTCGCACCTATTCTCTACCGCTAAATACTCAACCTTAACGAGTTTATACTCTTAGGTTTAATGAAAACTTTCTCCCCTAATGAAAATTGTATAGTAGGCAACAAAAAACTAACTAGCAAAGGAGAAAAGTCGGATTAATAATACAATCTACTGTTTCAGCTCAAGAGAAATCATAGGCATGAAAACCTTTTTTGGCCTCTAATTTAAAAATAATTTGAGTCCAATGAGAAAACTTTGATAATGCAATTAATTTCAATGTGCTATATTCAAAGTGGACTTCATCTTTCATCAAGAATTTAATGAAAAAAAAATCCTACAGAGCTCTGAGAGATTTTCTACTGGTGATGCCACTAGAGTTTCATGTTCTTAAAGCCACCTCTATTCATTTGAATGCAAGAGAATGATAGGAGATTTCATTAGAAGATTGTACCCTATCTAACATGTGAACAGACTCAGGTAGATTATCATGACAAAACACTGTTTCTGCTCATTCCATACCGTCCTGCAAGACTCAACAAAGGCCAATGGGAAAAAAGCACCTAGTTGCCTAGACAACCAATTAGCTGAAAACTATTCCAAGATTTGATATCTGTTCCAAGTGAATGAAGTGTTACATAGGAGATAGGCGTTCTCTTTCTATAAATCATACAGGAAGAATGTGCTGAGGAAAATCAGTCGACATCCAGGAGAAATAGACAGGAAACTACACGAAAAACAGACAGGGAACTGAACCATTTATACGACTGTCGATTAATTTTTGGATTAAAACGGTTTAATTAAACTTATTAGAAGTTTTATGAATCTTACATCCTAGCCTAATTTTATAGCTCAAAATAATAGACCTAGCATTTCGATTTTTTAAATTCGAAGACGTGTGATTATAAACAGTATAAAATAATTGACAGTGATGAAAAAGAAGGTGTTTTTAATCTAAGGGAATCAAACAGCTGACAATGCAATCAGAAACAAGATTTCGACAGCCTCATGTTTATTGTTCCGCAACAAATTCTATTTACACTCCAGTATTTTTATGGATTTTATAGATTTGTTTTGAAATTTCTCGTGCAACAGAATACTTGAGTTCTAAAAATGGTCCTGGGGATCAATAAACTATTAAACTTGAATTTATCTAGCAAAGATAGTCCTAATAGTTGGCAGAAGCGCCTGGTTGGAATGCAAACACGGAGTTAAGGCCTAAGCCAGGATGGCATTGTGTGCTACATTTGTGGGCCCATCACAAGAGACCTGGAGACTAGCAGCTGTCTTAGACAATGACGTCAAAGCTGCTTTTGAAAGGCAATCAAGGAAGAGAGTACTTAGCAGCATCCAAACATTCCTACAACATGCATAACCGATAAGACTATACCAATTATACCAAATTTGTATACCCAACCTCCATTACCTTCGCCCTTAGTAATTTTAGCATTTGTTTCTTAATTTGCAGAAAGATAATGTCCCAGAATCTGTACTGTTTACTTAAGTTTTCCTCCCCGTAAGGTCATTGCAGTATTAAATTTTCTGTTTAATGCAGGTAGAAATGATAGATTTCTTGAATTGCGATTGTATGTCTTGCATGCGATTTTTGACAAACTTCCACGCAAAATTAGTGACAGCGTACCTTGGGTAATTATAGTAGTATATTAATTGATATTAAAGTAATATATTTTGCTTTTTTTATCTCCTTATTTATGCTAGTACACTATTCTAGTTTCATTTTTTAAATTTCTGTTTAGAAACCTTTAATAACTTAACAAGTACAAGGACAGAACAGTTATCTTTTGTCTCCTCAATGGAAACTTTATCTGTTGAATAATTCTAATATAAATATTTGACAACCCTTTACTTGAAGCAGTTGAAGATATCTTAACGAAAACGTCACTTCTGAGATAACATTTGTAAATAAAAAATTCTTCTAAACTTCCGTAATTTAAATTTTTTTTTCTCAGTCTCTTATTGTGTAAATGAAATATTTACATGTACCAAAGACACATGTTCAATCAAATATCTAATTTAAATCCAAACTTTTCTGTTGTATATAGAAAGCATATAAAATGCTTCTTACAAAATATCATTTAAATAGGATCTATATTTAGACATTAGACATAACTGGGAACTTAAAAGCTACACTTTAAACTATCACTTCAATTCTTTGCAACAGAAAGAAAGGTAAGTAGATTGACAGTGGGTAGCACTGAACAGGTAACCCTGACAGTATGTTTGAGTCTTCAGTGACTTGGAGTGCCCTGTTACTTACTTAACCATCTAACCATCAGACCCCCCTAGCAAAGGACTACCATCTAGAGGAACAACCCAGTCACTCTCAAGGGTCTTCATTGTCGACAGCCAAACTGTCATTCTGAACAGTTCGCTGCAAGCCCCCAACTCTCCATGTGGATGTCAAGGAGGCAAATCACACACACGAACTCCACAAAAAGGCACAGTTGTCCATTGTGGAGGTAGTAGTCTTGTTTTCGTTGTTGTTTTACCAGGGAATGCTTGGTATTAAAGCATGGGGACTAAATTTGTCAGCTTTACCCTTGTTATCTTACACAAGGCAAACAGGGATACCCCCAGAATAAAAGAAACGAGCATTCATTTCGCTGTTTTCAAAATCTGGACAAATATTTAGCATTTACAAAGGAAACTTGACTACTCAGAAAAAGAAAATCATTTAGGGGGGAAAAATTGTGGAAAATTCTGTTTAAGAAATAAAGTGTTTGTTTGATAACGATAAAGAAATAACTTGGGTAAATACATACACTTCTAAACCCATGGGCACAACACTAAAAGAAGTCTTTTTAAATCTTTTCTCCTACTCCGAGTTTTATAGATCAAAAGAAGAACCATTATGATTTTTTAATATCATAAAAAGAAATTCTCACCATTTAACATTTTTACAAGTGGTTCAATTGTCTAATATTCTTTTTACGATGACGTCCATTTTTTGAACTATGGATAATTATGGAGAACACTTTTTGAATTGTACTAGTAGAATATGGCGATCTCGTACCAAACTACAACCATGCGTAGAATA
Organism: Saccostrea glomerata; assembly: GCA_003671525.1. Taxonomy (NCBI): domain Eukaryota; kingdom Metazoa; phylum Mollusca; class Bivalvia; order Ostreida; family Ostreidae; genus Saccostrea; species Saccostrea glomerata. Next base: position 640,813 of record PRKT01000213.1, on the reverse strand, counting down.
CAAACCTGTCCAACTGAAACAAGTCAAGGTCAGTATCATCGTCTGTAAGGGGATATTCTGAAAGGTAAACACACCTCATAGCAAAAGAAATCAACAGTCTACTCAAAGACTAATGCAAACAAGGCTTCTCAACATGTCAACATTTAATATTAACAGTTTGACAAAATATTCTTTTGAAAGAATTTTCATTTTACTTTTATGAGATTTCATACACAAATAATTTGAATTTTAGATTATCATAATGAAAAATATACACATATAAGAATTGTTATAATTAATTATCTGCACAACAAATGTTGACAATTTTGAAAAGTCTTTTGTATAAAGAAAGCAAAAAATAATAAAGTCACCAAAATCCAACATAAAAAATGCACTTGGCAGAATTTGTATATATAGCATGCATTTTGTTGGTTCAGAGACAAGTTTTTTTTCTTTCTATAAGGTGAGAACAGGATAAACATAAATATGTAATAAAAACCACTGCCCATCATCGAAATCGTCGGACCAAGCTTTTTCTATTGCAAAGAGAAAATTATGAAAATAATGATGAAAGACATGCCTTTCTTGTGGAAAATTTCTGAAGTAATGAGAATTTCATAGCTGCATTCAGTTGCACTAACATTTAAATGTTGTTTTTAAAATTTAAAATATCTTAAACTGATTTTTTTAAATTCATGAATATTACATTGAATTGCAAAAAGCCATCGAAATGCAGGCTATAGTATGATGTTTAATCCCAATCTTTGGTATTTACTTTTGATCGTAGCATGCTTTTTTACTGTGATCTTTAACAAAGACTTTCCAGAATGTGTCAATCATCTTTACTTCAATAGAGTTGGTGTGACAACAAGATTATAAGTAACAAAACAAAGTCCGTAGGACCTCGATGTGGTACAGCGAACACAGAACAACACGTTTCTCCTACCTATTGTGTTGGGGTGACCAAAGCCTGAGGGCGGGGACCCATCTTCTTTTTTAATGTTGGCTTCATTGAATGATTTTCCTATGGAGAGAATAGTAAAAATTGGTATCTTTATGAACACATGTTTTTCGTTGCTTTTTTTTTCCAGATTTGTTACCAGAGTCCCAAATGTTTTCAGGAAATTGTAATGTTTTCCTTTTTTTTTAGTCTCTTTTTTCAATGGACTTGACACTAAAACATTTCAGGTCCATTCTGGTTTAGCACTGAAAAGATGCATGCTCATATATAAAATTTTATTGAAAAAAAAAATAATGATATAATTTAAACACACTCTGAATCTAAACTGGTGCTCAAAGTCCTGGTAAGAGACTGGACATGGGGAGTTGTTGAGAGAGACACTCCTTTACAAAACAACAGACAAACACAAATTAAACAGCTGGGGAACAAAAACATTAAATGTAAGAGAATAGTCATTATTATATAATAAGAAAACATGATCTTAGTATTAACAGGGTAATTAAGTCACAGCAACAAGTATAAAGGAGTCATCCATTTCATCACCTTTATCATTCTATAGCTGAGCTACCTTTGTTGCTATCTCACTGACTAACAAGGCTAAAAAAATAATTTACTGGTGAAGATGTCCATGACTTAATTAGACATCTATGTATAGATACCCATGGTAATACCCCTTAAGGTATTATTCTTACAAAAGATTAAAAGACCTGCTCCCTTTATACCTTGATGAAGGAAAAAAAATATAAATTTCTGTATCAGGTCTAACACAAAGAAAGTTTTCCTCTTTTTGATTTAATTCTGATGTTTTTCAGAGACAAATTAAGATTCAAATCTTCTGGTTGGAGAAAGAAGAATAATTCTGTATCTATACCACACCATCTTCAAACATGGAACTCATAGAAGGAGTGTGAAAGCAGCTTAGTTGCTATGGTGACAAGATGCTGGCTATAATGGAGAGCCTGGAAATGCCTCCTGCTGATCAAATAGCCAGCATATTTTCTTTGTTTAGAAAACACTCTTGATCAAATTTATTCAAATGAAGAAATTATGTTGTTCAGTATTGAGGGATCCTTCAAAATGAAGATTTCATTATATATCTACTGTACTATTAAAGTATATACAATAATTTTTTAAAAGCTGAGACCATCGTAATCATTCTGATTTCAGAGCCTATTAAATTGTGCTTCCACATATGGTATTTTTTAAAAAATAATTTAATTCATGACTCATACAAAGTCAACATAAACAAACATACACACTCAAATAAAGGGGGAAAAAAAACAACCTGGGAATGAAACCGCAACTGCAATAACCTTAGCAACACATGGCTGATTGAAATCACAGTGCCTGCCTACTCAGGTATGAAATGACAGGATTTTTTCCCTATTTTTTTTTTTACCTGGTCATTAGAAGAGCTAGGGAAGACAGCAGCCTCTGAATCATGTGGCTGAGATAAAACTGTGATATTATGGAGCTACAGAGCCTGATCCTGTCATTTCTATCTGCCATCCTTTGTCTTCAAGGTTTCAGAAAAACACTTGAAATGACTGCTAGTCACTCTCTCACTACACCTGATGATTAAACGACCAGTAGGCTCAAACTCACGAGAGACAGGAAATAAAATTGCACAAACATAAACTGCATTTGCCTTTAATAATTGTAGAAATCCTGAAAGCTTCCTTTTTAAAAAAAAAAAAAAAAAAGAGTAAATTCTGCAGGTTAGAACTGCTATTAATACAATTTGGTCTCAAATAGTCATAATTGAATTTTCATGTCTTTGTTTTGATCTTATAATGAAAGAAAAACTGCTCAATATACCTGGAACTCAAATAAAGCAATTTCATAACCACAGTTGACTTTGCATCTGAACACTGTAAATATGCATTCAGTGCAAAAAGCTTCTGTTTAGAGCATCTTTTTTCCCTTCAGTTCTATCTATTCTGATGATAACTGAGCTCCCCTGAGATCTTCAAACAATGCCATACAGCCATTGGTATTGCATTAATAGACAAAATTACCCTAAACACTGGTAACTGTCAATCATTCCAAATTCATCTTGGTTGTGTAGTTGTATAAAAGGTCATAATTGGAAGTCAAGAAATGTGGCCCATGGAGCTGGGAAGTATTTGTAAATTTTATTTGATGCCTGCAGCGTGATGCTGCAATTTTACATCATTTTCACTTTGCGAGACATGCCCTGTGACAACCAGTATCAAGTGCAAGAACTCTATACAATAATTTTTTTTTTACTGATATCACTAAGGAGAAAATTGAGAATTTTGAAACCAGAAGCTTTAATCATGTTCCTTTACATCCGTAAATTACCAACAATTACTAAAAAAAAAAATACTTGGCAGACCAAGATTCAAGAGCATAGCTACTGGATAATTCTTCAGCTCTTCCAACAAATATAACCCCCTGCATTGAACGTATCACTGTAGAAGATTTATACAAATCGGAGTTGTTTTAAGTTGGGCCTGTCATCTTTATTCCAATCAAATATGAATATCTCATCATGCAAACTGAAAGCAAACAAAACTAGTGGATGCTAATTGCAAAGTATGAGACTGCTGATGCAAAACATGAGCAAACAACTTTGTTCAAACACTGCGGGAATGAACAATGCAGCTACAGTTGGAGAAATTCCCAGCTCCCCGCCACTATTTGATGAAATAAAAGAGGAATGGCGGAAACCCTCTAATTTGTACGTTTACCAACACTTGTACAGCATTAAAACCTGTGTTTGTAGAAGCTGGCTTGGTACTCAATCCACTTCCAGTGTAGAGGGGGGGAAATTTCAGATCTATATTAAAATCCTTCAGCAAATGTTTGGTCTTTGAAACATTAAAACATCATCCCTGTCATATCACTACTTTTTCCCCCTTTTTCATCTTAAAGGTAAACATTGAACAATTCCCCCAATGGTAAAAAGAACATTTCCCCGAAAAGTTATCAAAATAAATTGTGTTCTTTCTATGCCCTTAAGAGTATTGACCCTTGATTTCAAACATTACAGAATAAACTTATTTGTGTCTTTTTTATCATTATCATTTTGTGGCCAGAATGTATACAGGATGTGCTTAAATTATGCCTCTTCATATTTTCTTGAAATCCCCAATTGCCAACTATTCTCATATCGACAACACAACTCGAAATCCAATAGCTACAGAAGCCTTAGAAAAGAAGCTCAAGTATAATAGTCTCTCTACTACATTGCAGCACAGCAAATAAGCCATAATTTGTTTTATTCACTATGCCAAAGCTAAAACAGGGAAATTCCATTTAGGACAGACTTAGTGGTCCTCAGCCACTAGCTGTAAGGCCTACAGACTTGTTTGGATATATTGTGTGGTGTCTTTGAATTACTGTATGTGGATTCCATGTCCCCACACAGAACTTCTCACAGGACACAGGTAAAATGAAAAGATATGGCATTCTAACTCGTCTAAAACACAAGTTTCTGCTCAACTGAGGAAATGATTCCATCCCAGAGCACTGTACTGATTAAACTCTCTAATATTACTGAAGTATAATAAACTTAAATTACTTCAGTTTTCCCATCATGTATTAGATATATTATGAGCCAAACCTAGTATACATAATAGCAATCTACATACACTGTAGTTTTGTAAATACACTGTATAATAACAAATCCCAAGTATTATACCACTACAATTCTAAATAGAATGCAACTCTTCTGGTTTCCTCTCAATAAACAAATGATTCATATGTCCATTCATGATTTAACAAGATTTTTAAATTGCTTAAAATTTTGCATAATACCATAATTTTCAGTAAAAAAAAATCTGCATCTTTTGTTTTTTATAGATATCAGAAAAAATCTCAACAGAGTTAGATTTTAAATTAATTTTGGGTACTCCAACTTATTGTGACTAATTAAAACTTCAAGGTATATGAAGGATTGAAAGAATTTGGAAAAATGGTTTACTATGCTCCTATTTTGTGATGTTTAATGGACTTTTGATTTCAAATACTGTACGTTTGTTATCACCTCTACATATCCCATTGCAGACACCTTATATAGGTATACATTTTTAAGATTCAACCAACAGAACAAAGCATGGAAGCAAGAACTGTTATTTCTCTTTTGCATTATTTAATATTTATATACAGAAAAAAAAAATGGGGAAAGATATAACATTTTACTTTTTCATCTCGCAAAAGTTTGTGTTTAATTCCACATACTATGATGTAGTGTAGTTTGGGTTTGGTGTACTGAAATATGAATACGAAGAGGAGGAGACAAACTTAGTTGATTCTGTGACAAACAGTACCAGCTGGCAAACACAATGTAGTGTGCTGAATAATTAAAGGCCATCTCAACCCCTCAGCTCACAAAAGCATCAAATTTACAGCATGATAAGCACTGCAATACAATAGTCTCTTAACTATAATCCAACTTAAAAAATAGGGTTCCTGTATGTACGTAAGCACCATCGTCATTATCAGTTTTATAAAAAAATAAAACAAAAGTATGAATCATCTAAAAAACATTTCTGATAATGATAATAATGTAAGATAAGTGTCTCCTTATCTCTCTCACTATATAAAATATTAATTAAAGCCCAAATCCAACTAACAGACTTCTAGATTTCTTGTGTGTTATAAAATTACCTTTGAAACAAATGCCATGTCTACACTAGCTAAGTTTTTTGTACATTCCTTTTTTTTTTTTAAAGCAAATGTTTGTTTTTTTTTTTTCTAATCCTAATTCTGAAATTGTATTGTCAGGGGACACACTCTAAAGTTTTAATGTAAATCACACTGCATGACCCTGACAGACTTCAATGGTAGATTTAGATAGCATGATTGAAAACTAAAACTATTCAGCAGATACAAAGGTGGAAGCAAAGGGGCTCTCTTTATAAAGGGCCTCCTCTGCAAGGTCAGGTATTGTATATGGAAAGATTATGTTTAGTCTCACCACGTATGTTATCACCAGAGACAGAGAGAGAAACTTATTATTCACAAATTTTAATAAAATATGAAATAAAATTCCAAAAACTTTGTCCTTCTAAAATGTATTATTTCTGTGAAATCTCCAACAGTATCCCCCTGATTAAAACATTCTTATTTGACAAGTTTTAAACTGAGAAACAAAAATATTAAATGAAATGTTACAAAAATTCTAAGCTCATATTGTTGTCTCCAAGCGAAATTCTCCCACTTCATGACCAACAAAATACAAGAGGGATGGAATTCCCGTCATAAACCCATCTCCTTTACTGTTGCTTAGTTGCAGCATGAAGTCACATAAAAGGAAGCATTCTGCACAGCAGAAATGAAAACTAATAAACAAAATTTCTTAAACCGAAAGAGAAAATTAATTGAGTTCTATTGCTAAGATATCAGCTTTACATACTTTTTCAAAAAATCTTTCTTCTTTTGTCATGTATTGTCTATTTTTATCTAAAATAAATTGTTTCTCTTTATCTTTTTTCAAAAAAAAAGAAAAAAATTAACCAGCAGCATGCTTATGTTTGCTTTTAATACAAGTGGTATTCTAATTTTACCATCACAGTCTATCCTGCACAGCTGCTACTGCTAATTTCATTATTTGGTGGGTACAATTCTGTTTATATGTAAAGTGATTTTTGAATATCTAGTCTATAATGTTAACATGCAGTTTTCTCTTTTGTATATATCATGCCAGTTGTGGTTAGTAAAGGGGAAATAATCCATGCCAGACCCAAGGAGAGCAATCAGGGTAGCTTTCTGAAAATTAGTAAAAGCTTGTGTCTGGAGTATAGTTTCTTTCTGCGTAATATAAGTTGTTTTATGTCTGTAAGAGGATTCAGTTTGAATATAATACATTAGTAGTTTATCAGCCCAAGATGTCATGGCTATTAGTAGATACAATCCCATTCCTAGGAAGTGAAAATAAAATACCTGAATATTAACCCACCAATCGCTACCCTCGATTAAAGACACTGGTGGAGTGGAAATCTTGTTCAAAGATTTCAAACTGAAAAAGACAGCAATAAGATGAGGATGTGCAGAAAGTAGTAAAGCTATTTATCTTATTAATTAACTTCAGAAGTCGTTCTTGCATCTAGTTTCAGCTTAAATTAAACTAAGCAAAAGTCTCCTTGAAATTTCGGTACAGCAATTTCATGTGGTATTTTGTGCAACATACTGGAAGTTATGTTGATGCCATTTGTAGCTTTTTTCCCCAACATTCTGCCATGCTCTTGTAACAGGTGTGCTATTATATGGTACGTGGCAGATGGCCGCTAGAGAATGCTGCCCAAAAATATTCAGGTACATAACACACTACTGTCACATTTTTTGAAATCCTCTACTATTAAACTAAAAGATATTTTCTTTGTTGTTAAAAGGGTTATAAAATAATTCTAAAAAATATGGATACACTGATATTAAACCAACACAATTTAACTCAAAAATATTCATTGC
>PRKT01000213.1:610938-628438 GCA_003671525.1 Saccostrea glomerata | reverse complement strand
TCATAACATTACGGTATAGTTAAGTCATGTATATTGTAACTTTACAAACAGTCAAGGGACAAAAGTATTTCTACACCTTTAATTTTTACTGCACTACCCTTTAAAAACATATCTATATATTAAAATTCAGAGAATGTAACCAGGGACCTATATACTAACGGGATGGGCAACTCCTTCATCGCCATGTTTATTTACCCAAAACATCACTCACAACACTACAAGTTTTTCAAACAACGTTTATTCCCAGTAAACAGGGTGTTTTTCAGAGTTCTTGATATGTTTTTTTCCGCAGTCAGTCATTTGGTCTGACTGCCACAGGAATTCTGTCGGTCCAGACAGATTTCTATCAGTCAAACAAAATAATTAAATAGAATTTTAAGAAAGATTAAAACTGTATTTGAATTTTATTATCAATACATTTTGCACCCTTCGTCAAAACACACTGCACACATCATGCGGATTTGATCATCGTAGAACAAATTTCGTTAGATTCTCGTGGGAGGTCGATTTTCTTCATAGTTTTTAATCTAGTTCAATTTTCTCACCTGGCTAATACCTTATTGCTTCTAAAACTTGTTTAACCAATTAATCAATCATAGTACAGCGTTTGCATTCATTGAAGAAGCCATTACAAGATACTGAAAAGCGTTTAACAGGTTTTGATTGGTTGGTTATAGGGAATTCATACGAAATTTAGTTGGATTTTTCGCAAGTTGCTTTCTCAACATCTACAGATCATATGGACTGAAACAGAACGTAAAATAATCGGTCCTTGGTTGTTTTTATCGGTTGCCGACAGGACCGAAAGATTTCAAGAACTCTGTTTTTTCTGATAAATATCATTTATTCCTTTTATGTATTGGAATTGATTTATTAAGGTCAAGATCTAGTAAATGAAAGGTGCCTACAGATTTATCAAATTTGAGAAATAAATTCCTTTATTGATGCTTTACAACTTTAGCTTGGTTAAATAAGGTGTTTCGGGGCATAATTTGTAGGTAAACAAGATGAAAAACTGTATTTTAAACTGCCATTTTCAATGAAAAATTTAGAAAACAGTCATGAATATGGGAGTTTTTTTCATATTCGACAAAGGAAATGTATCCAGATTGCCTACAGTCTCTCAGAAAACAGTAATTAGTATATTCATAGCCTCTTCTTTAAATCAATATCTACTTTAATATAGGTATCCGGTTTACTTTTCATATGATTTCAAATTAAATGTCATGAAAATACCCTTTTTTTCTACATAATTCTGTTAAAGCCGTAAAGTACGGGAAAAAGAAAGTTGAAATTGATTATGACGTCATAATGGATCTAGCACCAAAAAATTAGTCTAAAGTTATTTACTAGATCTTGACCTTAAGAAATTTTAAAGCATAATAATTATTTAATATAAATATATAGAAAACAAACACTGAAAGTGGCGATTTCACGTAAATATGGACAATCTGGGCACGTGCTGATTTTGCATAAAACAAAATTACTACTAAGATAAGAAGTTTAATAAGTGCTAAAAAAAATCTTGAATGATTTTTGACAGATAATTAAAAGATTTGATCTCAAATATGTGATAGCTTTAGAGATATATTAATTAAAGTTGACTTACGAAATTGCGCGTCTTATGAGATGTCAAGAGACTTGCGTTAGTTGCCTATCCCGTTCGTATATAGGTCCCTGATGTAACAGATATTTTTAACGTTATGAAGTTTTCACAAGACACCCGCATAAAACCAGTAATTTTGCTGTTAAATGTGACTCTCGATGGCTTGAACCTTGATCTCTCAAAGTTCTTAATAAGCTCTTTCAGCATAATTGCAGTAGTACTCTTTTGCAGGGCAAATTAATAATGAGCACAGCGAGGCAGCGCGAAACGCCGCTCGCATAGCGAGCTCGATACACTAACGTGTCGAACGGAGGAAATTCGGGTTGAAATCTCAGCACATTGTTCCAAGAAATTTTAATGAGTCCACGTGAAAACATTCTTAATTCCCAATAATCCTTTGCGGTGCATAGCAACAACTTAGAAAAAAAATTACAAATAATGATTTAATGCAATCTCCATGCCACAAAACTATCGTTTCACATTTGCATTCTAAGTCAACAGGACTTTTTTTATTTGACGTCATACTTTCATCACTTAAGGGGATGAAGGATGTATGGTCACGTGACTCAGTTGATTTACGTCATAATCTCTGATAAAATATGTACAAAACGAGATTGAAACCACAGTACTTGTATAATTTTTTTTGACTGTTTGTTTGCGTTCACCATCTAGTATAAAAATATCCGAAAACATTCAAATTTCTTGCAAATATTATCAAATTACGGAATAGATTAATCCACTCTGCCGTTTCCCTACTCTGCGCGTCCAGTGCGTCTTTGACGTCATAGTGGATCTATTAGTTCAGTAAGATCATACATGGTAAAAACGGGTAGTATAAAATCATAAAAACGGGCCATAATATGTACATGGTAGGGTATTTTGTTAATTTCAGAACCCAAGAAATATTTTTACATGGTTGTTGACGGAAAAGTTCTGTGGCTCTGTCTTATTTCGCTTATTTCAGGAATGTGTGACGTCATAATTGGGTTTTCCCGTACTCGAGAAATGTAAACATGACACGTTTTTTTCTGATCAAGACTCGCTTAACTTTGCCCCGTGCAATATTGAGCTCAGCTTCACCAATCGATATTTTTACAGTTAATCAATACAATGACGACTTTGAACTTCGACGTAAATTTTCAAATATTGAATGATAGGATTTTTTGCAAATTAATTTTTTTATGGTTCAAGTTGTCCTAAAAAAGTCGTAAATTTCCATCTCCAGATGTATAGTTACAAAAGAATTTTGCTTTTTCGAATTTTTAACCCTATTCATACTCTAAAATATTTTAAAAGACACATTTCCGCTGGTATATTTTTTATCTATGGTGAAAAATTTCAATTATCGACCGAGTAATGGACCCAGAAACACGGAGAATAAAAACTCCGCTCAGACACTGTGGGGCATGGTATTTGTCACTCAATATCTCAGAAATAAGTCTAGAAACCTATTGATATGTCTGCTTTATAGTATGTAGGACATACTGAATAAGATATATACAAAATATGAAAAAAATTAAATGACAGGTATTTTTTCAGCTAAAGGTCCTTCATCCCCTTAAACGGCTCGGGTATTTCTGATTTTGTCGGAAACTTCCGAAAAGTTCGGAATCTCGACCTGGATGCCTGGGAAATGAGGATAGGCAGTGCAAGTAAAAGCTGTGAAGAGGTTTTTAGCTCACCTGAGCCAAAGGCTCAAGTGAGCTTTTCTGATCACATTTTGTCCGTCGTCCGTCTGTCTGTCTAGCTGTCCTTCTGTCTGTAAACTTTTCACATTTTCGACTTCTTCTCAAGAACCACTGGGCCAATTTTGACCAAACTTGGTACAAAGCATCCTTGGGTGAAGGGGAATTTAAATTGTTAAAATAAAGGGCCAAGTCTCCTCACAAGGGGAGATAACTAAGAAAAGACAAAAATAGGATGGGGTCAATAAAAAATCTTATTCTCAAGAACCACTGGGCCAGAAAAGCTGACACTTAAGTGGAAACATTCTGGGGTAGTGTAGATTCTAAATTGTTAAAATCATGACCCCCAGGGGTTGGGCGGGTCCACAATGGGGAATCAAAGTTTAACACAGAAATATATAAGAAAAATCTTTAAAAATCTTCTTCTCAAGAACCACTGGACCAGAAAAGCTGAAACTTATGTGGAAGCATCCTGGGTAGTGTAGACTCTAAATTGTTTAAATCATCACCCAAGGGGTAAGGGCGGGGCCACAATGGGAAATCAAATTTTTACATAGAAATATATAGGAAAAATCTTTAAAAATCTTCTTCTCAAGAACAACTGGGCCAGAAAAGCTGAAACTTAAGTGGAAGCATCCTGGGATTGTGTAGATTCTAAATTGTTCAAATCATGACCCCCGAGGGAAGGGCGGGGCCACTATGGGGAATCAAAGTTATACATAGAAATATATAGGAAAAATCTTTAAAAATCTTCTTCTCAAGAACCACTGGGCCAGAAAAGCTGAAACTTATATGGAAGCATTCTGGGGTAGTGTAGATTCTCAATTGTTCAAATCATGACCCAAATGTGTGTGTGTGTGTGGGGGGGGGGGGGGGTGCACAATAAAGTCTCCAATTTTTTCATAGAAATATATAGAAACAATCTTAAAAAATCTTCTTCTCAAAACCCACTGAGGTAGAAAAGCTGAAACTTATGTGGAAGCTTCCTAGGATAGTGTAGATTTCAAATTGTTCAAATCATGACCCCTGGGGGTAGGGTGGAGTCACAATATGTATTACAAGGGCGAAATCTAGGAAAGAACAACACGGCCAAAGCTTCTCAGGTGAGCAATGTGGCCCATGGGCCTCTTGTTGATTGTAAATAACTGCGCTTGCCCAAACGGTCACACCATAGAACATATTAACATTTGGCAAAGTTTTTGTTGATATCATGGATAATTAAAAGACATATATAAAACAATTGCTTTTATGTCATATTTCACGTAAAGATATCATTTTGGCCTGCAAAAGTGTAATACCACAATTGTCGTGAAAGGGTCTATATCCTGTTCTCATTTTTTCTAGCAGCAGATCTGTACCTAGCTTGCTGGTCTAAAAAAATTGGGATGGACGACCAGAGAGCTTCAGTGCCAGCCATAGAAAAAACTGTATATATTTATTGCACACTAAAAGTTGTGGACTTATTTCTCCAAATTCTTACCTCAAGTGCACAAAAGTTTGATTTCAAAACCTTTCTTAGCTTTCAGTAAACTACTCTTGTAGTTGACATCTGCACAAAGTGTGACGGACCAAATTATCTTGCCACCTAAAATGGCAGTTTAAACAGGCAAAATTTTCAATGATTTCAATTTTAGGCCTAGAAGGGCTATAAACATTTGTTTTAAAGAATGTTTTTACCGGTATGTGGAAATAGTAGAAAAATGAGTTGGGAACAAAAAGTTAGTAATATTTTTAGATGGGATTTTAAAAAGACGGAGAAATAAATTGTGATTCAGCACATTTTTTGTTCACAATAAATAATATGTTGATGTTGTGACCGTTAGGGCGAGCGCAGATACTTATCCAGTTTTCATTTAGATCAGGCTCGTAAACCCGCACGTGACATTCGGTGCGTCTATTGCCCTGTTCACACGGAGAGTTTAATTTGAATGAAATGCAAAGTTACTGCGAATTAGCTTAGCTTAGTGTTCACATGGAGAATTTAATGCAAATAATTTTAAATCGAATTTATTTACTGCGCATTAAATTACTTTGCATTAGCTCCGTTTGAACGCTAAGCGAAGCTAATTCTAATTAAATTTTTATGCATGCGTAAGGCCAGAACTAATTTACAGGACACATGTTGGAGGTTGAATTTAGGTATCCGTGCTATATTTTGTTAAAAAATCAAGGTAAAGTATGGTAATCACTAAATGTATACCTGTATAGCCACTATGATTACTGTATAGGGGGAAAATAACTCGCGGTGTTAATATTCGCTATATTCACGGTGTTAATAAATCTGTGAATATAAGAAACAGTGAATAAATTTTCAATAATCTCCATGTTTGGAAATTTGAGAATAGACTTCGATAGGTTGACGTACATGCAATACATGGCCATTTAGTAATGAAGAGTAGTACTTGTCATTCAATTATTTTAATTATCATGCTTTACTTTAATTCAAATCAGCAGATAATAAGTAAACCTGTGTTTGTTTAAAAGCTATTTCAATAGCCAATGCTACATGTTTCATCAATCAAAACACGTTGGCCATGGTTTTTAATTACGCGTTTAAGTTTAGCTAAGTTTACCACGTGTATTTGTCATTTGATACCTGCATTATCATGCGTATTGCTTTTATTCGACATTTTGGATTAAAAGAAACGTTCAAATAAATATCGAACTTACTAAAGATGTGGAAGGATATTATTTTGTCGATCTACATGAACACATATATTTCCGTCTAGTGCTTTTTTTTTGTCGCGTTAATTGTAATGAAGATCTTGGGTGCACATGCACTCATCGTAATAGCATCATAGGAAAGACTTAAGTCATTTGACGTTTAGAATAAAGGACTTTTAATAACAGCACTTGTTTAAGATAACTATTTATTAAATCTAACAATTTTATATTAACCTACCCTGTTAATTTGTTCGTGAAATAAAGACATAACGCTGATTAATGTCGTTTACATGTAGCTATGGTATGGATTTAACGGATATAGACAAGGGAGGTAACTTATTATATATACCAATTCCGCGAATTCAAAAAACCGCAATCGTGTCAGATTTGAGAAAATCGTGAAAATTACAACCCGTGAAATTAATCCCCTACACAGTATTATATGAAATGGATGGCTCTGCATACATGACGTGATTTACAGATGTCATAATAGCTTTACTGAATAGTCTTTTTGAAGAGATAACATTTTAATTGGCATTAGTTTACTTTGCTTTAGCTGTTGTGTGAACACAATTTATTTCGCATTATTAGCTCACCTGAGCCAAAGGCTCAAGTGAGCTTTTCTGATCAAAATTTGTCCGTTGTCTGTCGTTGTCGTGGTCGTTGTCGTTGTCGTCGTTGTCATAAACTTTTCACATTTTCATCTTCTTTTCCAGAACCACTGGGCCAATTATAACCAAACACAAAGTATCCTTGGGTGAAGGGGATTCAAGTTTGTTCAAATGAAGGGCCATGCCCTTTTCCAAGGGGAGATAATCATGAATTTGTTAAAAATTAATGGCATTTTTAAAAAATCTTCTTCTCCAGAACTGCTGGGCCAGGTAAGATGAAACTCATGTGGAATCATCCTCAGGTAGTGTAGATTCAAGTTTGTTCAATTCATGACCCCCGGGGCAAGGGTGGGGCCAAAATGGCCGACCCAAGTTTTACATAGGATATATAGGAAAAATCTTTAAAAATCTTCTTCTCCAGAACCACTGGGCCAGGAAAGATGAAACTCATGTGGAATCATCTTCAGCTAGTGTAGATTCAAGTTTGTTCAAAACATGACACCCAGGGCAAGGGTGGGGCCAAAATGGCCAACCCAAGTTTTACATAGGAATATATAGGAAAAATCTTTAAAAATCTTCTTCTCCAGAACCACTGGGCCAGGAAAGATGAAACTCATGTGGAATCATCCTCAGGTAGTGTAGATTCAAGTTTGTTCAAATCATGACCCCCGGCCCTGGGGATAGGGTGGGGCCAAAATGGCCGACCCAAGTTTTACATAGGGATATATAGGTAAAACTTTTAAAATCTTCTTTTCAAGTACTTCAAAGCTATGATTAGTGATATTTATGTGGAATCATCCTCAGGTAGTGTAGATTTTAGTTTGTTCAAATGATGAATGCCTGGAAGGGGGGGGGGTAGTAAATTCAAGCCCGATGTGCTCAGGTGAGCGCTGTGGACCCTGGGCCTCTTGTTTTAATTTGCATTAGTTTACTTTGCATTAATTTACTGCGAATTAAACTCTCCGTGTGAACAGGGCATAAGACTCTGACATCGTATGCATGTTGATTTACCAAACAGAACTGACGCTTACTGCGCTGCTATTATACAGTTTTTGAAATGAGTGGCACTGAAGCTCCCCAGTTTGTCAATATATATTTTTTTTCAGAGAGCTGCAGTTCTGCAGCTAGTTTTTTTCCTTTATGTAACAAAGCATTAGTTTACTCTCCATCTCTTGAACTTCTAATTATTCAAAGTTCTCTGTCTCTTGAAACTACTACTGGTCTTGTTATACATATTTAATTGTTTTTTACTATCTGTCTCTCTATCTGTTGATTTTGTATGTAGGCTATTCAAGTGTGAAATTAATTCAGCTATAACTCAACCAACTGTACAGAGAGAATATCTGAGGTCCACAGAGGCTTACTCCCGGCAATGTAACTGGTTATTAAAATCAAATATGTAATACTAAAACAACACAAAAGGATGCCAAATATCTTCCCTGTGACATCATCATAGTTGCTAATTTTAATGCAGTGCTAAGTTTCCTGTCATAGCTGTTGGATGTGAAAATCTTTGATACTTTGTCTCAAAAGGTACAACCTACAACAATGACCATTGTAGCTTCTCAGAAAAAATACAGTTTAGGCCATATAAAATTGAAATCTTGGTTCTCAGGCCCGCGCGCATCTGTTTTGAGGTAGCCGCATTGCCGATTTTATTGTATTTTTGATAAAATAAAAAGTTGGTATTGCGGAGACCAATCTGGGAAAAAAATTCCGACCTCATTTGTTTCGTAGTTTAGTATTCAAATATTACTTCCGGTAGCCATTTTACAATGAGATTTTGGCTACTTCGTTTGAAAATACAATCGAGGACATTACCTACGATGTTTACACGCAGTTAAGCAATGGATAAAGCAGAAATTTTGACCAGAAATAGAAAGTATATCGGTGATTAAAAAAATTATCTTTATATTAAAGAAAATTCGGAAATTGAAATTAAAAAAAATACCTCCCTCATCTACTTTATTGCCAATAAAATGAAAAATAAAATGCCGCCCTCCCGCATCTGTTTTGGAGAAAATTGGCCTGAGAACCAGGGAATTAAATTTAGATAGCCTTATATATGTATATAAATGTACCAAGAATGGAAGTGAAGTTTATGCAAAACAGTGGGTGGTCGGGAGGAAGAAAGGGGTGTTAGGTTCCAACTTTAACAAATCAAATAATGATGTGATTAAATTTTAATTTCTTGAAGATCTTTTTAAAAAAAATATAAAATCAATGTATAAAAGAATTAATAATACAATAATACCTCCCTCATCTACTTTATTGCCAATAAAATGAAAAATAAAATGCCGCCCTCCCGCATCTGTTTTGGAGAAAATTGGCCTGAGAACCAGGGAATTAAATTTAGATAGCCTTATATATGTATATAAATGTACCAAGAATGGAAGTGAAGTTTATGCAAAACAGTGGGTGGTCGGGAGGAAGAAAGGGGTGTTAGGTTCCAACTTTAACAAATCAAATAATGATGTGATTGAATTTTAATTTCTTGAAGATCTTTTTAAAAAAAATATAAAATCAATGTATAAAAGAATTAATAATACAATAATACCTCCCTCATCTACTTTATTGCCAATAAAATGAAAAATAAAATGCCGCCCTCCCGCATCTGTTTTGGAGAAAATTGGCCTGAGAACCAGGGAATTAAATTTAGATAGCCTTATATATGTATATAAATGTACCAAGAATGGAAGTGAAGTTTATGCAAAACAGTGGGTGGTCGGGAGGAAGAAAGGGGTGTTAGGTTCCAACTTTAACAAATCAAATAATGATGTGATTGAATTTTAATTTCTTGAAGATCTTTTTAAAAAAATTATTAGTCCGAATGAAGTCTGAGACTAATGGACTAACGTTAATGTCGAACCCTGCTGTGGGACATGGAGACCGTTCCTTCAGATGAGACTGTATAAACCGAGGTCCCGTATTGCAGTAGGTGCTAGCACGAAAAAGATCTTTCACAGCTCAATGGCCCTGAGTGCCGAGCATTGGACAAAATTTGCAGCTCTCCACCGGCAAGTGGTGGCATCTCCATATGAGTGAAAAGTTCTAGAGAGGGACATGAAACATATTCAATCAATCCTTCATTGTTTGTTTGTTTGTTTTTTTTGGAAAATGATGTTTACGCACTAATGACTTGCATATTTGCATATAGGCAGCTACATGCCTGTATGCCAATAGACCCACTATATTAGCAATGATGCTAGATGTTATACCACTACTGAAAGTGTTTGTTATTTAATTATTTTTATTGAAGAAATGGTACCATTAACAGACAAAACATTGATATTGAAGAGAAGAGGCTGCTGCCAACGAAGGGAAACCACGAGGAGGATAAGGGGTAAGTTTGTCAGTACAATCTGTTTAATTATTCTATAAAGTTAATCACACTTGAGTATATGACATGTGAGATGTTTCTTTGCTGGCTAGTGGGTGAAACATTCAGACTGTTGTACCAGGGATCAGTGGTTTAATTCCCATCAGAGAAACCTTTAACATTGGGGTCACTATTTGGATTCAAATACCTTCGGGTGAATAAAAGAAATTGCTATCTGAATTTTGTTTCATATGTGTTGACACACTAAAACCAAGTCCACCTACAGAAAACAAAGATGATTGACTCAGCTGGGCTGAAAACTTTTTTCTGATCACCAGTTGTCCAGGGTCCATCCGTCTATAATTTTTTCAAAATTTCTTCTTGTCAATAACCACTGGGTCTTTTTAACCCAAAATTACCAAAGTATTATTTGGTAAAGAGAATTGTTATACCTTTAAAAAATTGTTCCTATACAAATCTATACAAAAAAAGTCTAACATTTCTAATGTTTTGCTAAGTGGGCATAAAAAAATCAATGGCGGACTGCTGAATGAGATGTTGGACCGGTAGGTGAGATGTTGGACCGCTTACGTCACAAAATGGGCTGAGCTCAATCTCATTTTCATTCATTGGTGTTCAACAGTGACGGACCTGATGTTACATAACTAAAGACAGTACAAAATAAATGTATGTCAAATAATGAAATAAAAAAAAACGTTATGTCTGATCCTCCAGCCAAACTTTATGCCTTCGGCCTATCGGCCTCAGGCAGACAGTTTGGTTCTTGGGTTCAACATCTCATCAACAGGTCCAGTATCTCATCAATAGGTCCAATATCTCACTTCTCAGTCAAACATCAATTTTTTATATGACTACTCAGTAACACTTTGGAAATGTTAGACTTTAGTATAGAATTATGTAGGAAACAATATTTAAAGGTGAAATAATTGTAAGTTTTTTTGCATAAAGTTACTTTTATTAATTCTTAGCATTTGTCAAATGTATATATGCCCATTTTCACTAAGAGGCATTCATAAGAAAGAGTATTGTCTCAATGATTCTGAATAGTCTTCATACAGAATTACACTGTATATAATGTCTACTAGAAAGATTTACGAAAATAATGAATCAGTTTTTGCCGTTGCTGGTAGTTTTGCTGCTACTCACTTTTAATTAACTATACACGTATAAATTGCAAAAGAGGGTGACAATTTCTTTGGTACAAATATTTCCAATAATCAGCATGTTTCCATGGTAACCACATATTTTACAAATTTAGTCATCAAACTCCGACAGCCTTATCCAGAGTAAACAGTTACAGATGTCTCCATCATGTGGACTTAACCCCCGAGATATAAAGCGCAAAAATTAAACTCCAATATTACAGAAGTGTTTGTCTTGGCCTAAGAAAAAAACAGTGGCTTGATTCAACATATTGCTTTATTTACTAATCATGTAATTCCAGGATTTCTTTTTTCACTCTGAGCTAGCATGTTTTATTTTCCCTTTTATCTCCCATTAAATACACACCAATTAAAGTCTGCCTCCATGCAATATGCTTCCAACACTGATTATTTATCTGATGTTCATTGGGCAATAGTCATGCATGTGTTTACTTTTTTGGCAGAAAAATAAAGTTTATAATTTTTTATACGTTAACTTATTTTTCAAAAAAGTGGGACTGTTTCCAAGTGAAAAGTAAGTTTGGAATGAGATGGAAACATAACGTTTATAGTACTGTAAATCACTTTTTATTTGCGAGAACTTTATTTTCGCGTAATTACGCGAGACGGTATGCTCGCAAAAATTTAATTCTCGCGTATAATAGAATTCCTTAAGATTATATAGAGCAATGACCACAATTTGTGAAAATTTTGTCTCGCTAATAAAGAGTTAGTGACTATCTCGCGAAAGTAAGGTGTCGCGAAAATTAAGTGATCTACAGTATTTATTTTAAGGGGGGTGGTTGGTTGGTTGGTTGGTTCTCTTACAGTGCTGAATTTAGGGAATCAGGCACAAAACTTATACAAATACTTGTATAGCCCTTTTGATGAATTCAATTCTTAAATATGTAGACCTTGAACTTTTATCATCATCCTCCTCCTTTCCAAGGTATATATCAGGGTACAAGGATTTTTAGATTTATTGGTTAGGATTTCCTAGGTTTTAATCATTGATCATTATGATAGTCAATATTAATGGCAAACTCATTGTCATCCCTAGTTTTAATAGTTACTGGTTTAAAAATGAAAATTTAAAGCAGTTATGTTTATTTGAGAAGTTAAGTGAACCACTCACTGTGTAATCACTCCCCAATAATAATCTTTAAAAGAAATCATAAGAAAAGATATTTATGTGCAAAGATTGGGTCCTTAATGTTTTCTTATAGAAGGAATTCAAAAATACTTTTGCCAGTTAAGATCATTAAAAACATGTTGCATAACTGAAAATTTAAAAAAAAGTTATTTCATGAATCAGGTTGGTGCATGTATGAAACTTGTAAATAGATCATTTTAAATTGTAGCCCCCCTTCTAATATATTTCCATTTTGGAAGAAAATCAGATTTTAAATCATCTACTCAGGTGTGTGAATGAGATTACTGGCTATAAAGATACATTCTGCATTCAACATCTGTTGTCCATAAAGATAAACAAACTTCTAAATTTGATGTAATTTAAAGTACAAGAAATTGATTGTTATAGTACCCAAACAAAGCCTTTGTAAGTATAATAATCCTTAGAATGTTTGTTAACTACATTTGAGTGATGTTTTATCTGGAGAAGCTTTGATAGTTTAATTGTCATACCACTCAATATTTCAACATCTGTAATTACTGCTCCCCAAGATGTAATGCAATAAACATGAATATTTTAAAAACCATTTAACATCAGTCTGTTCTATAATTGTTAAATACACAAACTTTACATCCAGTTTTCTGGGAAATGTCCATTAATCTTTAAGTTGAGATTATCATTGAGTTGACAAATGTTGATAAAAAGCATGATGCCATCGCTAGTTTAAAAATAAGTCTGAAGTACAGGGGATAAAGATTATTTTTAATATGAAAAATTAATACCAGGAACATCCTATGTTTTAGTGCATTATGTGTGAAGGTTTAAATACTACTGTTTTATCTTTATCATTAATTTTTTAAAATCCTTTTCTGTTTCAATCATGTCAAGGAGCATTATGATGACAGCTGTGACTAGTTAAATGGGATGCTCACTCCTTCATGGCACCTGATCCCACCTCAAATGTTTTCAGAGGTCTGTTTGCTTTGCTCTGAATTTGTATTGGTTCAATGGACTTTTGAATTATCTGGTATTCATGATCTCCATTTTTAAATACATATTTTCCATATTTGCTTAAAAATTGTCAAATGACATGTTTTTATATAAAAATAGCTAATTTTTTTATTTATTGAAATTTTGAGATAATTAACAAGAATCGGTGTTTTATTTTTTACTGTTGCCAAAGTTTTTAGTTACTACCTCTCCCTACTTTTGTTCATTAAAAACAAGTAGAGCTACAGTAATGTTAGAGGTATCTAGGTTAAAAGTAGCTGAGAACTGGCCCTAAGACCATAAACTGAGAACAGACTTAAGTCAAAATTTTTATTTTTAACATCTTACGTTTTAAATTTAATGTACTTGCTTAAAATTTTGTGATGTTGTGTATTATGTCAATTCGAAATATATGATGAAAATTTTGTTTCAGTATCAAAATTATTTCAAAAGTTATAATAGTAGAGCTACAGTAATGTCAGAGGTATCTAGGTTAAAAGTAGCTGAGAACTGAGCTCTCTGTTTGCGAAAATTCGGACAGATAAAGCAGAGAGCTACAGATGCAAGCATTGTGAAAACCTTCGATTTATGCTACTGATTTTTGGGAGCTCACTTCAGGTATTATTTAAGGTATTTTATATTTTCCCTTGCTTTAAGAATGGTATCAAATAGTTACTCTTATTTTACTTCTATTAATGATACTTTATTTACTTTTCATTTTCAACGGTCCAAAACAGTCCTTCATGGGTTTGGAATTTCGGTTTTTAAAAACATCCAATTTTGACATCCCTTAACAAAGACAGCCCTTTGGAACCATTGAAAGGTAAATAAAATATCAGGAATAAGAGATAAATTTATGGTTTATGATGGGATACCATATTTAAAGCTGGGGAAAGCATAAAATACCAAAAATGATACTCGAAGTGAGTGAGAAAAAAATTGGCGGCATAAATCTAAGGTTTTTTCAACGCTTGGATCTGTAGGTCTCTGCTTTATCTGTCCAAAGAAAGAGGGCGTATAAGGCGTGTACAATTCCCCACTCTGAGACAAAATGTTTCTCAATTTTCAAAATTCACAAAAAAGTTATATTTTTCTAAAATCATGTTCTCAGTAATGTCATCTTCAAAACATTTAATTATTTTATTTTACAGAATGATTTATCATTTGATAATCTTTATTTCAAAGTTGACAGTTAAGCATATTTAGTGGAAAATAGGTTTAATAGAGCTATAAAAAACGAATTTTGAACATGAATGGGTCAAGTCTCCATTCTTCGTGAATGCTTAAATAATGGAAACGTAAATGTGAAATTTATTTCACTTGTCCAAAAAATGGAATCTGAACCCATTCTATATGAAAATGGAACTTTTCTGAAAAAATTTATGCTTCAACAAACCCGTTGATTTAAATCACACTGAAAGACGTCAATAATTCATATACTTCGTAGTGTAGTGGTTAAAGCGGACCAAACCTGCGCTATGGAGAGAGTTCGAATCTTACATGAAGCTATTTCTTTCTTGTTTTCAAATGTCTTAAAAACATGAGTGAAAAATAAATTATTAATAAACTATTAAAACAATGAAATACAGAATTTGACATGTAAAACATGATATAAACCATAAAATTTGAAAAAATACTCCTTAAACAATTGAGAAATATCTTTTTTTAGAGCAGGGGATTGTCCTCGCCTTGTACGCCCCCATTCTTTTCTCAAACAGAGAGCTACAGTTCTGCAGCTAGGTTAAAAGTATCTTATCATGTATGAAAAAAGCAAAACTGATTATATATACCATTAACCTTATACTTTAGAACACAAGGAAAGTTTCTTCCCTAGAAATGTTTCCCAAACAATATTCCTTTCCCTCTAGGTCTTGTTCACAAAAAATGCAATTGTTGAAATTTTAGTCTCTAGACCAGAGTATGTCATAATCTTATTTATTAAATATATTAAAAAAAAAAACACTTTGTGATATTAAAATGAAATACAGGAATTTGTTTATTTGAACCAAGTTTAAAATTACTCTAGACTAATAAATTCAAAATTAATTAAGAATCCTGCCACAAATATTAAACCAAGTCTTAACATAGCTTATATCTTGCTGAAAAATGATGCTGAATTTTCATGGCCAACAACCAGAGAATGAAATTTGAAGACCTGTTGTTGGTAGTAACATTTATTGATTTTTGTTCTGGACCTTTGGATCTCGTACCCAGAGAAGCAAGACTAGTGATTCCAAAGACTTAATGAAGCTCCGCTCCACTCTAAGATTTGAATGGCTAATTGGTGGTAAAAAAAAAAGAGCCAACAAAATTTAAGAATTATTTCAGAATAGTTTCACAACATGCAATGTAGTAATTGGTGACCAAGATGCGTGCTGTAGTTCTTCTTTTGTAGTAAGCGCGTCATTGCCTTTGCATGCCACGACAGAAAATTCCGGAAATCATAATCTGTTGATTGCTGCCAACTATACCCCTTTGTAAATAAAATAGCCCATTGCCGTGGCAACCATGAATATTGTGTTATCAGTATGAAATTTTTTTGCATTGTACATTGGATAATTTTTGTCATTTTGATCGCGGAGATTATAAAACAATATGGCATGTATAAATTGAAGGGATGAAGGAGAGATTGAGTTTGCCACAATAAACTCAGTCACCAGCTCTTTATGCTTCCAGATGTTGTGTTAGACAGCGGACATGTAGCTTAGAGGAGACTGACGTCCTTCTGTGTTATCAGTCATCCACGTTAATATATCATTTCTGATCATTCTTATTTCTTTTTAGTCCTTGAGATGTATGTGCTTTACAACACTTTTTGTAGGGGACCATTTAACTAAGATCTGTCATAAGATCATTAATTATCTTAAGATTGCACTATAGGTGTTTCTGAAACTCAACAAGATCAGGGTCAAAGGGACAAATTAAAAAAATCAAGGGAAGGACTTATCATAAGAAATACACAAGTCATGTGAAATATTTACAAAAGCCATGGCACAAACTGTTTAAAAGTTAAGGTCAAGGTTTAAGTTTTTTTAAGGTCAGATGAGACGTTCCTCAAAATCTGTTTTGTATATCTTCATAATGTATGGAAAATATTCAAACTTTTAATTACATTCTGATTTCTAAACCAGTTTCTGAACGTCTTTAAAAAATCCAAACACTTAAACATTTGAAATTCGAAAATTATTTTTCCTCCCAAAAGGATAATATAGGAAAACTACCCCTGGTATCTTGCAGAAATGCCTGGTAAGGTACCTCAAAGAAAGTGGGCGCACTAGAGTAGATGGGCTGTCGGCAGGAATCATTGACACGAAACAATTCAGATTTACATGTCCAAGCACCATGTAGTTTTAATGCGAATCTTATACATCTTATAGAAACTGCATGGGAATGGATTTTTGTTTTATGTTTGTTTATTTGTTAATAATTTTTTCAATTAAAAGGTGTCAAGAAAGATAAATTATCTAATATATAGTATGCTGGACACTCAGCTGTACATTTACATGTAATAGAATATTATAATAGAAGTCTAAAACTAAATAATTTTTGTGCTCAGTTTTCAAATGCACTGAAAATATTGAATGTAACAGAACGATCAAAGTTGCTAGTTTTTTTTAATATATTCAATATTTTTTCATGTATGTTTATTTCCATTTGAGAACGTTAGCACTATAAATGACAAAATGTTAACGTATTGAAAAATAAAACAATTAATGTAAAATAATTTATAAAACATAATTTGCTACTTTATCCAAGGAGTATTTAAAATTCAAAAATTTCAAGCTCAAAGAAAAATAAAATAAAAGAAATCACTGTATTCGAACCTAAAATACTGCTTCGATATGGCTAGAATCTAGCGACAAACCAATGTAGCTACCGCGGAACACTAAACATAGCTGGTATTTAAATCATTATTTAAAGCCAAAGTCCTATATATTTGGACTTTGTCAATTTTCTACCAGAAAATAAATGTAAAAAGTTTAGATTTTGGTATTTCTGGGTCGTCTCTCCAATTTTTAAACAACTGGAATAAATTTTACGGTTAAAAATACACTGATAACACATTTAAATTTCATGGAGAGAAGACCCCCTGCGAAATGATCAAGAATAATTCTTGAACTTTGAAGAAAAGTTCATGAATTATATTCTTGAATCAGCTCATGAATTGTTCATGAAGATCCCATGAAGTTAAAATTGGACACTCATGATTTCATGGATTTTATTCATGAAAACCAAGTTCAAGAATATTCAAGAATTATTTGTTGTTCATGAACAAACTTGGATTTTTTAATTGCCTGCAAAATGATCAAGAATAATTCTTGAACTTTCA
>PRKT01000213.1:584590-608779 GCA_003671525.1 Saccostrea glomerata | reverse complement strand
TAATTATCTTAAGATTGCACTATAGGTGTTTCTGAAACTCAACAAGATCAGGGTCAAAGGGACAAATTAAAAGAATCAAGGGAAGGACTTATCATAAGAAATACACAAGTTATGTGAAATATTTATAAGAGCCATGGCAAAAACTGTTTAAAAGTTAAGGTCAAGGTTTAAGTTTTTTTAAGGTCAGACGAGACGTTCCTCAAAATCTGTTTTGTATATCTTCATAATGTATGGAAAATATTCAAACTTTTAATTACATTCTGATTTCTAAACCAGTTTCTGAACGTCTTTAAAAAATCCAAACACTTAAACATTTGAAATTTGAAAATTATTTTTCCTCCCAAAGGGATAATATAAGAAAACTACCCCTGGTATCTTGCAGAAATGCCTGGTAAGGTACCTCAAATTTTTGGGAGTAAACATGTTTAAGTAGCAATACTTCAATGACAAAATCTTGGAAAATTTTATCTATTGTTAAGGAACGTCCCGTCTGTCCTTAAAAGTAAGTGGTAAAGGTCAAAAGGTCAGCATTGTTGGTATCCAGTGGAAGGACCTGTCACAGGGAATACATCTGTGAAATATAGAGGCCCTAGTACTTACTGTTCAAAAGATAAAGGAATGCTTAAAGTTTTTTTTTTATGAAAGTGGGTCAAACTCAAGGGTCAAAGTCAAAAGGTAAAAAGATTTATATATATGGAGAGGTCTTGTCACAATGTTAACACGTGTATAGCATGAAAGCCCTCGCACTAGCACCACCTGTTCAAAAGTTATGGACAAGGTTACAGTTTGGTAAACTCTTGCAAAAGTGGGTCATATTCCAAGGTCAATTCAAAAGGTCAAATATGTTTGTACCATTAGAAAGGCCTTGTCACAAGGAATACACATGAAATATGGAAATAAAAAGCCATTGCTCCGACCAATTAAAAGTTATCGGTAAGGTTAGAATTTTGCTGACAAACAGACAGACAGACTGACTGACAGAGCACAAACTTTATACCCCCTAATTGATTACAATGGCATTAAAATTAATTTTGGGTTTGTATAAACACTAAGCTTGCATTGATTTTGATGCATGCTTCACACTTTTGAAAATATAACCAACTCATGAAATAAATTCACTAGATATTGAATATCATCTAATAATATTAAACTTTAAAGAAAGTGCATAATCCCCCATAGTATACTGTATCAACATTTCTGCTTTAAACATTCTAGCAGTTCAAACAGATGTTAATGTAGCAATTGCAGATATTGGTATAATAGGGTGGAAAAAGCCATCAGGCGTTAATGTAGCAATTGCCAAAGTATTACTAGATTATGCGGATATGATACAGAAGTATTATTATCAACACGTTACAAAAGCTAGATTTCATCCCTTCACAGCTTTGAAAGCCATTGTCCAAGACTAAAGTGTCATCACAAGGATTTAAACAGGTCACTTTTTAATTTCCAGTCAAACTCATGCAAGCTAACCTACAATTCTCTAAGTGGAATAAAATTATACATGTAAAATGCTCAATAATGAATGTCAAGTTTCATATGAGCTATGTATAAGCCACAGGCCCCCACCCCTAAGTAAGTAAAGGTTGAATATGGGGGTGGATGGGGTCCTGTCCACAAGTACCTGTGATATAGGCAGTAAATTGTGAGTTAAAAGCTAGAGTGTCATTTTTATATAGAAGTTGATTTCTAATCTGCTTCAATACTTGGAGGTCAGTTTGAGATATAGTAGTCCCAGAATAATACTGCTTTATAAAAATTATAATGATATTATCATATTTATTCTTTATATATGTTTCAGAAAAATATGCATGCATTATTACATGTATCTGCAGACTTCAAAGAACTGAATATTTTCATAAGCCATATGATGTCATATATTTGATATTATGTCAGGAAAATGACATTGATTTAAAATTTCCATGATTTCAAGAGAAAAAGGTGTATTTTACATCTATATTTTGATTAAAAATCACTGAGCACAGGTCTGCTCCAGCTCAATATTTTGATATAATGTGTAAAATGATGATATCAATGAAATATGTAAATATTATTCTGGAAAAGGCCTGCACTCTATAAATTTTATGGTAAAAATTGAGCTCATTTTGTCCATTTTTTTCATCTTTCTGAAAAATAATACGAAATCCGAAAAATTTGTATGTGACATCACAAAAACAAAAATTATCAACAACCTACTTTGAAACTATAATATTTTTTGTACCGGGTAAATTTAGATTTCTTATACAATGCATACAATTTAGCACATTTCAAGAAACTTTCAATATCTAACAGGTCGGAGAGAATACTCGAAATCGGGTATTATCCATGAAATCGCGTATAATACTCGATATTAGGGTATCGTTGAATCCGCGAAATCGGGTATTCCGTGCAACTTTCTATAAAAACTAAAGAATAAAGCAACGGCGCATTATGCCAGTAACTGTTACTTGTACATCAGTATCTTGTGGATTTATTTTTATTAAACCTAATTCATACGGTTGTCAAATAAGTTTAAAATCACACGACAAACACTGCTGGGGTAACAAAGAGGACACAATGGCGTTATTATTTTTCAATATAATTTCTAAAAACAAATAACTACACTTCGTTTGTCTTTATTTCCCATTAAAGTATTCCATATACTTAATTTTCTAATTTGTGCACTATTCACAAAACGTGAAATTTTAAAGAAATTAAACGACTAACGCCGTGTTATGTATTTTTACTGAAAAATGTATGGCGTCCCTTTCTCGTGAAATATAAATTACTCCTAACAGTTAGAGAGTACAGTATAAGCGAGTCATAATTGTATATCTCTGCCATAATAGAATACCAACGTTATTATAAAGAAGAAAATAAAATAAGATTAAATAAATACCCACGGGAAAACAGTTTGAAAATAGCTAATTGAAGGTGAGTATCTTTTTTTATGTCAATTTAGCATGAAATTTTTATTCAAAGACACCGTAAATTTTTTGGTTGCATTTTAATCGATACAAGATATGCTATTTTACCTTTATTTTATGCATTTGTGTGAAAATTGAGAGCGAGAAGTCATGTGAACAGGATTTTCTTGTTTTTTGTTTTTTTGTTGGGGGGGGGGGTATAAATAAAAGTCAAATGTGTACATCTTTTCATGAAGTTAAAATACATTGAATTTCTCAATATAGATCGAGGTACAGTCATATTGAAATATGAATTACATAGTCAAGTTTTCACATTTCTTATAGTTTTTACGTTTATGAACATGTTAATGAACAAACTGAAATAATGGAGTGTTCAATTGCCTTGGAAACTCTTGTCTTACTTTTTGGGAATATAATTCCTCATCGGACATTAAAATTTCATAAAAATCGTAGCCACTTCCTTTCTTTATTATACTATTTGATAGACAGGGTAAATTTTACCTCTTTACCTTCTATATTTTTTTTTATATCGCTATCTTATACCTCATTATAATATGCTAATACAACGCACTATCTGATTGGTTCTAGACAATATGTCACAGTTTTCTTTTAGTTATTTTATCTATGATACGTATTACTCATGGCAATAACTTTTCCTAATACTCATCTATAATGAAAAAATGTGTTTAAAAAATAAACATGAATTCTAGTTACTTGTAGTCTTATATTGTGTTAGAAAATAACAGGTTGCTTTTTGTTTACCTACAATGTATATGATTTTTATTTGATGAATAAATCTTCCCTACGATTAAAAATATATGACCGAGTTTAACCGACCGTGACATTCAAAGAGAGGTCTCTTGGACACATGTAGAACACAGTCGAGGTTGTTTTGTCAGAGGTGGTCAAGAAGCCTTTAGCCCCCCCCCCCCCTTTGAAGTCGCCAAGAAATGGTAAAATATTGATGACTTAGCGAAATTAAACGATCAACAGTTATGTTCTCTCATAAGCTGTATTCCTGAAACTATTACTGTCTCTGCTAAAATGTTGAAGACATATTCTGCAAATGTGTATGAATGATAAATAAAAAAATAAAAGATTTTCAAAAAAAGAGAAAGAGGGTTCTTTTAACTGAAATTTTAGACATTTTTATCATTACATTATTCATACATTCATAAATGAATTTGATTTTATGCACAAGATGAATGTGAAAGTAATTTATTACGCATAATTAAATACGGTAGACAATCCCTTGTTTATACATGGCATCATATCTTGTGTGTGAAATGTGTTTCCGTATAATTTGATTTATTTACAAATTGTTCATGTTTGTCGTGTTGATGTGGAATTATTATAAATTCCAGAAATCTGATACTTTACAATTCTGTTGTGTTAGGAATGAACATTAGGAAGATGCATACACTTTCAACATAAGGAAAAATATAAAGCAAATCGAACGCCTTTTTGTGTGCAGATCATGAAATGTACTGAGCTCCACGGGTATTTGTTGTCCTGAGCGCATTAATCTTGACGCCCAAATTCTTACTTGGCTAGTGATACCTTTCGAAAACATGTGTATCTAGATGAAAGTTAACTCGGCAACATGCGCCATCCCATTGTTTAAGTTTTATTAGGTGATTACACCTCCTATACCCAATTTTGCGGATTCAACGATACCCTAATATCGAGTATTATACGCGATTTCACAGATAATACCCGATTTCGAGTATTCTCTCCGACCTGTCTAATTTATGTGAGGGCAAAAATATACAATATACTGCATATAGTTCTTTGGAATTTTAATTTTGAAAGTGAGGAACATTGAAATAACAGGGAAAGATAGGGAATGATTTAACTGATGCAGGGCATGCATTACTGTATGTATAAAGCAGCCTTTTATAATAAGTATACAGCTGTGGCATAAAGGTGTACATTGTCAGTACTATTATATAAAGCTATATACAGCTAACACTGTAGGTGTACCTAGTTGTAGTGTTATATTACTGTGACAGCTTCTAAGGGGAAATCAATTAGGTACAAAAATAGGGTAGAGCTGATGTGTGACAGATTTATATTGTCATAAAATAGGACATCCCCCCTTATCAATATAACTCTTATTTTCCATCAGTTCTTAAAAATCAAAATGAATATATTTGTCAACTTAGTTTGTCGCAGCATTTGAACTTCCTCAGTAGTTCTTTGATATGATTTTATCAGCTCACCTGAGCTGAAAACTCTGTGAGCTTAATCTGATCATTGTCCATCTGTCTGTCCATGCTTAAACTTTTCACTTTTTCAACTTTCTCTCAAGAACCACTTGATCAATTTTAACCAAAGTTTGTACAAAGCTGTCCTGTTGGAATCCCCCTTAGGGATTCAAAATTTACTAAATAAAATGGTCAATGAAGGCCTTTTCCAAGGGAGAGTAATCAAGAAAAGCAAAGGGGTCAATGAAGAAAGTATAATCATTAAAAGCAAAATTAGGTTGGTGTCATAAAAATATTAAGAACCACTTCATCAGAAAAGACAAAACCTATCTGTTGTGACCCAAGGGCCTATTGAGACCATCTTGAAATACATGTATCACTTATTTTGTCCATCTCCTGACTCAGTATTGAAAAATAGAGGCTGGGTAGTTTGATGGGATACCCCCCCAATTTTAAATTTCAATGCTGAATTTTCAAAATCTATGAAAATTAGGGATGTCAACGAGTACCCGGTTAACCGGGTACTCGATCGAACGTCCGAGTATCGAATACTAAAATCGGTATTCGGTTACTCGGATGTATATTTTTTAATGTTTCAAAGTTCATTTATTAATGCATTAAAACATCGGTTTTAAAACGTGAAATGTTCATTGCATTTGTACATACAGTAATTAGGTTTTTCTACACCTCTAAATGACCGCTATCGCCCGTGGCGGTGTTTATACAGTAATTATCATGACCGAGCACCTGTTACCTGGCTTTTCTCACCATCGACTGTCTTCTACCCTTATTTGTTGTTTGCTTTAATGATTTGTTTTCACTGAACATCGTTTATGGTCTATTATGTTTAAATAAATTAGATAATTTTGTCTATTCTCCAAGAAGCCGTAAATTCTCGGGAAAAGAGACAGATGATGTATTACACGTGCGAACTGATTGTTGATTTGGTGTGTTTGATTACATGCCAATTAATTCAAATGGTTGAAAACAAAGGGTTTATAAAACCGAAGTCCATCGTTGCATCAAAATAAAACATACTGTCCCATAATACTATAAATTATAGGATCAGAAAAATGTACGAAGATAGTAAATCCGCTCTGTCATAGGAGAACTTGATCAAGTTGATACTGAACCTCGGATGACTGATCACGTGGACGTAAAACGCAACCAAAGAGTTACATTACAAGTACGGAGCAGATTAACATTAAAAAAAATACCAAAAAAAAAAAAAACACTGATTTTATTCCTTGTGTTCGTCAGAGAAATAAATTGAACTTAAAAAAATGTTATATTAAATTTCGTCGGGCATGAAATGCTCATAATTATTACATCAGATTTACGGGTAAACCTCCCATCGAAGCATGTGGTTTTAGAAGAGTGTACAATGTTTTACAGTTTTCAATGTTACTTGCTCATATTTATCTACACTTTTACCGAGTACCCGGGTACTCGATCAGAAAAACGTTCCGAGTAACCGAGTAGTAAAAATTGACCGATTTGACATCCCTAATGTAAATTGAAGGCATTATATGATTTTTTAGCTCTACTGGTCAGAGACCAGAAGAGCTTATGCGATAGTAATGCGTCCCGCGTCCGTCCGTCTGTCTAGCTGTCTGTCTGTCTGTCAACAATTTTTCAAAATGCTACTCCTCAGTTTTGGTCTAATTTCAATATAACTTTGCACACAAGTAGACTACACTAAGATACATAATTCTGTTTATCGGTTTTTGATTTCAATGAACGGTGTTGCCGTGGTAACTAAAAGTAGAAATTTCTGTAAAATTGTTTCAAAATGCTACTCCTCCTACAGTTTTGGTCTGATTTCAATATAACTTGACACACAAGTAGACTAGGCTAAGATACATAATTTTGTATATCGATTTTTGATTTCGATGAACGGTGTTGCCCTGGTTACTAAAAATAGAAATTCCTGTAAAATTGTTTCAAAATGCTACTCCTCCTACAGTTTTGGACTGATTTCAATATAACTGGGACACAAGTAGACTACACTAAGATGCATAATTCTGTGTATCGGTTTTTGATTTCGATGGACAGTGTTGCTGTGGTTGCTAAATATAGAAATTTCTGTAAAATTGTTTTCAAAATGCTACTCCTCCTACAGTTTTGGTCTGATTTCAATATAACTTGGCACACAAGTAGAAAACACTAGAGAACATGAAGAGACTTTATCAATGATCATTATTCTATTTACTGTTGTTTTAAAGTTTCAATTCCCAACTGCTTAAGTACTTTACTCTTCCTTTGCTATAAGTACAAACCAGTAGAGCTTCAGTCTCGACAGAGACTTCTGGTTTTAAAATTAGGATAGCTACCACACGGTTATAAACACAAGCCATCCTTTTTTGGACTTTCACTTCATAAAGAGAAAAAAGTAAAAAGAGCATCATCAGATTTCATTTGTGCATTTGTTGGCCTAGAGATATTAAAACCACAGATACTGTATGTTTTATGTGATGTTCTGTTAAGATTGTAAAAAGCTACATCATAGCCACTTGTACTTATAATTAGCTCACAGGTGATGGAAAAGCCCCGACAAAAGAGATGAGCATCAGTTTACAGTAAAACACTTTTTTATCAGTCATTTAAGATAAATTTCATGAGTGCAGGGGTGTAAATTGGTTTTGAGATCTTTTGCTACTGTTATTATAAAAGATAAATGTGCTCAATGATGTTATCATGAAATATTTATTACACTTAACATGGTGATTCAATTTAACAGTACATCATCTTATCGTTTTGTTTTCAAATAACCATTTCTTTCCTTGTGGGGAAAAAGAAGATAGCAAAATATATAAAATTTTAAACTCAATTAAAAAAAAATATCATTGGAAATAGATTGAAACTTTTTTAAATTTCAGTTGCTGTTTTAATTTTTACAATTTTTTTTCAAATCACAACAGTAAGCATCATTACTTTCACTGTGTGTAAAGAAATATTACTGAAAATTATAGATTAATTAATTCATATACTAGAAGGCAGAGAGAAAGTTATCATGCTGCAAGCATGAGGAGAGAAATAGCTATTGAAAAAGGGTTCAATGTTAGGGGCTGCCTTAACACTGGTACAAATAGATTAACCAAGGGGTGACTCTCTAGTAATGACAAATTTTACAATAAATCTATGGGGGTTGTATAATCCCAGCAGAAACTTTAGCATGCTATCAATATTTTTGTAGAGAAATTATTGACTTGTTTTTCCCTGACAAATGGTAGAAAGGATCCATACTGAAGCTTAGTAGTTGAAGTCAATGATATTGATAAAATTCTAGCCTGTTTTTTCCATGAATTGTCACATATTCAGTCCTTCATTTTGCATTTCTGACATGATGGAGTAGAGTGCCCTTATTGTGAAAGGCTTGTGTGTTTTAATGTGGATATATCATATACTTCCAGGAAAATTGTAGAAAATCTTGGTGCAGAGTTGACAAGCAAGGATGGAGAGAACCGTATTTTAGCCTGTAAATTTTCACCTTCTTGGAGATACTTTGCAGTCTGTGATGATACCAAGCGGCTCTACTTGTTCCACTGTGGTGAACAATGGGAAATGGTTAGCAACAGGTACGTAGATATAGAGCCAGGTGACGGAGTGAAACTGACGGCTGGCAATTAACGCAGTGTCACACTGCACGCTTGGCAGGGAGCTCGAGAAATGCTTGAAGCCCTGAGATTAGGCTAATAAAGCACACTGCCGCAACACTCTGTTTTAGCTAGGTTAAATGGGAATATTCTCCTTGTTTGGTGAAGAATGAGGGAGTGTTGAATAAACGTGCTGTTTACTCAGCCTCGACCAACTTTCTCCCTCATATAGAAATAAAATATGACTACTGCAAAACTAGTGAAAGTAAAAGCTGTAATGTGTTATGTGTTTAGCCATTTCCTCTTTCCCACATCACTCCATTTGCACCCTGGTAATAAATAGGGTGGGTTATTTATGAAGCGAGGCCTGTTTGAACCCTGTGTAAACAATGGCTGCTAGAATCCTCCTCAGCAGCCATTCCTATCTCTGTGCGCGACCTGTGCCAAAGGTCTCCCTATCTATTTCATGCAAGACTGATTCACTTCAATTGAAAATGGGCCTTTAAATTATGAAGTAAAACAGAATGGGAAAATGATGGCATTGATTCTCAACAAATACCCTGCAAATTTATAATCACTTTATCAATATTTATTTCACAGTCCTGACATTAGAGAAATGTTTTAGTTAGGTAAAACAGAGACCATTGTGGTATATTCATTTTGATTTTTAAGAATAGGTGAAAAATAAAAAGTTAATAATGATTAGATGGAAATGTCCTATTTAATATTTTTTGGAAAAAAGGAGGGCATATATATGCAGGTTGCAAATGTATGTGAAATATTACAGTATTTGTAACTATGTACTAAACAATATTTTCACATAAGAAGAAAAGAGAAATGGATTTTTTATACAATTTTAATATTTATAGTGAAATAAATGGGTTCATTCAGAATTAGATTTTGGTTTCGCAGATTACAAATTTAAAATTCTGGAAGTTATAATTTTGTTTTGTGCATCTTTAGATGTCCATGACAACAGCTAATGAAAATAGATGAATTTTGACAGCACACCATCAAATATCAGACTGAAGCTTAATAGATTGAATAAAAAAAATATTTTCATTCTAGTTTATGAATTAGATTTTTACATTTGCAATTATGCTGTGCAATTCAGGTGTTTCTTTTATTTAATCTTCTTAAACAATTTGTAATGATAATTCAACTTAAATGATTTCTATCTCTGTTTTCTTTAGTTAAGTTTTTGATTCCAACAGAAAATTAAAAAAGTATATACATGTACAAGTATATTTTAAAATCTTTGAGTAAATATTTAGATAATATAATTCTATGCAGTTGAAAGTCAAATTCCACGTACCTTTTATATATATAAAGGAAACTTTTACATATTTTAAGGAACAAGTAAGATTTCTTTGTTTCAAATTTGATTTTATATTATTTTTGAAATTCTTTTTAAAAATATAACCAAGAATAAAATGAAACAAGAAATCTGTGAGCCTATGCTCACTAGTAATACCCCCACTCTGATGTAGATAAGCACTATCATGTTAATATACAAAAGTTCAATTACAGCATATGACATGCCTCAACAAAGAGTGTAATAAATTTCAAGCATCTGCTATGAATAGCTAATGAGAAAACTGTGACGAAGATTTGTTATATATGAAACAGACAGACGCACAGACAAACAGGAAGTTGACATCAGATTTGAACAATCAGATTTGAACAAAAATGTATCCCACCATATGGCATGCCTTAGAGAAGATTGTGTTAAAATTTCAAGCATCTGCGATGAGTAGTTGCTGAGAAAAATGTGACGAAATTTTTTATGTAAGAAATGGACAGACGAACAAATAAACAGGAAGTTGACATCAGATTTGAAGAAAAATGTATCCCATCATATGGCATGCCTCAGAGAAGATTGTGTTAAAATTTCAAGCATCTGCGATGAGTAGTTGGTGAGAAAACTGCAACGAAATTTTTTATGTATGAAACAGACAGACGCACAAACAAACAGGAAGTTGACATCTGATTTGAACAAAAATGTATCCCACCATATAGCATGCCTTAGAGAAGATTGTGTTAAAATTTCAAGCATCTACGATGAGTAGTTGCTGAGAAAACTGCAATGAAAAATTTGTTTCGGACAGACACACAGACAGACACACAAGGGTAAAACAGTATACCCCCCCTCTCAAGCATCTACGATGAGTAGTTGCTGAGAAAACTGCAACGAAAAATTTGTTTCAGACAGACACACAAGGGTAAAACAGTATACCCCCCTCTCCTTTGGAGCAGGGGTATAATAATATAAATTAAACTTCAGTAACTCAATAATTGAGACAAAAAAGAGAAAGTGACTTAATTTCAATGAAAAGAGACAGTAATTTTATATTAAAAGAGAAAGTAACCAAACATATAGAGAAAGTAACTATATATATAAAAGGGAAGTAATTATGTAAAAAGAAAGTAAATATTTCATACTTAATGTGAGAGTAATAGTACATGTATAACTATATGAAGAGATCAAATTGTTTTCAAACTAACAACAGGTGGACAAACAGAGGGAGAATATGAACAGAAAGATGGCTTTAGTTTGCATATACAAAATAACCCCCTAATTTTTCTCTTTTATGTAATTTAGTAGATGATCATCTTTACATAATTTTGTATAGAGTTTTCATTGTGCTGGGGAGAAATAGTGTGATTTACAAGACTATTAGCTACTTTTGTGTATTTCTTGTCTGTCTTCTCTGCCCAGTACTTTATAATGCATTTAAGGGAAGAAATCAATTGTTTTTCTTAAAAAAATTATTGAGGGGTATTGATGTTGATTTTGTCTTGTTAAATTTCAAAAGTGAATTATTGTAAATTAACACCCTTTTTCTTATGATTATCAGCACAAAATATTACACAGGAATTGATGGACATTGGAAATCACAAAATTTTTACACAAAATATTTTGTAGGTCTAGAATATAGTTGTAAACAAGGAAATCAGTAATATCCCCATTTTTTTTTCTTTCTTAATAATCCTTTTCATTAAATGAGTATTTGTACATGAAAATACAGATTGACAGTTTACGACTGTAAAAGGGAGTTTATTTTCCTGTCATACCAAAGTACCTCTACGAAGAGTTGAGAGTTACTAGTAGACTTAAACTAGACATTTATTTACACCACCACTGCATGCTAGGCAGCCTAATTGGAATATATGGTGACGGAAGCGAAAATCGCTGTATATAAATACGCACTGTCCAGCTTCTGTGGGCCATGATGTATGAAGGCAACCTTTTATGTGTAATTTTCCTGGGATATCTCCATAGCCAAACTGGTGTTTTCTAATTAAGACTTTGATAGACACCCATCACTGACGATCATCCATCATGGACAGACAGACGCAAATAAACTTCTTCTCCGGGCAGTGCCAGCAATCCCACAATTCTCCACATCCAGAAACCTGCAGGAGTCAAGATGGCCTCTGTCTGGCTTTGTAAGACAAGATGAATTTCTAGGAAGGCAGGGTTAGGTTGGTTGATGAAGACGTAGTGGTTTTCATCAGTTTCAGCCTGTCAATGCAAACAGATGGTGGTCAGTGGAGATTTCAGCACCAAATCAAAACAAATGTTGTCATGTTGTGTTTTTCAATATGTCCTGGGAGTTCGACAATATCGAAATCAATGAAGGTGATCAGAGTCAACTGAACTCTTAGATTTATAGGTACAACTTGGTGCTTATAATTAGTACGGTAAATAACATTGTACATTGCCTTACCTTGGACAATAGTTTAAACTCAAAAAGTATAAAATTATACCTGAAAAACACTTCAAAAAATAATACATGAATTATAACTAATGAGCAATAATTTATTTACCCATCTAGTATTCTTTTTATGGAATTTTCAAATTTCTTTTAGTCTTGAGAAACATTTTATTTTCTTACTTTATGCTTTCACGAAAAAACAAAAATAGCAAGATTTTTTTTATTTTTTAGGAAAATGTGCATTTATTTAGAAAGAAAAGAAGATTTGTCTCTTGAAATAAGTCCACACAATAGTTTTAGTGACGTGATTGCGTAGACTGAGAAAACAT
The DNA here is from genome assembly GCA_003671525.1 of Saccostrea glomerata. Classification (NCBI taxonomy): domain Eukaryota; kingdom Metazoa; phylum Mollusca; class Bivalvia; order Ostreida; family Ostreidae; genus Saccostrea; species Saccostrea glomerata. The sequence goes on along the minus strand of PRKT01000213.1, from coordinate 596,022 downwards.
TTCGTCTCATAGTTAATCTTGTATACAAGGTCCCTCGGTGCGGCATCCTGTCATGTACGCTCTAAATTACGGAGCTTAAGACTATAACATATATAGTGGTAAAAAGAGAAACATTGACTTAAATTGTCTGTAATTACACATTTTCACACACAAAAGAAATGTAATTCCTCTGACGGGAATATTTTGCTGATTATCTTTAATAGTCTCGGAGTGCTATAAATTCCGGACATACATCGGACACCGATTGTTTGATCAGAAGGCACCTTGAGGTTAGTCACAGTACAAGTAGTATTAAAGTACTAAATGACAAGACAAAGTCCTGGACATTAATTTGCAGGAACGTGATTGAAATTGCAGCTGCCAGTAGTAATTGTACCATATAGCACATTAAAGAAGTCTCCATCCTTCCCACACTATAGTAAACAAAAGGTCATTCTTCTTGTCAAATTTAAAAGGTTTACATATATGTACAGTACTGAGAGTATCTTCTAGAAGTAATATATCTTATTGAATTTTATTTATTCAGTACATAGATATATAACATGGTTAACATTTTTCAATTGATGTCCCTTAAGCAGTTATTGTTTAAATTAGCTGAAGTTTGGCTTTAAACTATTTAATATATACACCCTTTTATTTTCACAATTGTTGGATTTTAAAGTTATTTACAATACATATATCTTAACTATATTACATTCCATCTTCAGTTGGTAATTTGTATAAGGTCAGTATTTCTTCCATACATAGAACATGACATATATGGTACATATCTAACATCTGTATGCAGTCTCAGAATGACTTCTGTACATAATTGGATCTCTCCTTAACCATGGCAACAGGAGGTCATTTGAATGGAGGACTTTGGGGATTGGTTGGGAGACTTGGACCCTGCATTGATGGCTTGGTCCAGCTGATTAACACAGTAATTACACACTGTGTAATATGAAATGCCCTGGAGATAAGACGCACACACATTAGTTTTCTCACTGTTATAGCTGGATAGCCCACTTCTGCAACATTATCATAATACGCCAGTTGTGGATCAGTTGCATCTTTTCTAGGCTTTCCTTAAATGGACTTCATTATACTTTTAGTCATTTAATGCATTTTCAGATACAAAACAGAGAAACCATGTGAAGCTCCCTATTGGGATTGCCTCAAGCCACATTTACACATATAAGGTTAGGGCAATGAGAAGTTGTTAAAATTAAGATTTCATTATTAAAAATATGGGATGCTTGAAAGACATCATAAAATTCAAATAAATTTTAATCTTTTTTAAATCTAGCATGATGGTTCAATATTAATTGTTACTGAAGTTGAATAGCTGATGCATTTTTTAGAAGGCTTTCTGATTATGGGAGTGAATATAAGGACCTAATTACATTCACCAGCCAGCTTCAAATTTGTTTTTAAATGAATGGCACAATTTTCTAAAATATGAATTTAACACTAAAAGCAAGCTTCCTGTCTTTGCTGCAGCATCGTGGGATATATGTATACTGGAGCCTATTGTGGAAGCTGGCCCGGCCTCTTTTCAAAGGATGGAGGTTTATTTACTCAGCTCATTCTAAAACTGTGTTTGACGTCAATAACAGTACTCTAAGCTGAATACTGAGGCCAATTTAATACTCCGGCAAATAATATATTGTCTCTGTGAAAAACTTGATGCTGAAGCTGGTACAAAGGGTTTAAATGTTTAATGAATAGAGCATTATAAATTGCTATTTGTTTAGATTTTGTCTTGTTTTATATGGAGAACAATACCTAAGTGAATGCTTTCTGAGGACTTAAACTTATATTTAAGTGTTTCCAAAAAAAATCAATATATTGATGGAGGTTTGTGAGTGACAGCTTGGGGCTAATATTTGTTTTATATAATCAAGAGTACTTGTTGTAAAGGTACATGTTTACATTGTATGACATTTACTTTTGGGAAAATTGGCCCAATTTTTGAAAAAAATATACAAGTAGGAATGACTAAGCATCTATTTTTAAAATAAAAGATATTTTAAGAGGTTTAAATATTTCATACAAGTCCTAGCTTACTTAAGGAAGTACCTTCCTAAAAGATTACTAAAGATTCTGTTGGGTTTAAAAATTTCCTACAGGTTCAAATGGGCTAAAATATTCCTAAAGATTCCAATGAGCCGAAAACTTCCTAAAGATTCCAATGAGCTGAAAACTTCCTACAGGTTGTAATGAGCTGAAAATTCCAACAGGTTCTGTTGAGCTTAATATTTCCTTCTGGTTTCCTATTGGGCTGAGATCTTCCTTCGGGTATTCTGATGGGCAAAAATTTTAAAACAGTTTTTCTTATAGGCTCAAAGTTTTCAATGGGCTGAAAAAGTTTAAGGCTCTCTCCTGAGCCTTAAATTTCTTACAGGTTTTCTGATAGGCTGAAAATTGCCTACAGTTTTTTTGATGGACTGCAAATTTTCTGCAAGTTCTTTTGGACTGAATATTTCTTAAAGGCCCTTGCAGACCAAAAATTCCCTTCAAGATTCCAGAATGAATGTCTTCTTTTATTTTCTAGACAACATGCATAGACTATTTCCATAAATTTTAAAGCAAGGACAGTGCTTTTTTCTGAGTTATCATTTTTTACATGAAAGCACATGTCTGTACACCACTGTGATCAGGACCAATATAAGGCATGGGCTTTATCTGTAGTCTTGTTCCTGATTTACACCAACCATAAAAGACTTGTTCTCAATGCTTTCTGAGTTCCCCAGAGAGGCTGATAATTTCTGATGGCATTATTTTTATTTTTTGTCGTGTTTTATCTTTTCTCTACATGTGTATCACCAGCCAGTCGTAGACTGGTTACCGTGGTGATTCTGCCTCTTCTGAATGTTTTACACAGTCCTTGTTTACAGTTATGATTGCTGATAACGATGTCTTTGTCTGTCAAGCATAGTCACCAGTTTGGAATTCTTTTTACATGGTGAATAATTTAGTTCTCTAATGCATTGTTTATGATTTCATTGAAATTAATGTTATGAATTTTTTAAATTCATTTCACTCAAGTTACCCAAAAGGAAATTGTCTATAATAACAATGTTTGCATTGGCATTGCATAAAGTGGGCATTTGCCAGTTATTTACATATAAATATATATTAAGTATTTAAATGTGGCATAAATTGAGCTGTAAATTTAGATAACAGTACCGGTACAATATCAACAATATTAAATGTCATACTTTATAGATTTACAAAGTACATGTACCAATATATGTATATTTAATTTTTCCCTTTCAATCCATTTTCTGCAGGATAAATTTCGAAAATTTTCATAAAATGAGATTTTCTTTTTTCAAAAGTTTTTCCAAAATCTTAGAGGAAATAAACATAAGATCTGAAATATTTTTATCAAACTTTTTAACTTCAAATTTTGATTTTCGATTTACATTTATCAGCATCTTAGAACTGCAGAATCTGTGTCTATCTTCAAATCAACAAATATCTTAATTTTATTAACATTTGTTGTCATGAAAGCCTGAAGTTTTCTTTTCCTGCTGTAAGCTTTGTAGCCATTTGTTTGTTAATTTTAAGTGACAGGATGACTTAATTGTTTCACAGGTGTAATGGAATTTGTAGTCTTCAGCAGCCTCCCCAAAGTGTTCCGCGGCTAATGGAACTCCACAGTACAATCAGCAGTAAATGGGGGGCCTATAAAAGACAGAGTAAATATATGCTTAATGAGACTGTTGTACAATGGTGTGGGAATATAATGGGTCATTTGTTATTACACAATCTCTAGTCTCAGGACAATCAAGCCAACTCATTGTGTGGAGAGAAGGCAGATGGTAAAATTGGACTGAAGACATAGATAGCTAGAGGATGTAGAACTCAGAAATGGCAATGTCACTAACTAATTAATGGATTCATCTTTTTTATCTGATGTAAATAAACTTGTAAGCAAGCATTCTCTTTAATAAATGCTTTTTCTGAGCTTTGAATTTTTTTTATTTTGGGTCAATGAAAATTAAGAAATTTGTTAATAAAAAAGTTGTTCATTTGAAATTTTTCTACACCCCATGTCATTTAGATCTAAAGTTCCAGTTTGCATGGAGAAAATTAAGTCTGCATTTGCTTCATGGAATAATTTACTGTAATTGTGTTATGATATACTATAAAATTTCAGTAACAACCTACAAGTATGCACCTTTATTGTAATGAATTTAAATAGAGAACAGAAATTGATCTTTCAATACTAGTATTACATTGATTCTCAATATAAAGGCTAAATAGTAAATCTTTACTAAATGCTGAAGATTCCCAGAAAAACAATTGTCCTCAAATTGGAAAATTCACAAGTAATCGTCAGTAACCATTTTACATGTTTTTTCATATCAGAGCCTTCACAGGTTCTTTAACTTACTGTTATCGGTAATATATAAATTCAAAAGCCATATTTATTGAAAAATTTATGTCATTTTGCTGTATACTTTTACGTGAAATTAAATTGGAAGTGAGTTACAGAAAGTGTTGGTACTGGGGTACATGAATTTGAGAATCAAGACATTTATAAAAATGGTCCTTGGCTAAATGCCAACTAAAATGATTACAATTTGAACTTTTTCTGTGAACATTTTAATATGAAAACTAAGCAATTTCATGAAGTTGTGTTGTAGTGAAAAATGAGAGGCTGTTCATGTTTTAAATACAAGGGTCAAAAGGATGGTATCTTATTCTTTTGCTAAAGCTAAGTTTTAGGAGAATAAGCTATATATTTACAATTTTCTCTCAGAATTGGTTTAAGACTTTTTTACTTTATTGCTAATGATAATTTTGTACTAGAGGGACAATGTCAAAACAAAATGTAATTGAGAAATAAGGGGGTGGCTGGTAGGGTAGAAAGGAGGGAAAAGAATCCTTTACTTTGGTGCATGGACCTGGTTGATTTTCATTAACATATATAGTGCCAATGTTGATTATAATACAATTAGAGAGGAATTCATTTAAAACTTAAAAATAACAAATTTTCAAAGAAGGACATGTCAAAAGTTAAAAAAAAGTTAAAGATATTTCATAAATTACATCGATGTTATTAAGATTCCAAATTCTTGTCATATTTTTGTATTGTGTGTGACTGCATACTGTTCCACATAGGAAGTTATTTTATTCAAAGCACCTTTAGAAAATGGTGCAAGGTTGTGCATTATTTGGGAGTTGTTATCTTCTAAATGTGCAAGAGATGAGGCATTACTGATCTCCTGAAAAACATTCATTTATCATATTTCAAACAAATCTACCTTCAGATAACTTAATCAGACCCACCGACTACCTCATTAGTGTTAATTGCGTATTTCTCTGCCAATTTGACCTGTCAGAGCAAAGGGAACTAGTTGACGGAAAGATTTAAGGAGTCCATTTACAACCTGATTATATTCCAATTTACTCCAACCACCCAGGAATTAGGACTAATTTGGTCTTGCCTATTATGCCTTAAAGTTGGGGGACATTTAACAGGATGTAAAAAGGATGCTTTTTTGTCGTAAATTTGTCACAATGAAAGTTTTGCCCATTTTTTCCCTTTTAAGTAGTGTAAGAAGTCAGCGTAATCATTTCTATGATGAAAGAGACTGGGCTTGCTACTTTGTGGTCTAACTTTATACAGCAGAGTTGTAAAAATTAACTAAAATGGCTGGTTCTAGCTCATTTGATGCTTATAAGCCAAAAGACTGTTTAATGGGCCGGCTAAATTACCCCCTTTTTAAATGCTTAAATTTCCATGGAATTTAGTGCAAACTTTAAAAATTCTGTTAATGATATTTTCTCATTGAAAGTATACACTATGAAGACCTGCCAAATTATTTTCACGTAAATTGTTGCCATCTTGTTAATTTCCGTTACAACCCCTATGCACGTTAGAAGTAAGATTACTTCAGCAATGAAAATTTTTCAAATGTTCAATTAATGTCAAGTGTTTTTCATAACTATGCACAATTCAAAAAGCTGCCTCTACTTAATACCTGTACCATTTTCAGCAGCACTGCAAAACAAGGTAATAGTTGTATGATTACTTTAATTTGAGATTTTTTTGATTAAGTTTTCTCACAAATGATGAATTAAGGTCGTTCTTCCCATTTCATTCCATGGAAAACATAACGATACACATGACTGATTGCATTTCCTTAGTCAGGACACATTAGGAAAGGTTGTGGAAATGAAAACATTAAAAACTGAATTGCAGAATTTCAACACATTAACAAGAATGTGCAGTAAAATATTTCTTTTGAAAAAAAAAAAAGGGGCGAGAATTTCTCAATTGCAAGGTATGGCCTTATGCACATATTAGTGGTAACCTTGTTAAAATCAACCTGTAAAAGTCAAACTAGAGGGTTGACATTAAACCAAATGTTAATGTTGTGCCTGTAAACTTTCAAATACTGTAAACCAACTTTTATTCGCGTGCGAGAAATTTTCGCAAAGTTCACAAGAATGTCGACATTGCGAATATTTCTCGCCACGAACCAATCCCTAAAGTGTATGTCTATTAACAACAGATCAAAAAAGGCTTGATCGCAAAAATTAATCGTCGTGAACAAGTTTATCCCTAGTAAATCGCGAAATAAAGTTGTCGCATTAAAAGTTGGTTTACAGTAAGGATTGTTTGAAAACAAATTGTTTTGCTGGAAATTTTCAATTAAGATACAATATCTCATCTGATTATTATAATCTTGTAAATATGAACTAATCCATCTAAATTTGAATAATGCTTAACTATTCTAAAATGACAAAAACAATTTTTAAAAAAAATATATTTAGTTTTAGACTTGGTAGAACTTCTATATATGTTTAGTGTTCTATTGACAGGGCTGTATCTAGGAGATGTACAGAGTTAACCTTCACACAAAATGAACAGAACCTCCTAGTGGCAGACAAGTGGGGGGATGTCTTCCGATTCTCTGTCACGGAACCTGAAAAAGAGGGACAACTACTACTGGGCCATCTATCTATGTTACTGGACATTGTAAGTCAAGAAATTACTGGGTCATCTATGTATGTTACTGGACATTGTAAGTCAAGAAATTACTGGGTCATCTATCTATGTTACTGGACATTGTAAGTCGAGAAGTTACTGGGCCATCTATCTATGTTACATGACATTGTAATTAATGAAGTTACTGGGTCATCTATATATGTTACTGGACATAGTAAGTCAAGTAGTTACTGGGTCATCTATATATGTTACTGGACATAGTAAGTCAAGTAGTTACTGGGTCATCTATCTATGTTACTGGACATTGTAAGTCAAGAGTTATTGGGCAATTTATTTAATATGTTATTGGACATTATAAGTCAAGTAGTAACTGGTCCATCTATTTATGTTACTGGATGTTGTAAGTAAAGAGTTACTGGTCCATCTATCTATGTTACTGGACAGTGTAAGTCAAGAGTTACTGGGTAAACTATTTATGTTACTGAACATTGTAAGTCATGTAGTTACTGAGCCATCTATCTATGTTACTGGACATTGTAACGCATGTAGTAACTGGGCCATCTATCTATGTAACTGAACATTGTAAGGCATGTAGTAACTGGGCCATCTATCTATCTTACTGGACATTTTAAGTCAAGAAGCTACTGGGCCATTATCTATGTTACTTGACATTGTAAGTCAAGAAGCTACTGGGCCATCTATCTATGTAACTGGACATTGAAAGTCAAGAAGTTATTGGGCCATCTATCTATGTTACATGACATTGTTATTTATGAAGTTACTGGGTCATCTATATACGTTACTGGACATTGTAAGTCAAGTAGTTACTGGGTCATCTATCTATGTTACTGGACATAGTAAGTCAGATAGTTACTGGGTGATCTATCTATGTAACTGGACATTGTAAGTCAAGAAGTTACTGGGCCAAATATCTTTGTTACTTGACATTGTTAGTCAAGTAGTTATTGGGTCATTTTCTTAATTAAATTTTACTAGACATTATAAGTCAACTATTTTCTGGGCCATCTATCTTTTACTGGACACTGAAAGTCAGATAATATTTAATGTGACATGCATCAATACATATCCTGATTCAATTTATAGGTAGTGTAGTTTTTCTGTGCTATTTCATAACATAAATCAGATTACAACTTGTATTCTATTGTATTCTAGTTTAGCTTGTGTTCTTTGTTATTGTTACTGAATACTTGCTAGGGTGGTTTCAATGATTTATTATACCCCCCCCCCTGCTTGAAAAGTGGGATGGTACATAGTTATTGCTTACAGTACCTCTAGTTTTAGAATGAAATCCAGGGGTTACAAACATCCTTTGTAAGCACTGGAAAAAAATTCTTTGTTTTTTTCTAATACTGTGATTGGGGTTTTTAGCATATTTATGGGAAAAAAAACACAAATAATCTTGTGAAATTGTTGACAGAAATATACCTCATTGACTGCATAGCACTGGTGCTAGAAAATAAAAATAAGTAACAATAATGCGTAGGTATGGAGTAATACGAGTAAAAGTATGTAGGTGCATGGGTTTTTTATGAATGAAAAATATTTTGAGGCTTAGAGCTTGATTTGGATTGAAACCTGAGATTATGACCATGCTAAGGAATTAAGAGGGTGATTTCTCACCAAAATAACTACGCATCTAGACCACTCATATTGCTCACATGTCTTCACACAAGACCAGGCTAAGGGAAGGACTGCATGATCAGCAGCCAATATGACGTAGATTTCACAGGCATGATGTTTGTTTGTTCTTGTCATCGAATTTCAGTAGACAGAAATTTAAACTGTTTATTAATAAAATTTTTACTTTTACTTTTTTTTTTTAGAAGTATTGTTAGTAACATGACATGCATTTAATCATATGTAATCAAACTTCTCACATCAACACTACAAAAATATTTTTTCGTGATATTTTCTTGGGATTTCTTGAATATAATATAACAAATATTGAAACTGCCCACAAACTTCTCTAACAGCCCCCACTCAATTTTAGTTGTTGAATATTGTTAATTAAAGGAAAACTTTGTGTACCAGGTGGATCATGGTAGAAAGATTTCACTGTGTACATATAAATGCTTACTTATTTATCTTTGCATTTAGTATTCTGAATTTAGCTCATTTTCTCAATTACTATGAGACATAAGGGTTACTTATTAATAATTAATACATTTTCTTATACATATATCACATCTTTGCTTTAACTTAAAACTCACAAATTCTGGGATAGGCCCTATGAGACCACAGAATGACACATTTCAACAAGTAAGAAAAGAAAATGTGATGATGGTGGATTTATTGTATATATTTTCAAACATTTTTCACAGTTTGAAAATAGAAACAAAGCGTGTCTTACTTTTGGTTTGATTGTACATTTCAGAAGTACATTTTGAAATAGCAATGAAACCTTTACACATTTAGTCCATGAGCCACTGGGGGTGGTCGGTACCATTTTGGGTGAATAAACTTTATAGTGATATTTGGTAAGTTAAACCCCTAACTAGTGAGAAAATGTATGATAGCATCAAATCTGTTGTGGCTTCCATGCTGGAGACAGAGATATTGTCTTTTATTTGCTCAAATAGAAATATATAGGCAAAATCTTTGAAAATCTTCTTCTCAAGAACCACTGGGCCAGAAAAGCTGAAACTTATGTGGAAGCATCCTGGTATAATATAGATTCTAAATTGTTCAAATAATGACCCCCGGGGGAAGGTCGGGGCAACAATGGGGAATAAAAGTTTTATATAGAAATATATAGGAAAAATCTTTGAAAATCTTCTTCTCAAGAACCACTGGGCAAGAAAAAGTTAAGCTTATGTGGAAGCATTCTGGGGTAGTGTAAATTCTAAATTGTAGGAATCATGACCCCGGGGGAAGTGCGGGGACATTATAGGGAATCAAAGTTTTACATAGAAATATATAGGAAAAATCTTTGAAAATCTTCTTCTCAGGAACCACTGGGCCAAAAAAACTGAAACAAATGTGCCCATGGAAGGATCATGGGGTAGTGTAGATTTCAAAATATCTACATTATGATCAGTGGGGTAGGGTGGGGATGCATTATGTATAACAAGGGGGAAATCTGGTAAAGAACAGAATGGTCAAAGCTTCTCAGGTGAGCGATGTGGCCCATGGGCCTCTTGTTTTCTAATACTGTGATTGGGGTTTTTAGCATATTTATGGGAAAAAAACACAAATTATCTTGTGAAATTGTTGACAGAAATATACATGTACCTCATTGACTGCATAGCACTGGTTCTAGAAAATAAAAACAAGTAACAATAATGCGTAGGTATGGAGTAATACGAGTAAAAGTATGTAGGTGCAAGGGTTTTTTATGAATGAAAAATATTTTGAGGCTTAGAGCTTGATTTGGATTGAAACCTGAGATTATGACCATGCTAAGGAATTAAGAGGGTGATTTCTCACTAAAATAACTACGCATCTAGACCACTCATATTGCTCACATGTCTTCACACAAGACCAGGCTAAGGGAAGGACTGCATGATCAGCAGCCAATATGACGTAGATTTCACAGGCATGATGTTTGTTTGTTCTTGTCATCGAATTTCAGTAGACAGAAATTTTAACTGTTTATTAATAAAATTTTTACTTTTACTTTTTTTTTTTTAGAAGTATTGTTAGTAACATGACATGCATTTAATCATGTGTAATCAAACTTCTCACATCAACATTACATAAATATTTTTTCGTGATATTTTCTTGGGATTTCTTGAATATAATATAACAAATATTGAAACTGCCCACAAACTTCTCTAACAGCCCCCACTCAATTTTAGTTGTTGAATATTGTTAATTAAAGGAAAACTTTGTATGTCAGGTGGACCGTGGTAGAAAGCTTTCACTGTGCACATATAAATGCTTACTTTGATCTTTGCATTTAGTATTCTGAATTTAGCTCATTTTCTCAATTACTTAGAGACATAAGGGTTACTTATTAATAATTAATATATTTTCTTATACATATATCACATCTTTGCTTTAACTTAAAACTCACAAATTCTGGGATAAGCCCTATGAGACCACAGAATGACACATTTCAAAAAGTGAGAAAAGAAAATGTGATGATGGTGGATTTATTGTATATATTTTCAAACATTTTTCACAGTTTGAAAATAGAAACAAAGCAGACATGTCTTACTTTTGGTTTGATTGTAGACTGCATAGAAGTACGTTTTGAAATAGCAATGAAACCTTTACACATTAGACTACACTAACATTAATAACATTATTTTATATATTTATTTTTGATTTTGACGAAAGGTATATCCATGATTACTAAAAATAGAAATTTCAATAACAAATTATTTAGTACAAAACAGACTACATGATGAGTAAGATACAATATAATTCTCTTTATCTGTGATATGACAAACGCTGTTTTGTGTAGGAGGAATAGCATTTTTATATGAAATTTATAGAATGTTTTGTTTTTTAGTAATGG
>PRKT01000213.1:543734-574359 GCA_003671525.1 Saccostrea glomerata | reverse complement strand
GGATAGAACAATACAAATATTAATACCGGGACTTCAATGAATGAACACCCCGGCGGCTGCTCACATCTTACAATAGTCCGAGTTTTCTCTTTTTAATGCGCTTTACACTGTGAAGCACATCATTTTTGCTTTCCCACCATTTTCTAAAACACTTTATATGAATAATGATCTCCTTTTGCCTTAAAACACAAAACACCCGAAAATAAACAAACGTTAATTAAAAACCGATATCGCATAACCAAACACATTATCAGCTAATTCAAACAATAGAGATGGAAAATTTATATTTCTTCGACCGGATTTTCAACCACTGTTAAATTTGAATAACTCCATATTTACAGATTATTAACAAGTGAGTCTTTTAGTAACTTGATGCGTGCGGTTTTGTCAGTTTGATAATGCATTGATTAACTTTTTCTGTTTTGAGATTTCACACCTGAGATTCGCGCCATTTGTGATTGTATAATTGCCTTGATTGAGGATATTTTATATTTGACATCATCTTTTTTCTTTTATTTTATGTCATTGTGAATTAATGGATCGTGATTTGCGTAGAGAAAAGTACCGTTTATGACGGGAAATGATAGATATGTGCCACACGGGGACTCAGCTTGCTTAGCCTTTTTGTGGGGTGTAAAATTTCAAATTCCAAAAAAGTCTTCTTCAAATGATTAAACAAAAACCTGCTAAATGAAACTAGGGACCGGCTTTAGTTTCAGTGCGAAGTATTAATTCCCGTGTAGGCGGATATTAATAAAGATATGAAAGAACGGCAATTTTACGCACAATTTATATATTGTTGGAAAACAACATGAAGATTTTAAGATTAAATCTCCATCTTTTTAAAAGCATTAAACTTTAACCATATTCCTTTCATATGAAAATGATCGAGCGGAGTTTTGAAAGGCCAGCATGTAATTGTCTTTGTTTTTGATCTGTATTTCTTTTTTATTGTGAAGGAAATTAACACACCTGCCCATTTCATCATAATTATCATATTTTTGGCAAAATATAAATTATGACATCTAATGAAAATGGCGACATTAAGCCGCATTGTCCAGAGTGCGCGCGGGACAGATTTATAAAAGAAAATGATAGATGAATGTCCATCGTTCATTTTTTACGAATTTATCAAACGTCATATTCTGATATTCATTTTATTGAAGGGGTCGTTGATTAAGATTCATTTTCGCTATATGTCATTTATTATTTTTTTTTAAGAAAGTAAAATAAAATGAATCAGAGGTTAACTAAGTCTTAATTAAAGTTGTCACAAAGCGATATTTTTTTGTTGAAAAATTTAACATTTATATATTATAAATACAGTTATTTTGAATTAACAAATAAGAAATAAAACCTTTATAAATTTGGGATTACTGTATAAAAGAAAAGTTTTCTCTGGTTTTATTTATTTTTAAAAAGTTTTCAAGCCCGAAAGAGAAAAAAAATGTTCTCACATCAAAGCCTGTATCTGCAGTAAATATAATATGTAAAAAATATATATACCTTAACTCATAGTTCATTTTGTCAAGCAATGTTACAAACATACCACCCCCTCCCCCTTTCCAAGCCTTTTATGACAAATCGAAACTTTTTTAATTCAAACGAAGAATGCAGGGCCGCGTCGGAACTTTGATCCCCGTGTATTGGGTGTGATAACACCTCATTTAAAAAAATACAAACAAAATGGATGTATATATACAAGGACCGACCAAATGGTACACATTATAGAAAATGCTAACTTTGGGGTAGAACACCCTTCCCAGACTCTCCGCACAGTTCAAACCCGGTGATAGCCCAAAAGACGAAAAGGGGATAGTTCCAGCAGCTAAAAATGCTTCACACGTAGCTTTAAAAATTTCTTCAAATAAAATTCATTTTTTTTTTATAAGAGAAAAGGTTGCAAAAATTATTTATTCTTAAATAATCCGCGACAGTTTGGAACAAAACTTTAAATACTAGTGTTACTATTTATTTTGAATTTTGCCTTAAAATTTCATTCGGTTAAATAGAATAGTTTTAATGAGATAGGCAAACAAAAGGTTTTGACTGTTCATTGCACGCCAAAAAAATATATGTCACGTCGATCGCTCATTATTTTGAGTTGTACGAGAAGTTATAAAAATGATTTTAGCATAATATCCAAATGTTCTCCCAAAAATTTCTTGCGTAGAGGTATTAGAATATCATATTTTGGATCAATCTTCTATTTGGAGATTTGATCTAAAATTTCTTTCAGATATATATGCAATACATGTACCTTAAAATTGCATACTGGTTAAAATTTTAAAGATTTATTAAGACTGTTGTACTATAATTGTTCCGAAACAATAATAAATAAATTGAAATGTTTCTTGATAAAAATTCGGAGATAATTTTATTCACTTGGAGACAGACTCATACTCAATATGGAAATTAATATAGAAAGAAGAACTTTTATTTTCGTTCATTTTTAAAATAACACTTCATCTATGAATTTAAACAATCATAAGTAGGTGCTTGGCCTTTATTAAAACTTGGCTGTTGTTAGTATTACGACTACATACACATAAGTCTCGAGGAATAAGGAATTTATTTCTAGGAAAGAAAGGCTGGCGGTGTTAATCCTTTGTATTAATTTTAAAACAGTCCCGGGTACATGGTGCTCAGGAGATCATAACGATTTTGATTGGATTTTTACAATGGTCAGGTAGGGGCCCACTTCCGCCCTGCCTTGTTTTGGATTTCCGCGGCCGATTCCGGTTATTAATTCGCATCTATCCTTTATTGTGTCTTAATATCACAATTCAGCGCATCTATTATTCCTTACTTCTTGTTTTTCGACATGAAATTTTAATCTTATTCCACCTTATTCTCCCATTATGACCGTATGCTGAAGATAAAGAATTTTACAACTATTGTCTCAGAATAACAGGAAAATAAAAAGTTCCAACATGTTTGGAACCAGCGTATGCTTATTCAGTAGTAAAGACACTTTCCTTTGTTTGAAGACACGATAGAAAGGCATTTGGTTGGATCCGCGAGGTTAACAGCCTCGTTACAGCCATTTCTATGATGTTACTGGTATAAAAGCTTGGATCTTAGCTGGTGGGAGCAAACGACTTTAAGTTAAAGAAAAAAAAGAAGACTTGCATTTTTAAAAGATTGACGACAATTTTTTTTCTTATCCTTTTACGGTAATATTTATATTCAAGTAAACGGTTAATAAGATAACTATACCTTGACAATATGATTTTAAATGTATTATATACACATAATACAGACGGGGATCCCCGTTCATCCATTACCCAAGGTAGATGGTTAACAGAATTTCAAAAAAAAGTACAGTAAATTCAATTTCTTAAAGTGCGTAAAATAAATGCATAAATAATTACATGGGCTTAGGTTACAGGGCATAAATAAACCAACATGTAAATTTCTACAAGTATCCAATAATAAAACTACTTATATTTTTCTCAACTTTACATAAAAACATTTACAAGATGATGCACCCGGCGGCAACAAAGTTCTAAAAGGCTTTAGCATATATGTCACAGTCAAGGTCACAAGGTCATTGGCCTTGGTGTCATTTGAAAGAACTCTATTAGTGGAGTATGCATATCAAATAATATGAAGTCTCTATCTCATATGTTTCAAAAGTTATGTCAAAAACTATTTTTATCATACAGGTCACAGTCAAGGTCACAAGGTCATTGACCTTGGTGTCAATTTGAAAAAGCTTAAATGGTGGAGTATGCATATTAAATATGATGTCTCTATCTCTAAGGGTTCAAAAGTTATGGAGAAGGTTAAATGACAACAGAAAGACAAAGATATACATGTATTTGCAGACAAACAGGACAAAAACTATATACGCCCCCGATATATCGACCCGGGCGCATAAAAATCATGTTTAGAATCTGTGCATTTTGAAGACGAAAATCAAGCAGAGGAAAAGGCAAGGTAATGGTCAATTTTACCCGGTTATTTGATTAAAAAACAAGAGGCCCATGGGCCACATCGCTCACCTGAGCACTGTGGCTAGGAAAAAGTAGAAATTGGTTTATTATTGAAAAGTTTAAATCCAAAAGTAGTCCCATGACCAATCATGGTTTTGCTATTCTTGTTGAGAAGATGATTTTAAAAGAATTTTCCTATGTCTATGTAAAACTTTGGTCGGCCATTGTGGCCCTGCCCTACCCCCGGGGGTCATGATTTGAACAAACTTGAATCTACACTATCTGAGGATGCTTCCATATAAATATGATCAATTATGGCTTTGCTATTCTTGAGAAGAAGATTTTTAAAGAATTTTCCTATATATTTCTATGTAAAACTTTGGTCGGCCATTGTGGCCCCGCCCTACCCCGGGGGTCATGATTTGAACAAATATGAATCTACACTACCTGAGGATGTTTCCCCATAAGTTTCATCTTTCCTGGCACAGTGGTTCTTTAGAAGAAGATTTTTAAAACATACCATTAAATTTTCATTAATTCCCAATTATCTCCCCTTGAATGAGGGCGTGGCCCTTCATTTGAACAAACTTGAATCCCCTTCACCCAAGGATACTTTGTGGCAAGTTTGGTTGAAATTGGCCCAGCGGTTCTTGAAAAGAAGTCGAAAATGTGAAAAGTTTACAGACGGACAGACAGACAGACAGACAGCTAGACAGACAGACGGACGACGGACAAAATGTGATCAGAAAAGCTCACTTGAGCCTTAGGCTCAGGTGAGCTAAAAATTAAAATAAAACCCCGAACCCCCGAATTTTCTTTTGGGCCCACCCCTCAGGACCCCGAGGGGGGCGGGTTATCTATGACCATAGGCTTCAAGTTTTTTCCCATATGAGGAGGCAAAAAGGTTTTAAAGTTAACAAATGGCAAATATATAAAATAAAACTCGGAAAGGGCCACGTATTTCATTATCAAGCATCGACATAAGGGCCGATCAAGCGATGGCGCCAAGACGATGATGCGCTGGCGCGACAATAATATGACGATGGTGCTTTCGCACGATAAAGCAATTATAATGGAAATCGCTTTATCATCATCGTATATATCATCGCGTCATCTCATCAACGTCATCGTATTGTCGTGCCATCACATCACTGTAATCGCAACGTCGACTCATCATCATTGTATTCATGGTGCGAATTTTCGTCAACAAATTTTGCGACCTTGCTGTGACCTCTTTGTATCCTATTAGTTATATACCTATTTTGGCAACGGGTTGACAAACTACCGCATTGTTCTACGTGACATCTCAAACCAAGGTCAACATACACTGTATCTAAAATATTTTGTCTTCTTTAATTCAGCTGAAAATTCATTTAATTCCTCTGGACTTCGCCTTCATTCCGTACAACCCTATGCTCCCTCAGTCCTCAGCCATAATAACCTAGACATTATAAAAATTTCACAAAATTGTAAAATACTAGTATATCTTGACTTGGTCACAACTTCTGTCCGTGACCTTGACCACAAATATTATTCGCAGAAATCATTTCATTATTACTGTATGTAAATAAAATACATTTCTCGTAATTTTTTTTTATCAATGTTAAAGAAATTTAAATAAATCAGACAACAGCAACAGGCAGGCAACATCAGGGCGTTGGGAGCAGTTTTTTCCCAAACAATTAATTTATCTTTGAAAATGCTAATTGAAAGACCGTTAGGCCCCTCTTCCTTTGCTGCAGTATAGTCACTCATGATCAAATAAGGGTATTGAGAAAAATTTGATACAGCAAGACGTTGGAACCTACTACCCCCCTCGCCAAATAGGATATTTTTGTTCGCTTGTCAATTTTTTTCTGGTAAGTTGGAAACCCCTCTTCAAATGATGCATTGTCCTTGAACAATATCTTCCCCACCCAAAAATACATAATGTTCTCCTTCCAAATTGTCCAGAAATATCTGAGTCTAGAAATCTGAATAGTGGAACAAAATATTTGAATTTTTGGGTAACAAAAAATTCTTTTCAATACCTAAGAGTAGAAACCAATCAAAGAAACACAACTCTTACTAATCTCATTCTTGTTTGTGTTAAATAAAGAGCATAATTGAAACTTTTAAATCAATTTTTTATTGAAAGAAAACAAATAAAACAAAATGAAGAATACATTCAAAACCATATTTAATTACCTTCAAAAAATTTGAAGCAAATCAAAGCTACTAAAGCAGCAACTACAGCTATAAACACAGAACTTAAAATGGGTGACTAGAAAAAAGAAGTTTAGAAGATTTTTTTTTTTCAACAGACCATATAATAATTTCAACTCTGCATAAACTGATCAATCAAATAAAATTTAAGTAATTGCTTGTTATTTTTGAAAAAAAAAATTACATACCAAAGGAGACTATGGATCAAACCTCTCAGCTTAATTTACATCAGAGAGTCAATCTAACTTATAATTCATGCTGTATGCTGTAAATTTTTTTTCTAGCCCAGATAATTATGGTTCTAAAGATTTTTTTCCGACTTCAAGATTACAGTGTATTAGACAAGATTGCCAAGAAGATGGATGAATCAAGTGTTTTATGAACTGGCAAAAGTAAAATACATAATATAAACAGAAGAGTGGAAAAAATTTAAACAAATAAGCTTGCAAAAGCAAAAAACAACCTAACTACATTTTATATTTCATTCAAGACAAAGTTCATGTTAAAAATCATTAACAAGTGCCAAGTCACCTTAAAGCTTTTCAACATAAAAAATAAAGTATCTTCCTCTTCTACAGTTCCCCTCCGAGTGGTTTGTTTTATCCCCCCTCAGTGCGTGGCACTCTTCTTTTTGCCTCTCCCTTTACCGGACCGTTTTTCCCTCTGGGGTTCCTCCACCACTTGTTCAATAGGATGATACAGTTCATCCTCCCAGTTCTCAGAGCTGGGTTTGGCCCGCTGAGCTTCTTCTCTCTGTCTGTCTGACCTCTGGTAAAAAAGATAAAGAAAGCTTGTTACAGCACAGTGGCTATTCATCTTGAAACACACACATGTATTAGGCTTGGGTTACTAAGGAATTAAAAGAACAGTCTAGAGAAAGAGACCAATGGGTCACAATGCCCATCAGGGTAACTAAACTTTTCTGTTCATTATATAAAGCAAATTCTTTCTCCTATTATTTCATGTAATGCTTCACCTTTAATTAAGGATAGCCGATCCTCAGCCAGGAAGGATAACTCTTTAATTTGTAATTTAATTCAAAAAGTGTTAAAATAAAGCTTGAAACTGAAATTTTTTCACGCAACAATTTTCATTTTATGCCTCTGAGTATGATTCAATGTTCTTTAAAGCTTTTATAAAAAGGTATTTAAAAAGTTGACATTTGTACCTTATAAAAGTTAGTAAAACTTGCATATTTAAAAAAAAAATCAAAGTTCCTTTATTTTAGCCTTAGTTTCCAATGTTTATAAGCATGATTTGAAATGAGAAGTGATTATGGTGTTTTCTTTGATAGAAAACACTTCATACACTATGCATTATAAAACGATGAAAGTAAGTATAGGAGAAACAAAAGTACCAAATAAGTATAAAAATCATGCAATTTTCTTTAAAAGCCTGGATACCTATGATTTTTATTCCTAAAATGTATTTATTGATCAATTATCAATTAGAAAATATGCAGTAGGTAGTTCTAATACGCCAGTTTCGAGATTGTAACTCTCCTACGATAGAGGCGCAAAAAGTACCCATTTCAGCAAGGAGGTGGGACAGGTTGTCTCTGTATACAAAAGTGCATCAATAAAAGAACGATATTTATGGCTTTTAAAATTAATTAAATGTTATAGAAAGATAATAATGTTAAGCAGTGATGAATTTGATGATTTATATAGCTCAACTATACATATTTACAAATCTACTATAAATTTTCGGGCTTGAAAACGAAAGAACGTCATAGTCTTTATATAAAGTAACAGATTTTCTTGATTGAACGAACATTTTCTAAAAAGTAAGTGTTTAAGTTAAAATAATGAAAAAAAAATCAATATTTAATTTAGATTCCCAACGTGCAATGACCAGATGCATGTGAATCGTATTTATAAGGGGTCCATATCTCTTCCCTCGTCCGAAAAGTCTCACATCCACTGATATTTTCTTTTTTGTTTCGATATTTTTGATTTAAAAATGATGCCTTTACTTTAGTTCGGTTATTCTCAAGCTGCAGAGTGCATCCTGACAATCGTGTAGTTATGATAAACCGGTATATCAATGTATCCAACATACACAGTGTCAAATATCTGTCCCACCTGTTTATTTACGCGGCAACGAAACTCCCCTCCTCAACCAAAGAGCGCACAAAGGGAGATAATCTCGAAACTTGCGTATTGCATTTCTTGAAAATTTAATTTGAAATTTACTAATTTTCCCTACATAATATGATTAACTTTAAAGGTGAAGTTTTAAGAAACACCGTGGGTAATTATATTTTACTTAGAGAATTGAGAGACATCTTTGTGAGCTTTTTTTCAATTATTCAATGCCTGATTTCAGAACCTGAGGATCGGATTACCTTAAATTAAATTAAATTGATTTGACCCAAATAATTTTTCGATGTCAGCGATAGAGTGGAAATTCAAATCTTATCATGTGACAACAGTGACATTACCTGTAATATGTACTTTTAACATGTACCGGTAATACAAAGTACACACACAGGGTGTTTATGTGGAAAATGACTGCTGTGAATAAAATATGAATGCTTGAATGTCAATTTCAGGGAACAAAATTCCTAACCACCCACCTCTTTCATTTTCTTTGCTTCATCCTCGACGTGTTTCCTGATATCATTAAAGAGTCCCAACATAACCTCCACATCCTGTTGTATTTCTGTATTCTGCCAGTCACACTTCTCGATTATACTTCTGATTTTGCTCTCCACCTCATCCTTTTGGGTACAACATTTTACAATGCTATAAGCCTCACCCTTGTAATATTTTTCTGCAACCTCTGGTCTTAACTTATATTTCTGAATGAAACTTTTCACTTCTTCCAGTGGATCTGAAATATTACTCTTAAATGTGCTTCTGAAGAGCTTGAAGAATTTCACCATTTCCCTATGTTTTTCACTTCGTTCGTGATCTTCTCTGGTTTCCAAATTTGACACTTGCGGAGCAGAATCAGTCAGTAGATCAAAAGGATTTTCAAGCAGCTTGGCAAATGGATTGTCCTTTGGTACTTCTGGACTTCGGGGAAATGGACTCGGTTGTGCCGTATCAAAATTTGGCTGTGGGAGTTGTAGAGGACTGGGGGGTTGGAGCGTCTGGGAAGTTTGAGACTCGATAGAAATCTGTCTGTCCACAGGAAAAGCTTGGTAAGTGGCAATCACTTGTAACTGCACTCCACAAATTCCACATTTACTGTCCGATATTTGTGCAGACTCAAATATTTTCATCCTCTCTTCATCTTTTTCCCGTTTTATTTGATCTTCTACAAGAGCAGACAACACTTGGGCTTTGCTCCTTAGGATGGATCTTCGTATGAACTCCGTGATAATTCTGCTGGCTTTATCTTCTTTTTCCTTTCTCTCTCGCTCCCGCCTGTTTCGGTCTATCTTCAGTCTTTCCTCCATTGAGATTTGTGTATCCATATCATCATTTTGTACCACTGTTTCTGCAGTACTTAAGACAACATCGTGAGGATTATTCATAACTTGAAGCGTTTTTTCTTCAAAGAAGAACTTCTTGTTAAGTTCCACAGCTTTTAGCTCCAGACTTTTTAGACCATTCCTTGGCATACCATTATCCCAGACACAGTATCTCAGAGAATCATTCTCTCTCTTTGATAGCAGGATCTGGAGTGCCTTGGCCACGTCTGCTGGTCCATCTGCCTGCTGCACCAATTTCAGAGCTTCAGACAATCTGCTAGGGTAGTGCTCCAATACCTTGATTTTGCAAAGCTCTCCCATCAAATGAGTTTCAACATCAGGATTAACACTTTTACCAAGGTTGCAAACAAACACCAATAATAGTACAAGAAGTCTTTCTGCTAGACCTAATCTGTCATCTTCCCTTTCCTTTTCTGGATTGTTATATTGATATATGTGATGCACAAGGTTTATTTTTGAGCGAAATCCGCATAAAATTCCAAAAAGTTTTTTCAAACGTTCTTGAAAGAGACTTGTCTCATCAAACCTCCAGCTTCTGTGTCTGTGAACAGCTTCAAAGGTTGGTACTCCACTCTCATGTACAAATGTGGAATCTATGAAGTAAACTACTGAAATGAAGGACTCTGGAATAATGAAGAAGAAGTTTGGCGTCTTCTGTACTTTAGCAGACAGAGAAAAAGCAATTGTGGTGTAGTACTCCATCCACAAGAACAGGTGATGATAGTGAGGCAGTAGTTCCGTGCTTCCAGTGTTGCTCATTAAGACACAGAACTTTGTGAACTGGATCAGTGCTTCAGCAGGATTATTATTGAACCCCATTATCTGATCATACCCATCACAGAACCTTCTAGCAATAGAGCGGATGTAGGTTTCCCCATCATATTCATCTATCATCAATCCAAGCTTCATTGCCCAATCTTTCATCCACCTTTCTTCTCTCTTTGAATATTCTTCATTGATTGATTGTTCAAACGAAAACATAATATCCTCAGGTTTAGGCTTAAATTGCAGATTTAACAAATGATTGACAAAGCGAATCATTACAAAAACTTTGATATTGTCTTTTCTCTCACTGCTTCTCATTTGATCATACATGGTCTTCAAGTATTTTGTCATTCTTTTCCTAACATGCTGGTACTTTTGGAATCTTAATTTCTTTAGCAATTCACGAACCCTTTGGGGATCTGAGGATATTTTTGCTATATGATAATTTGCTGGCAGAAGATCCTCCAGCAACCAATCACATGCCTTGTATCTTTCTGCTAGATTTTCTGGAATGAAGCATGACACACCAACTTCTTTGTTTCTTTCTCTAACCTCATCTGCACCATGGTCAACATACATTTCAAGTTCAACAGCCAACATGTCAAATTCTGTCAAAAGATCAAAACTCTTGGGTGTTAAGGAGACATGAAGGTAGGGACAAGGAGATGTATCTTCACACTGTTCCCCAAGCTTGAA
Organism: Saccostrea glomerata; assembly: GCA_003671525.1. NCBI lineage: Eukaryota > Metazoa > Mollusca > Bivalvia > Ostreida > Ostreidae > Saccostrea > Saccostrea glomerata. The sequence continues at coordinate 563,313 of PRKT01000213.1, read as the reverse complement.
GGCTGGACACTGACTTCTGCTGTTCCTGTTTGTAGTGATGGCCTCTTCTAGTCTTCTCTTCCATTCTATCCCTCTCTCGACAAGAAAATTGCTGATTTTCATTTGAATTTTCATCTTTTTTTCCTTGCATTTAAATTCTTGTCTGGATTCCTGATTCAAAACCAACAGTGCTCTTGGAAGTTGTTTAGGATAGTAAACAAGATTATTTTCATCATCAGCTGGATAAAACCCAAAGAATTTGAAGATTTCTTGAAGGCGATGTCTTTCTTCTTCATTGATAGGTTTTGCTAGTACCACCAAGACTCGGAAGAGGTTTTGCATTCCCAGAATGCACTGCTTCAGATTAGTCCTGTTCATCAAATCAGAGTTGTGGACCATCCAATGCATGCATTCCAACTGCCCTGCCTCTGACCGGGGTTTGGAATGAGAAAATTCTCCGAAAGCCTTGTTAATGAACTCTGTATTTCCAGTGAGTTCTCCCCTCAGAAAAGTGGCTTCTCCTGCAGCTACCTTGTTCTCCAAATCATGAAGATTGTAAAAGGCTTGATTCAGATTTTCACAGATTTCACTCTTCACTTCTTCATCAATGTCCTCATATGTATCATATTGGCTCAGTCTTACTTTGCTGTCTAGGATCAGACTTTGTCCTACTACATCCTTGTCTCCTAACTTCTGGGCACACTCCAAAGCTTTCTTGTTCATGCCTCCTGTAGAATACAGATCCACTGCTTCTCTGAGCTTTTCTGAAACAGAAAGACAATAAAAATTTTAAAGTAAACAGAATACCAGTAACAAAATTTCAGTTTGTCTTGTCTGTGAACAGAAGATCATCTTCATATTCTTTGAAAACTACCTCTCACCTGCAAACTTCAAAATCCAATTGTTTACACCTACCTGCTTCCTGGAACAGATTTGCTGCTTCCTCTATGTAACTTTTGCGGATTAGGAAGTCAGTTCTCTCCTCCAGCTTGGGCAGACGACTGAGGGCAGCCATCATTTTCTCCTTGTTCTTGGAGCGATGGTAAATCTCAGCTGCCTTAAAACTCAAACTTTCTACTGTGTGCAGTTTTCTTGGAGCATTTTCTCTCAAAATCTGTGGCAGTGGTATTCTTTTCCTTTCTAAATCCTGAAATTTTACAGAAATTTTGTATCAGTCATTTTTTGAAAATTCCAATAGAAACCAATTTGATACTGTCAGAAGTATGGAAAATTTTGCTATGTTACTGATCACCTTGAAAAGCAGACTTCATACAAAATTATGAAATTGATAGGAAATTTTAAACAAATAAGATATCAACTCAAACAACTTAAAATTAGACAAATAACAACCTCTGCATTATGTACAGTACAGCCAACGCGGTTTATGCATTTACTGTGCACCCCCACGGTGTGAATCTCATCGGTTAGTACAGGTGTCTCAGGTAACCAGAAGTCTCTGTCGAGACTGAAGCTCTACTGGTTTGTACTTATAGCAAAGGAAGAGAAAAGTACTTAAGCAGTTGGAAATTGAAACTTTTCAACAGCAATAAATAGAATAATGATCCTTAAGTCTCTTTATCTTCTTAGGGTAGTCTACTTGCATGCCACATTATATTATAATCAGACTAAAACTGTATCTTGAGTAGCATTTTGAGAGTATTTAACAGAAATTTCTATTTTAAGTAACCATGGCAACACCAATCATTGTAGTGAAAAACTGATATACAGAATTATGTACCTTAGTGTAGTCTACTTGTGTGCCAAGTTATATTGAAATCAGACCAAAACTGTAGGAGGTGTAGCATTTTGAAAGAATTGCACAGAAATTTCTATTTTTAGTAACCACGGCAACACCGTTCATCGAAATAAAAACCCGATACACAGAATTATGTATCTTGTAACAACAGCACACCATTCATCGAAATCAAACACCGGTATACAGAATTATGTACCTTAGTGTAGTCTACATATATTGAAATCAGAACAAAACTGTAGGAGGAGTAGCATTTTGAAAGATTTTCATAGAAATTTCTATTTTTAGTAACCACGGCAACACTGCTCATCGAAATCAAAAACCAATACACAGAATTATGTATATTAGTGTAGTCTACTTGTGTGCCAAGTTATATTGAAATCAGACCAAAACTGTAGGAGGAGTAGCATTTTGAAAAATTGTTTACAGACGGACAGACAGACAGACTGAGGGTTTTTTAAGGTAAAACCCCTGTTTATAAGATATCTATACTTACCTGCATTTACAATTAGCAATATGTCACGGACTCCTACTACTATGCCCGAATTATTCTAAGAACGAGTTATCTTCCCTTAACCCACTCTCTAATACCCGACATCTGGGTACCCCAGTTTATGTGAGGGAAAAGTTAACCCCTTTAAAAACTCTATAGTGGGGAGGTGGGTAGGGAATATGCAGGTAAGTATAGATATCTTATAAACAGGGGTTTTACCTTAAAAAAACCCTCAGTTTATTTCAGTATCTATACTTACCTACATCGAACAATTAGCAACTAACAGAATTTGTAGCTAAAGGAGGAGGGAATAGAGTAAATAAAAATCTACTCACCCTAAAGGTTCTTTTTCTTTGCCCACTTCATTGTCTTTAAAATGGAAGATCTGGCAAAGTTCTCATCACCCCAAGACAGATCTTTCAAGTAGAATGATGTAAACGTATTCTCAGAGGCCCAGTGGGCTGCTTGTAAAATCTCTCTGAGTGAGGATCGATTAAACAAGGCCCAGGATGAAGCCAAGCGTCTAGTATCATGAGCTCTAACTTCTCTCAAATTTAGATCTGTTGAATTCTCATATACATATCTTATAAGGGAAACAATCCATCTAGATATAGAGCCTTTAGCTGCTGGCCTATGTAAATTCTTTTGATAAGTAATAAAGAGTGGCTCATTCTGATCTTTTATATCCCTAGTTCTTTTTCTGTACATCTTTAGACATCTACATGGGCATACTGCCATAGTAACAGATCATTTGATTCTGTTGCAAATCTGTCAAATCTGGGTATAAAAATTGGATTCCATGCCCTACCAAGACGTTGAGTTTTGGCTAAAAATTGTAAATTAGGAAGAAGTCTAATACCAGTACTTTCCTCTCTGTAATTAGATTCCTTGATAGACAAGGCATGTATTTCACTCACTCGTGCGGCAGATGCCAAAGCTACCAGGAATACAGTTTTCTAAGTCAAAAACTTCATATCTATAGATTCAATGGGCTCAAACGGGTGTTTTGTCAAAGCCCATAACACAGAGGGCAAGTCCCAATTAGGTAACAAAGGCTTAATGGAAGGATTTGAATTAAAAATTCCCTTTATCAAGTCTGACAAACTTTTCTCAGAACTGACTGTACTCTTACTCCAACCCTTGTGGACTGTAGCAATTGCTGCCCTATAACCAGAAAGAGTGGATGCTCTGCATCCCTTTGCTTCATGCAAATATACCAAAAAATTTGCCATGTCTTCTACAGAGGAAGAATATGGACTGACACATCGTTCACTACACCAGCTTTTGTAAACTCGCAGTCTCACATCATAAACTCTCTTGGTTGATGATCTTCTGCTCTTTTCAATGTATTTCTGAGCTCGTGGAGAAAACCTTCTCTCAGCTGTCTTATGCTGGATATTTTCCAAGCTACTACTCTGAGATTTTCTGGGTCTGGATGAACCACTTGACCTCTTTACTGTGTCAGCATTCTTGCTATTACTGGTAACTCTCTTGGATGATCTATGAGAAGCTCCTGGAGTGATGGGTACCATGACCGACGTGGTGCAAATGGTGCTATCAGTATCAAGGTGCACTGTTCCTGAGCTACTTTCTGTAGAACTAAGTGGAGCAGAACTGGAGGAGGAAATGCATACATCCCTGTCCAACTTACACTCAGTGCATCTGTTGCAAAGGCTCCTTCAATTGGAAATGGGGAGCAAAACACTTGGAGCTTCTTGTTTTCTGAAGTCGCAAACAGATCGATATTCGGTGGATTGAATCTCTGAAAAATATTCTTCACAATATTCTGATTCAGGCTCCACTCTGTCAGTCGAATGCCTAATCGACCTCTGGATAGACTGTCTGCTAGGATGTTTCTCTTTCCTGGTATGTGGGCTGCACTGAGGACAATATTGTGACTCTTTGCCCACTGAAAAATCTCCCAGGTCAGAAAACAGAGTAGAATGGATTTTGTGCCTCCCTCCTTGTTTACGTACGAGACAACTGTTGAGTTGTCGCACCTGAGGAGAACTCTCTTGTTCCTGATCTGGGGCAAAAACTGCATCAGGGCCAACTGAGCAGCTTTCATTTCCAGCCAGTTTATATGGTGGGTCTGTTGAGACATATTCCACTTCCCTGCTATTTGAAGGGTGTCTAAATGGGCTCCCCAACCCATCTCTGATGCGTCTGTCCATAGAACTACTGGCTCCTCCTGGTAAAGAAGAACTCCTTTGAATATATTTGTTCTGTTGGTCCACCATTCTAGGTGAATGACCAAATCCTGCAACAAACTGTCTTTGTGTGGTTGCCATAAAGACAGGAAATAAAACTGGATAGGCCTCATATGTAGGCGAGCTAATGGGATTAAATCTATACATGCTGTCATTAAACCCAGAAGTCTGAGAAACTTGTGTGCTTGCACCCATGTTGATCTCTGGAATTGTGCAATTTCTTGTGAGAGATTCTGAAACCTTTCTTCTGACGGGTACACTGCTCCCATTGTCAACCTAAGTGCGCCCCCAAATAGTCTAATTCCTGAGTTGGTATCAGTTGAGACTTTTTCCAGTTTACTAACAGGCCGAAGTTGCTGAGCAAGTTCAGTAGTATCTCTCTGTGATGCATGAGTAGTTGACGCTGTTGGCTCTTGATTAACCAGTCGTCCAGGTACATGTATATGTGAATCTGTCCAGATCTCAAATACTGCCCTATTACAGCCATCAGCTTTGTGAAAACTCGGGGAGCTATTGCTAGTACAAATGGCATTACTTTGAACTGGTAATGCCTTCCTTGAAAACAGAACTGAAGGAACTGTCAATCTTGGGTAGATTGGAACATAGAAGTATGCATCCTTCAGGTCTATTGAAATTGTCCAATCTCTTTTTCTTACCGCTTGTCGAATTGATCGGAAAGTTTCCATTTTGAAATGAGGAACATGAAAGTGAACATTTAGATTTCTTAAATTCAAGATTGGACGAAGACCTCCGTCCTTCTTTGGAACTAAAAACAATGTGCTGTAGTAACCCATGCCTTCCTGGCTCTTGGGCACCGACTCTATTGCTCTTTTTTCTAATAAATCCTTTATTTCTTCGGATATACATATATTTTTCTGTAATGAACTAAATACAGTTTCTCTTACGCCGCTTCCTTCTGGTCTGGAGGCAAACTGAAGACGAAGTTCTTCCTGGACTATATCTAGAACCCACTGGTCGGAAGTTATGTGCTTCCATTTCTCTAAGCATTCTGTCAGTCTTCCTCCGACAGATGGAATGTTCATTTTCTAATGATCTACTGTTTTCTTGGGCGAAACCCCAGCTTTTGATTGGATGGTTTCTTAAAACCTTGTCTAGACTGCTGGGAGTTTTGTCTGTTTTGAAAGGACGAGCTGTCCTTTGTTTTGTTCTGCCTATCGGAGCTGTCATATCTCCCTTTCCTGACTTATCAGAGGTTTTTGAAAATCTAGAGTCATCAGGCTTCCTCTTTAAGTCCTTATGCTTTAAATCTCTGAGATGTTGAGTTTCCTTGGCATCCCTAAGATTTTCTGCACTGCTATGCAACACTTCGAAAAACTTTCCACCAAACAGTTTTGGGCCAATTGCAAACTGACGTTGTAATTTATTTTCAGTCGCTTTATTCTTGAAGGCCATGTCTTTAAGATAAAGACCTCTTCTCATAGTAACAGAGTTTAACATCACTCTGGCAGTCACATCTGCCATTGACTGGAATAGCTGCCATAGAGCCTGGATAGCCTCTTGTCTGTCTTCATCAGACACTGCTCTGTCCAAGTATGTAGTAACCAATGAGCCATAAGAAATCTGTCTAAGCAAGAGTCTAGAACTCATATCTAATCTTCTTATCTCATTGTTTGTAGATTCAAATGTCTTGTTGTTAAACTTGTAAGGCATTGCACTCTTTTGGCTTCTTGATTCAGCAGAACTCATGATGCCTTCTTCAATGTTCTCATCTAACTGTGGGGAGGTACAAAACTTTTTAAAGTGATCCTCCTCCACAAAATATTTTTGGTCATCGTGTGACCAAAAACATCTAATCTTTCCCTTGTCCTGCCATTCCTTATCAACCTCTTCTAATATGTGTACAATTGAGCCTTCCAAAGGCAAACCACCTTGTTTAGCCTCCCTATGCATTAATAGATGCTCGGCAACATAAGACTTGTACTCTTTCTCTCTAGCTTTTTCCTTTATAGGAATGTTTAAATCTGTTGCCACTCGAGATACAAAGCATTTCCAGTCAACTTTCGAGGTACATGGAACAGAAGTTGATTGATCATTCTCGGAGCGATTTTCTACTTCATCAAACTCATTTGATGACTCTGTAATGCGAACAAGATCTCTTTCATCCTAAGACTCTTCAGAAGAATCCAAAACTTATCTGACAATCGTTGGAACTTGTCAAATCTCTTGTGCTTAGTGCCAGGTTCGCTTCTGGTCTTAGGTACCTCAGAAGGCACTTGTTTTGACAATAATTCAGATACTCTTTTATCTAGTATTTCCTGCATATTCCCATCATCCATGGGGGAAACATGAAGGGCATTTGCCCTTGTAATGCCACTGATGTGTGATCCATATTAAATGGAGGAAAAGTGCAACAGGAGTTGCAATATTCTGGCTTGATTGGTCATAGGAATGACCTGGCCTAGGGCGAGGGCTCTCGAGTTCCGAGGACGGAATGGCCGAACAGTGGTCCAATATGTCATAGGAATGACTGACCATAACAGGCTCCTTGCTTGCTATAGGAATTTGTTCTGAGGACAGAACATTCTGAATTTCCACAGCAGGCTCAGCTGCTTGATTACGTGAGATATTCTTCTGAGAGCTATCCCCCGGCAGAGCGACTTTCTTACCTTTAGAAGCTGCAGACTGTGGCGCCGTCTTTGACTGTGTCACTGTCTTACTTTTCCTCGGGGGCTTTGGAAACTGTGGCAGGTTTCTTGCTCTTTTGTTTATGCTTTTCTATCATGCGCGTAACCGCAGTTCGTTTGTCTATCGACCAACCTTTACATATCCTACAAGGACTAGAATCATGATCGTCAATGCACGACATCTCTCTGTGGCACCACTTGCATTCCTTGTAAGACTCGTCCGCCATACTTACCGATTACGTACAACATGTGGTCGGCACTGGCCTAAGTGATACACGGTAAAATAAACAACAAACACAAACCAAACTGCAGCTAAAAAGCACAACAGCAATTTAAAACTTTGGAAATACAAGTTAAACTAATTATTTGAACGATAGATGCAAAGTAGTAGGTGAATGCCTGCAAAAATTTCACTGGAGAAAACCCGCGTGAAACCAAAATGGCTGCCCGAACATAAACTGAGGTACCCGGATGTCCGGTATTAGAGAGTGGTTTAAGGGAAGATAACTCGTTCTTAAAATAATTCGGGCATAGTATTAGGAGTCTGTGACATATTGCTAATTGTAAATGCAGGTAAGTATAGATACTGAAATAAACAGACAGACAGACGGACGGACGATGAACGCATTACTATCGCATAAGCTCTTCTGGTCTCTGAACAGTAGAGCTAAAAACCGCGTGCCCCCACGGTTCAGCAATGCAGGTAAATCACGCCGCCGAGGTGCATCTTATTGATCATAGGTGACAAACAGTCTTAATCTGAAACGCGAGTTATCTCCCTTTGATATATGAACTAAAACAAAAATAAAACAAAACCAAAACAGAACGAAATTTTAAAAGATAATAATAAATGTAACAGTAAGATATTAAAAATAAAGAAGACGAAATATTAGAATGTTTTAAGTACAAATTGAAAATTAATTTTCTTATAAATATACTCTCCTGTATCTTTATGATTTAAAAATCGTCAAAGCAATTTTCAAATAGTGTTAAATACCTCTTGGACTACTTTTAATGTGTTCATTTTATTTGTACCCACATCTTTCGATATAAATTTTTGCAGGTGATAAAATTATATGACAGTGCAAGATAATACACCCAGTGTGCTATAATCATTATATTTGATATTAATTTATATACTCGTAGTTTGTTTTGTATATTTCAGATATCTAATAATTTTGATAGTGGATTTGATTAAAGAAACGATCTATCGCAATTTCAGTTTTATTGGGGCTATAAATGAAGGTGTTCTTAAAATTTTTTTTTCATATATAACATTTAAATAAGCAGAAGTTTTTTTTATGTAATCATCATTCTCTGAGACGTCTGTGAAACGCCATTCCACTCTAAATGTATTCTATTGAAATCAGTAAAGCATGTGTGTGTCTGTGTTATTTGATGGCCTACCAATCCGTAGAAGATAAAATAAAGTCTCCTACACCAGCCCTACACCATGTACATGTGCGTGCCCGAAAGCAAGTCAGTAAATTTCAATTGTCCTATGACATACTTCACATTTACATTGATCATATAATTTAATACACATTTGTAATTAATTATTTAATTTACAATATGCAGATGACTTCCATCTTCCATTTAAAAAGTTAATTTTGATGTAACAATCATCTTCAACCCCCCCCCCCCCCCCCCATTTACTGGGACGCTATTAATTTGTCTTACACAAAACTTGTATTCTTCTGGCACAGTCACCTAATATCAGTAGCTATAAGTCAAGCTGATATAGAAAATATAGCATTAATGTATGAAAATTCAACCAAAACCAGAAGTCTCTGTCGAGACTGAAGCTCTACTGATTTGTACTTATAATAAAGAAAGAGAAAAGTAACAGTTGGGATATAAAACTTTACAAAAGCAATAAATAGAATAATGACAAAAACTGATACACAGAATTATGTATCTTGCTGTAGTCTACTTGTGTGCCAAGTTATATTGAAATCAGACCAAAACTGAAGGAGGAGTAGCATTTTAAATGTATTTCAAAGAAATTTCTTTTTTAAGTAACAACAGCAACAAGGTTCATTGAAACAAAAACCTATATACAGAATTATGTATCTTAGTGTAGTCTACTTGTGTGCCAAGTTATATTGAAATCAGACCAAAACTGTAGGAGGAGTAGCATTTTGAATGTTTTTCACAGAAATTTCTATTTTTAGTAACAACGGCAACACCGTACTTTGAAATCAAAAACCAATAAACAGAATTATGTATCTTAGTGTAGTCTACTTGTGTGCCAAGTAATAATAAAATCAGACCAAAACTATAGGAGGAGTAGCATTTTGAAAGTTTTTTCTTTAATTCTATTTTTAGTTACAATGGCAACACCGTTCATCGAAATCAAAAACCACTAAATAGAATTATGTATCTATGTGTAATCTACTTGTGTGCCAAGTTATATTGAAATCGGACCAAAACTGTAGGAGGAGTAGCATTTTGAATGATTTTCACAAAATTTTTTTTAGTAACAATGGCAACACCGTTCATCGAAATCAAAAACCGCTATATAGAATTATGTATCTATGTGTAATCTACTTGTGTGCCAAGTTATATTGAAATCGGACCAAAACAATAGTAGGAGTAGCATTTTGAATAATTTTCACAAAAATTTCTATTTTTAGTAACAACGGCAACACCGTTCATAGAAATCAAAAACCAATACAAAGAATTATGTATCTTGCTGTAGTCTACTTGTGTGCCAAGTTATATTGAAATCAGACCAAAACTCTAGGAGGAGTAGCATTTTGAATGATTTTCACAGAAATTTCTATTTTTAGTAACAACGGCAACACCGTTCTTCGAAATCGAAAACCGATAAACAGAATTATGTATCTTAGTGAAGTCTACTTGTGTGCTAAGTTATATTGAAATCAGACCAAAACTGTAGGAGGAGTAGCATTTTGAATTATTTTCTCAAAAATTTCTATTTTTAGTAACAACGGCAACATCGTTCATCGAAATCAAAAACCGATACACAGAATTATGTATCTTAGTGAAATCTACTTGTGTGTCAAGTTATACTGAAATCAGACCAAGACTGTAGGAGGAGTAGCATTTTGAAAAATTGTTTACAGACAGACAGACAGACAGACGGACGGACGGACAACGGACGCATAACTATTGCATAAGCTCTTCTGGTCTCTGACCAGTAGTGCTAAAAACGGTGCAAAAAAAAAACTCCAAAGTTTCTTCCTGCAAAATTCTATTAGGAAAAAATTTAATGCTTGTACACCTTGTAAGTAAGAATTTACTGAAAAAGCAATTCATAAAGTTCCACCCAAAACAATATCGGAACTACATTGTTTGTGCAGTTAGCATTGGTAAGTAAACCTATTTAGTCCTCGGTAGATCTAGTACATGTATACACAGTTATATGTAGCTGCACAGACTAATCGTGGTCTCCCTAGTAACTGTTGGATTCCTGTGTTGTGCTCGTTTAAGCAGAGAGGGATTTCCTGTCACTGTACTGAATATAATTTCACATCTTTGTGAAAAACAGAGGATTTGGATCAAGTCTATTTCATTTTCACAACATTTTGACATTTCTAAAATATAAAAACATAAACCAGGAGGATTATAATTTTGACCCCTCCCAACCACAGAGTTCATAGCTCTTTAAGCAGAGAGGGATTTCTTGTCACTGTACTGGGTATAATTTCACATCTTTGTGAAAAACAGAGGATATGGATCAAGTCTATTTCATTTTCACAACATTTTGACATTTCTAAAATATAACAAGAGGCCCAGGGGCCACAGCGCTCACCTGAGCACATCAGCTAGAAAAAAAAACACATATCAGTTCAGAACTGAAAGTTAACTTAAGTTGGGGGGGGGCTGAATTTTAACCCCCAAGGGGATCATAATTTGAACGAACTAGAATCTACATTACCTGAGGATGATTCCATACAAATATTACTAATCCTGGCTTTGAAGTACTTGAAAAGAAGATTTAAAAAGGTTTCCCTATATATTTCTATGTAAAACTTTGGTCGGCCATTTTGGCCACACCCTTACCCGGGGGTCATGACTTGAACAAACTTGAATCTACACTACCTGAGGATGATTCCACATGAGTTTCATCTTTCCTGGCCCAGTGGTTCTTAAGAAGAAGATTTTTTAAAAATGCCAATAATTTTTCACTTATTCATGATTATCTCCCCTTGGAAAAGGGCGTGGCCCTTCATTTGTTCAAACTCAAATCCCCTCAACCCAAGGATACTTTGTACCAAGTTTGGTTGAAATTGGCCCAGTGGTTCTTGAGAAGAAGATGAAAATGTGAAAAGTTTACAACGACGACGACAACAACGACAACAGACAACGGACAAATTGTGATCAGAAAAGCTCACTTGAGCCTTTGGCTCAGGTGAGCTAAAAACATAAACCAGGAGGATTATAATTTTGACCCCTCCCAACCACTGTCATCAATGAACTTCATATCTATATTTTTTTTTAAGAAAAGGTTGTATCTTTCAATAACAATTTCATTAGGATTTACATTAAACAAGAAATCTGTGAGCCAATGCTCACTAGTAATACCCCCGCTCTGATGTAAATAAGCACTATCATGTTAATATACTGTTTACACAAGTTCAATTACAGGCAGATGAAGTTGACATCAGATTCATATCAAAATTAAACCCACCATATGGCATGCCTCAACAAAGTCGGTAATAAAATTTCAAGCATCTGCTATGAATAGCTAATGAGAAAACTGCTATGAAAATACAGACGCACAGACAAACAGGAAGTTGACATCCGATTTAAACAAAAATGTATCCCACCATATGGCATGCCTCAGAGAAGATTGTGTTAAAATTTCAAGCATCTACGATGAGTAGTTGCTGAGAAAACTGTGACGAAAATTTGTTATGTATGAAATGGATAGACGCATAGACAAACAGGAAGTTGACATCGGATTTAAACAAAAATGTATCCCACAATACGGCATGCCTCAGAGAAGTTTGTGTTAAAATTTCAAGCATCTACATTGAGTAGTTGCTGAGAAAACTGTGACGAAAATTTGTTATGTATGAAACAGACAGACGCACAGACAAACAGGAAGTTGACATCGGATTTAAACAAAAATGTATCCCACCATATGGCATGCCTCAGAGAAGATTGTGTTAAAATTTCAAGCATCTACGATGAGTAGTTGCTGAGAAAACTGTGACGAAAATTTGTTATGTATGAAACGGACAGACGCACAGACAAACAGGAAGTTGACATCGGATTTAAACAAAAATGTATCCCACCATATGGCATGCCTCAGAGAAGATTGTGTTAAAATTTCAAGCATCTACGATGAGTAGTTGCTGAGAAAACTGTGACGAAAATTTGTTATGTATGAAACGGACAGACGCACAGACAAACAGGAAGTTGACATCGGATTTAAACAAAAATGTATCCCACCATATGGCATGCCTCAGAGAAGATTGTGTTAAAATTTCAAGCATCTACGATGAGTAGTTGCTGAGAAAACTGCGACGAAAATTTGTTATGTATGAAACGGACAGACGCACAGACAAACAGGAAGTTGACATCGGATTTAAACAAAAATGTATCCCACCATATGGCATGCCTCAGAGAAGATTGTGTTAAAATTTCAAGCATCTACGATGAGTAGTTGCTGAGAAAACTGCGACGAAAATTTGTTATGTATGAAACGGACAGACGCACAGACAAACAGGAAGTTGACATCGGATTTAAACAAAAATGTATCCCACCATATGGCATGCCTCAGAGAAGATTGTGTTAAAATTTCAAGCATCTACGATGAGTAGTTGCTGAGAAAACTGCGACGAAAATTTGTTATGTATGAAACGGACAGACGCACAGACAAACAGGAAGTTGACATCGGATTTAAACAAAAATGTATCCCACCATATGGCATGCCTCAGAGAAGATTGTGTTAAAATTTCAAGCATCTACGATGAGTAGTTGCTGAGAAAACTGCGACGAAAATTTGTTATGTATGAAACGGACAGACGCACAGACAAACAGGAAGTTGACATCGGATTTAAACAAAAATGTATCCCACCATATGGCATGCCTCAGAGAAGATTGTGTTAAAATTTCAAGCATCTACGATGAGTAGTTGCTGAGAAAACTGCGACGAAAATTTGTTATGTATGAAACGGACAGACGCACAGACAAACAGGAAGTTGACATCGGATTTGAACAAAAATGTATCCCACCATATGGCATGCCTCAGAGAAGATTGTGTTAAAATTTCAAGCATCTACGATGAGTAGTTGCTGAGAAAACTGCGACGAAAATTTGTTATGTATGAAACGGACAGACGCACAGACAAACAGGAAGTTGACATCGGATTTGAACAAAAATGTATCCCACCATATGGCATGCCTCAGAGAAGATTGTGTTAAAATTTCAAGCATCTACGATGAGTAGTTGCTGAGAAAACTGCGACGAAAATTTGTTATGTATGAAACGGACAGACGCACAGACAAACAGGAAGTTGACATCGGATTTGAACAAAAATGTATCCCACCATATGGCATGCCTCAGAGAAGATTGTGTTAAAATTTCAAGCATCTACGATGAGTAGTTGCTGAGAAAACTGCGACGAAAATTTGTTATGTATGAAACGGACAGACGCACAGACAAACAGGAAGTTGACATCGGATTTGAACAAAAATGTATCCCACCATATGGCATGCCTCAGAGAAGATTGTGTTAAAATTTCAAGCATCTACGATGAGTAGTTGCTGAGAAAACTGCGACGAAAATTTGTTATGTATGAAACGGACAGACGCACAGACAAACAGGAAGTTGACATCGGATTTGAACAAAAATGTATCCCACCATATGGCATGCCTCAGAGAAGATTGTGTTAAAATTTCAAGCATCTACGATGAGTAGTTGCTGAGAAAACTGCGACGAAAATTTGTTATGTATGAAACGGACAGACGCACAGACAAACAGGAAGTTGACATCGGATTTGAACAAAAATGTATCCCACCATATGGCATGCCTCAGAGAAGATTGTGTTAAAATTTCAAGCATCTACGATGAGTAGTTGCTGAGAAAACTGCGACGAAAATTTGTTATGTATGAAACGGACAGACGCACAGACAAACAGGAAGTTGACATCGGATTTGAACAAAAATGTATCCCACCATATGGCATGCCTCAGAGAAGATTGTGTTAAAATTTCAAGCATCTACGATGAGTAGTTGCTGAGAAAACTGCGACGAAAATTTGTTATGTATGAAACGGACAGACGCACAGACAAACAGGAAGTTGACATCGGATTTGAACAAAAATGTATCCCACCATATGGCATGCCTCAGAGAAGATTGTGTTAAAATTTCAAGCATCTACGATGAGTAGTTGCTGAGAAAACTGCGACGAAAATTTGTTATGTATGAAACGGACAGACGCACAGACAAACAGGAAGTTGACATCGGATTTAAACAAAAATGTATCCCACCATATGGCATGCCTCAGAGAAGATTGTGTTAAAATTTCAAGCATCTACGTTGAGTAGTTGCTGAGAAAACTGCGACGAAAATTTGTTATGTATGAAACGGACAGACGCACAGACAAACAGGAAGTTGACATCAGATTTAAACAAAAATGTATCCCACCATACGGCATGCCTCAGAGAAGATTGTATTAAAATTTCAAGCATCTACGTGGAGTAGTTGCTGAGAAAACTGCGACGAAAATTTGTTATGTATGAAACAGACAGACGCACAGACAAACAAGAAGTTGACATCAGATTTAAACAAAAATGTATCCCACTTTATGTCATGCCTCAGAGAAGATTGTGTTAAAATTTCAAGCATCTACGATGAGTAGTTGCTGAGAAAACTGTGACAAAAATTTGTTTCGGACGGACACACAGACAGCTAGACAGACAGACAGACAGACACAAAAGGGTAAAACAGTATACCCCCCTCTCCTTCGGAGCGGGGGTATAATAAAACAGTATACCCCCCTCTCCTTCGGAGCGGGGGTATAAAAATGACTGATCTTAATAAATTTGAATGAATTTCCCTGCATATGCTTGGTCTTCTATAAAGACAATTTTGGGATGTTAATGCCTAGGGCTGTCCTCCTACAATGTACATGTTCCTCCAAAATCACGGCAAGCTATTCTATTTCGTAGTTAATCCCATACGATGTCAAGGTGGCTATAGAGATGTGAATGGTAGAAATAATATAAATTCTTATATATATATAGGAAAAAGACAATATATTAATTTATTATGCAAAACCATATGAACATTGATTTTTAACAGATAATGAAACAAAGCACCCCGTTTTATCTGTTTACTACTTATTATGCAGAAAGAACAAGTTTTCTCTAATTTTATTTGCACATTGAGGGCTAAGTAACACTGCATAAACCAGTCAACAGTCAGTCACACCGCCGCGTTATTACCTGGCTACAGGTAGGACCGCGATGAAATAACTGCAGGGGTGTATCGCAGAAAGAATAAAAACATCGCGGGGGAGCGAGGTTTAATGCATAATCCACATTGCCCATACTGTATTTCAATGTTTATTAAATACCTCTTTTAAAAGTTTGTATCTCTGCAGGGTATCAATAGCCATTTCATACAGATCATTCTCTACCAGGGTATCTACTGCTAAGTTGAATTTTCCCAGCTGTTCATAGCACCTACTTCCTTCAACAGGACGCTTTAGTTTTCTATATGTCTCCCCAGCTTTTTCAAGCTATAAACATTCAAAAATATATAAAACTTAAATAGTTACAAAAAAACTCTCCCTTTAAAGGGGAGACATTTTTCTTTTTTTAAAAAATTATTTTGTTAAAGATCTACAGTGAATCAAAACCAAAAATTTTTCAACTTTATTTTTAAAGTTTGTTTTTTCTACCAACCTGATTGACTTTCTCGTAGAGGTGAGCCACCAGTTCCTTTTCTCGTGAATTCTGCAGACAGATGACAGCTTTGTTGGGAAGTTCACATTCAAGGAATTTCTCAGCAGACCTCAGGAAAGCCTCCCTCATTTTGGCAGGATTTTCCTTCATTCTAAAACACAATGAAGGGAACAAGAGATGTTTGTAAAACATTTATGCCTCCTCCCCCCAAAAGTTAGAATTTTTCCAAGTCCAAAGGGGCACATAACTCTGTCAAAAATGGCGTGATCATACCAAAAACAGATCTTGACCTAGATTTTTGTCTGATTAATCTGTATACTAAATTTCATTTCAGTATGTGCAACCTCTGCAAAGAAAATGAAAGGAAACTGCAAATAATTGGAATTTTTCTAAGTCCATGGGGCATAACTCTGACAAAAATGGTGCGATCGTACCCAAAACATTTCTTGACCTAGATATTCAGCTGAACAAGAGAATGTTTGTAAAACACTTATGCCCACCTCCCCCCAAATTGCAATTTTTCTAAATCCAAAAGGGCATAACTCTAACAAAAATGGTGCAATCGTACCCAAAACATTTCTTGACCTAGATATTCAGCTGAAAAATCTGTATATTAAATTTCATTTCAATATGTGCAACCTCTGAAAAGAAAATGAATAGAAACTGCAATTACTTAAATTTTTCTAAGTCCAAGGGGCATAACTCTCACAAAAAGGATGCGATCGCACCCAAAATAGAACATGACCTAGATATTTATCTGATATATCTGTATACTTAATTTCATTTCAATATGTGCACCCTCTGCAAAGAAAATGAACGGAAACTGCAAATAAGTGGAATTTTTCTGAGTCCAAGGGGCATAACTCTAACAAAAATGGTGTGATCATACCCAAAAACAGATCTTGACCTAGATATTCAGCTGCAAATTTCTGTATACTAAATTTCATTTCAATATGTGCAACCTCTGCAAAGAAAATGAATGGAAACTGCAATTACGTGGAATTTTTCCAAGTCCAAGGGGCATAACTCTAACAAAAAGGAAGCGATTGCGCCCAAAATAAAACTTGACCTAGATATTTATCTGATATATCTGTATACTAAATTTCATTTCAATATGTGCAACCTCTGCAAAGAAAATGAACGGAAACTGCAAATAAGTGGAATATTTCTGAGTCCAAGGGGCATAACTCTAACAAAAATAGTGCGATCGTACCAAAAACATTTCTTGACCTAGATATTCAGCTGAAAAATCTGTATACTAATTTTCATTTCAATTTGTACAACCCCTGCGAATAAAATGAATGGAAACTGCAATTACGTGGAATTTTTCTAAGTCCAAGGGGCATTACTCTGTTAAAAATGGTACGATCGTACCCAAAACAGAACTTGACCTATAAAATTATAAGAATTTTTCAAAGTCCAAAGGGGCACATAACTCTGTCAAAAATGGTGCAATCGTACCCAAAACAGAACTTGGCCTAGATATTTGTCTGATTAATCTGTATACTAAATTTCATTTCAGTATTTGCATCCTCTCTGAAGAAAATGAAAGGAAACTGCAAATAATTGTAATTTTTTAAAGTCCAAAAGGGGATAACTCTGTCAAAAATGGCATGATCATACCAAAAACAAAACTTGACCTAGATATTCATCTGAAAAATCTGTATACTAAATTTCATCATTATGTGCAACCTCTCTGAAGAAAATGAACGGAAATCGCAAATAATTGGAATTTTTTTCTAAGTCCAAAGGGCATAACTCTGTCAAAAATGGTGCGATGGTACCCAAAACATTTCTTGACCTAGATATTCAGCTGAAAAATCTGTACACTAAATTTCATTTCAGTATGTGCAACCTCTCTGAAGAAAATGAACGGAAACCGCAAATAATTAGAATTTTTCTAAGTCCAAGGGGCATAACTCTGTCAAAAATGGTGCGAACCTACCCAAAACAGAACTCGACCTAGATATTCATCTGACATACCTATATACCAAATTTCTTTTCAGTATGTGCGAAGGTTATGAAGAAAATGAACGGAAACTAAATGGACCGACAGACAGAAGCTAAGCAATATGCCCTCCCTTCTTCGAAGGGGGGCATAATTAAGTTGAAATGATATTATTTGTATACCTTGAAAGCCACTCTAACTTCAGCTTTCATGATACTGTGTATTTTAATAAGACTAGAGCTGAAAGCCACATCTACTAGGGTTTCCAAGATACTGCGTATTACAGTAAGCAGACAGACCTTGAAGCAACAAGAGCGGACTGATGAGCCTGGGCTATCTTCTCCATGTGGAAGTCCTTCCCTCGATTGAAGCACTTGGCTGCTACCTCATACAGTGAATGCTTCATGAACTCTTCTCCTCTCTTCAGCCATTCCTCTGGGGTTGACTCTTCTGCAAACATTCCACCTGCTGTCTCTGAAATAAGTGCACTCTTTCATCATGAAAAGTTTTCAAAGTTGGAAAGAATGATTCTAACGGTCTTGATTAGGAGATCTGATGTATCTAATATTAAATATAATTATCATCATTTAATATTTTAAGAATTCAATACCATCTTCCACTTCTGAGCTGGTTATAATTCTTGTGAGTTTGCGAGCTTTGAAGTACTCAAACATAGGTGCTCTTTTATCCATGTCCTCATCAAAGATCCAC
Organism: Saccostrea glomerata; assembly: GCA_003671525.1. Taxonomy (NCBI): domain Eukaryota; kingdom Metazoa; phylum Mollusca; class Bivalvia; order Ostreida; family Ostreidae; genus Saccostrea; species Saccostrea glomerata. The sequence goes on along the minus strand of PRKT01000213.1, from coordinate 544,690 downwards.
ACATTGACTCGAGCCCGGGTGACTGCTGTATACAGGTGCTTCAGCTCAGCATTCAGCACCTTGTGTTGGTTGGGGTCAAATGCCAAAGGCCTGGGACGGTCAGCAAGTTTAAAGACCTCTGAAGTAAAAAGTACTGCTCTTTGACGCCAATGTAAAAGACAAGGGGAGGTTTTTTTGTGCATTTTCTTACATGAAAATCGAATTTCAAATGTAAAGACTCCAGACAATGGGTAACTCCATATGCCTCTCCCTTTCTATTTTACCATATGGAAGCAAAAGAACACCTTTCCCATTAAGGTAATTACCCATACCATGTGAAATAACGCTATGTGATGTTATTCTCGTCAGTGACGTTATTACGTCAAACGCGCCCGACGCTTATTCGATCAAAATGCCTGACGTCGATTTCACTTACCGTTAAAAGAAAGGTACATTAATTTCCAAATAAAAGCCATAAAAAATACGATGTTCAGTTATTTCCGGGATGCATGATCGAAGGAGAGTTTAAATTTAGATGATTCGTCAAACCGGAAGTACAACAAAGATGGCATGGGAGATTGTCTCGAGTACAAGATAACTAAAAGACTTCGACAATCGGCTCTTTTTTTGTCTCTGTAAGTTGAAGAAATACAGAGTAACAAACTAGAAATATGTCCATAGGACATGAATGCCCCGCCGAGGATGTATTAGTAAAGCAACATGAAAATTTGTATGTGTATAAAATTTGATCAGAATATCTTGAATAGTGATGCAGCTGAATTGCTTGTTTGGAAAATAAAGGTCAGATCCAGCATCCGAAGCAAGTCTGGTAGTGTCCATCCCTAGATGTATCATCCATCAAGTTTGGTTCGGGTAGGACTTATAGTTACTTGGGAATGAAAATATAGGTCAGATCCAGCATCCGAAGCAAGTCTGGTAGTGTCCATCCCTAGATGCATCATCCATGCAAGTTTGGT
>PRKT01000213.1:521882-542815 GCA_003671525.1 Saccostrea glomerata | reverse complement strand
GGATTAAATGTTTTAAAAAGGTTAAGTCATAAAGTTCAAAAAGTAGGTCACGGTGACCTACTTTTAAGTTGACGTTGTTCAAGGACCCAAGATGCATCAACTGACTAAGTTTCATGATCATAGGCCTTAAAGTGTCCAAAATATGCCTTCAAATCAATTTGAAAACAAATGCCCGCAAAATTAAAAAAGTAGGTCACCGTGACCTACTTTTGAGTTAACATGATGTGAAGTCCTAAGATGCATCAACTTACAAGATTTGATGATCCTAGTCCTTATAGTAAGCAAAATATAAACATTTTTATTAATTGTAAATTTAGGTCAACTTTAAAGTGACCTTGAGACCACGCCCTTTGCCCCAGGGTCATGCCTTGAACAATTTTTAATCTTCAACATATCCTGATCCTTGTATGTAAGTTTGGTGAAAATCTGCCTGGCGGTTCTGGAGAAGAAGATTTTTTAGCAACTAGTACTTTTGGTTTTGTTTTCCTGATTATCTCCCCTTGTTTTAGGGTCCCAACCCTTATTTTAGTACAATTGGTAGCCCTTGGGCCAAGGATACCCTGTGGCAAATTTGGTACTGATTGGCCAAAGGGTTCTTGAGTTATGGCCCATATTCTAAAAAGTTAACGCACACCGCACACCGCACACCGCACACCGCACAAATGGCCATAGCATTAGCTCTTTGAGCCTTTGGCTCAGAAGAGCTAAAAATGTTGATGCAGTTGCATAGCTCTCATCAATATCTATCAGCATATGAAGTTTGATGAAAATATCTTGGATGGTTTCTTTGAAACTTAGCTTTGAGCAGAGCTAAACGCAAAGTGTGACGGAAGGACAGAAGGACGGAAAGACGGAAGACGGACATGACAAACACTATATGCCCCGGCCATATTCATGGCGGGGCATAATAAATGGTTCTCTTGTCGAAAGTCATTAGGTTTGCTTATATCATGTATACTACATAACCAAAATTTCGAACCACGGCTCAAGTATTCAGGTACCTAACTACTTTGCTTCAATGTTGCGATTTTTAAATGTCGTTTTTCTCTTCTCAATTGTTTGAATTGAAATATCGTCCTCGAAAATCGTCCTCTGGGAATTGACTCGGGATTTGAAAAAAAAAAGATATGGAAAACTTTTTTTTACAATGTATATATCATAGATAAAACAGTTACTGCACAAATATAAATGTTCTGTTATTTGGTATATCCTTGCACTGAAACATTGAATAATTTTGATATAAAACAGAACTATTTCATTTAAGTAGGAAAGGACATTGATGCATTTAAAAAAAAAATCCTTAATACACACAAATGCTGAAAATTTTGAAAATTCTGTTTTTAAGCTGGTGCACAATAACCTTTAGTTACCATTTGTAGCATTGTGGATAGTGTATTGGTGTACCTGTCATTAGTCAGGTGTTCTGGGTTCGAATCTCTGTAAGTTGAAAAATACAGAGTAACAAATAAATGGTTCTCTTGTCGAAAGTCATTATTGTTTGCGTATATGCTTGTACATGTGCATAGTACATAACCATTTACGAACCTTTTGGGCTTCTTGTTATAGTAATTTTCCTAATGCCAATTTCCAGATTGATGAATAAATTACAAATGTGTCATCTACACATGTATAAGATAATAAATGAGAAAAACATACGCCGAACAGACCCAGAGGTCTATATCTGATGGGGAGGAGGATGGAGGTATTTCTGTCTTCAAGCACCCGTGAATAGTATAGCGATAGATATCAGAGCTAATAAGATGATGTGGATCCTTAGTGTACCATGGTGTACTATTTATGTATTTTATGTATAACTGTAAGGAATAAGGAAAAGGATAAAATTATCAGACAAATTCAACTCTGTTTAAATTGTTAAGCCGAGTGCTTACAGCGTTATAAATATATAAATAAGTTGTTCGTGCGTGGTTTAATCATGCATTAATCATTAAAAACAAAGATAACCAGTTTCAATTTAGATTTTATGGATTTATGTCAAGATTGTGACTTTTTATTTGAATGAAAAATTATTAATAATGTCTCATAAAAGTTATGACAGTGTTTTCTTGGTTTTGTTTCTCAAAAACAAATCAATTAAAAATACAGAATTTACTGCATAATTACCTTGACCCTTTGACCACAAAATCAATAAGGGTCTCCCTCAGGGCAGAGAGAGTTTCTATGTAAAATTTCAATGCAAAAGCTCAAAGACTTCTGGAAAGTGTTACAGACAGACAGAAAGACACACAGACAGATGCATAGACCTAATTTAGTATCCCCACTTTCAGTGAAAGGGGAGACAATTATATAAGTTTTTTTGTTGATGTTTAACTTGGTTTATCAAGATACTTGTAATTAAAAAAATAGCATAACTTTCCCAGTGATTATTAAGATCTTTCTTTTCCTACATAAATAGTTTTTGATATCATATTGAGCTTAATAATATATACACCTACACATTTATCTTAGCATTTTAACATCAATATGCACTGTGCAACACAGTTCCAAAGAGCCAGATAATGTATTGGACCAGCATGCAAAATTCATATCAAACCATTTCCCCCCAAATGATTGAGGAGTCCTTCCCAAACTTATGAGTTAGGATTTTATGCTGTGTCATTTAAAAAGCTGAAAAAAAATCATTTTTTTTTTTATTTGGTTAGAAAAATTTTTTGAAGAAGTATAATTGAACTGCCTAAACTCCAGTACAAGTCAAATTGAACCATCTTGGATGTCCTGATTAACTGTTTTTATTTTAGTCACAGAGCCACAGAAAGAGGTTTTTTTTTAAAACTAGACCATGTTCATAATAACAATATTCAGTACTTATAATGATGTTCATCAGCTCAGACAATTACAGGTTCGAGAATCTGTGTAATACTCATGGAACAAATGCTCACTGGATCCATATCAAAATACATGCATCACTTTAACATACAAAATTCTATTTACTCAGGGAATCGTTGACTTTTAAAGCATCATACCAGTGACTTTTCATACCAATTTTACATAGGTCAGTTTTTCCAAGAAGAGGTTCAAGGTCAATTTTATTACAATTCACTGTTACCTTTGGACTTTCAGTAAGGCGTGGTATTCTTGATGTTATATAATTAGCCTCTTAAATTTACACAGCTTTCATTCATTGTTGAAATATACGTGGCCAGGATAGAAATTCAGGCACATGTCAACTTGGAGTGTAGCCAATTTCCAATAACAGGATTACATATGAGAAAGAAGTAAGGGATTAAGTTGTCTCATCATTGTCAACAACGATTTAAAGTCCCTGATGTTATTAATTTCTTATCCAATTAAAATCTAATCGCCATTTGAAAGACACTAGTGCCGAGAATACCACGTCTTACTGAAAGTCCAAAGATGACAGAGAATTGTACTGCTTGGTTTAGTACATTTAATAATTGCAATGTCCAGGGGAACACACACACTCAACTCTAGATCCGCCATGGAAATTTTAATCAAGAAGCGTCCTATAGAAATTATACTAATACTATGGAAATGAGTAAAAAAATTATAAGTGCTGAAAAAAATTATTGTGTAGGGTGATTTTGACAGGTCGGTTAGAGTACATCAAACAAATTTTTTTTTTTATTTGACTTACTTTAGTTACCCTTTTAATTATGAACTCTCAGATACTAATTCATTTTATAAGTTATAACCTTATTCAGGGAGATTTTAAAGATACATAAACAGTAACCACATACTTATCTATAGGATAAGTGTTACATTTCTTTTTCTTTTTCAATAATTTTCTAGTCTTGATTCTCAATAATAGCACCATAATATTCATACTGTATTAATTAAGTAGCTCGATTGTGTCTCACATCTCACAATATTTGAAAGTAAGGCCTGGTTTGTCTGAGCATGTTGAGTGAGTCTAGACAGATGCGCATATAAGATTACTCAAACATGTCACCATAGAATGTGTTCATATTTTACTAATTAAATGACATAGTTTTATAGTAATGTAGTCATCAACTATGTAGCTTGGTGTTAAGAATTTATTAAACGAATGAGTTATGTACGGTAAACCTCGATCAGACATTACAAAATGGAAACACTGAACATATTCATCTCCACTTACATAGATTTTATCTATTTAAATATGGATAAAAACATGATAAACAACGTTGCACCTTACTTGGACAGACCCGAGCTTTTCCTGTGATCAGAAACCAGACGTTAAAAAGATGTGGCAAACAAACCACTAATTTGTATCTATGAATAGCGAAAAATGTATTACATAGACACAAAAAGTAGTAAAACGTGCCACTTCCTTCATTTTTTAATCAAATAAATCGCATCCAAACGACCTATGTTGAAACTGAGAGTATTTTCTTCTTTCACTTCCGTCATAACGTCACACACATAACGAAGATTGAACCCGATTACTATTATGCTTGTGAATCGTGAAAACGAATTCTTGGCCGTCTCTGCATTAAATATTCAACTTACAATTTAAACCAGACTTATTAATGTTTTATTAACGATAGTTTTAAATATTTAAAGCAGTTTTTGCACCCAACTCATAAAAGTATAGATGTTAAAAAGATTTTTCAAATAATCATTTTTCAGCAAATTTGGTTTAAACATGTGAAAATTTCTTGTATTATGCCCGCTGCCCCACTTAATTTTTATGCCATAAAAGGGAGAGACTGTTGGAAAATAACGTGTTAATTTTAAAAAGAAATCTGTAGTTAGAATATCAAGCAGCAATTTATTTTTACTAGAAATGAATTTTATAATTTTGAGCTAAATATGTTTAATTTGCCCTAGAAAGTAATATTAAGTGGATCAACGGATTAAAAAAAATAATTAAACCGTTAAACAAGCATATTTCCTCTATAATTCATATGTTAAAAATTTTCTTTTGCTTTTAATTTTAGAAAGCTAGCATAAATATCTTAATTACTGCATTTCCGCAATTGCACGAGACAATGTCTATTTTTAGTAACAATCCTTTCAAAAGGAGGCCCGGTTGACCACAAAATTTACACAGATCTGGAAAGGACAAATACTTAGTTAAGATTCTAAGAAGTTTCAAAAAAATCTGTAGTTCCGTTAGTTTTATATTATGGTATGGATCTTTACCTTAAATTTAATAAATAATGGAATAATTTAATATATTATCTAAATAAATTTTGTATGACCTTAGATTTTTTTTACCTGCATCAATTTCCACCAAACTGTCGGAGGTGGTTGGTTTGTTCTGTGAATTACTTGCTGCCAACTTCTCTAAATATTTAGTCACTACTCTCCACTCTTTTGTGGCCTAAAATTTAAGATGAATTCTAATCAAGTGTATTTACCTTAAACAATAAGTATTCTTAGGAATACTCCAATTTCAAAGATCTTGTATTCAGTAATACAAAATAATACAAGAGGCCCATGGGCCTTATAGGTCACCTGAGCATTATGCAACAACTTTCCAGTGATTGAATTTGATTCATGTTTTAAGCCAGATGCTATGGCATTCACAATTTTGAAAGAGGCAGCATTGATCATCATAACAATACACTTAGCAGTTGCTTAGTTTGTTTACTTAATGCCCATACCCAGGGTAGGGGAGCAAAAAATGCATTTCAACTAATCAGTAATATTCAGCAATAATCAGTAGTGCCCCTACCACACATGAACCCCTGACCCTTAGGCCTTGATATTTGATTAATACCAAGGAGCAGATTTCAAACCATTCATTCATTTTCAGTATATTAGTAGAGCCCCCCACCCCCCTCTTCTATGGTACCCCTGACCCTGGGGCCTTGAAATTCACAATTCTGACACCAGAACCCCTGACCCTGGGGCCATAAAATATACAATTTCGGAAGAGGCATTCCTGCTCATCATAACTATGTACTTAGTTAGTTTATTTAATTCCTAGGAGCAGAGAAGAAGATTTTCAAAGAATTCATGTATTTTCACTATATAATCAATAGAGCCCCGCCCTAACACCAGAACCCCTGACCCTGGGGCCATAAAATTCACAATTTTGGTAGAGGCACTCTTTATCATCATAACTATGTACTTAGTTTGTTTATTTAATACCCAGGAGCAGAGAAGAAGATTTTCAAAGAAATAATGCATTTTCACTATGTAATCTATATAGCCTTACCCTAACACAAGAACCCCTGACCCTGGGGCCATAAAATTCGCAGTTTTGGTAGAGGCACTCTTGGTCATCATAACTATGTTCTTAGTTAGTTTATTTAATACCCTGGAGCAGAGAACAAGATTTTCAAAGAAATAATGTATTTTCACTATATAATCAATAGAGCCCCGCCCTAACACCAGAACCCCTGACCCTGGGGCCATAAAATTCACAATTTTGATAGAGGCACTCCTGCTTATCATAACTATGTACTTAATTAGTTTATTTAATACCCAGGAGTAGAGAAGAAGATTTTCAAAGAATTCATGTATTTTCACTATATAATCAATAGAGCCCCGCCCTAACACCAGAACCCCTGACCCTGGGGCCATAAAATTCACAATTTTGGTAGAGGCACTCTTTATCATCATAACTATGTACTTAGTTGGTTTATTTAATACCCAGGAGCAGAGAAGAAGATTTTCAAAGAAATAATGCATTTTCACTACCTACTTATTTAGCCCCGCCCTAGCACTAGAACCCCTGACCCCAGGGCCATGAATTTCACAATTTTGGAAGAGGAATCATTGCTGATTACAATCATGCAAACAGTTTGACTTCTTGATGTCCAGGAGTAACGAAGAAGATTTTTAAAGATTGCATTAATTTTAGTGGTTTTGGCCCCACCCCTCAGGCCCCAGGGAAGCAGGGATCATGAAATTCACAATTTTTGTTCCCCTTCACCCATAGATTCTTTGTGCCAAATTTGGTTGAAATTGGTTCAGTGGTTGCAGAGAAGAAGCTGAAAATGTTCAAATGTTAACGGACGACGCACGACGACGGACGAAAACGGATAGCAATAGGTCACCTGAGTTTACTCAGGTGACCTAAAAATACAGTGGACCTTCTGATATCCCGGATATCAGATATCTGGATGCTTCAGTATCTGAACGACTTTTCATCGGAACAGAATTTTTTAACGTTATTTTGTCTTGTTTAACTGGTAATTCCAATATCCGGACACTTCTCATATCCGGACAAAATGACTAGGAACCAAAGCGTCCAGATAAATGAAGCTCCACTGTACTGCTAACGAAAAATCCAGCCCCCATCCTACCTGTGAGTCTTTAAAGAAGTTATATAGGAGTATGTCATCGAACTCTAGTCCCTTGGCCTCATAGATTGTCAGAATGAGACCCAGATTTAACTCCTCTGGAATGTTCTCCCTTGCTGCATCATTGACCACTAGGATAGCCTGGTGAGCTCCAAACTCAATGTGAGATGTCTTTCTCTTGTTCCCTCTCAACAGCACTGCCAAATCACTGTTTATAGTTTAAATGCAATGAATTAATTCAAAGAAACTTCTACTATGTTTCATTCATAAGAATACTTTCTATCAAGTGATTGAATGCTGTAGATGTATCCTTTTCCTGAAAATTAGCCATAGAATACTTAAAATGCATTAAATACATCAAATGACAAGCCAAGAAAAGGGAATGAACCAGGAAATCCACAACACTGGTCTCCCATTAAAAGTGATGATTCAAGAATACCCTTTTTTTTGTCAATACACTCTACTATAATTTAGCAACCAATGAAGCACAATTTTCACCTCTTCCTTTTTGGCTCTGCAAGTAATTATCTTATGGACCTCATTACAGCCGTAACTGTTTAATATTGTATCATCACAACTTTGGCAATTGCTAAGTGCATTTAGGTTTACTAAGTCAATAAAATCATCTAATAGAATTTTTGGGGTTAGGGTCTACATAAATTTTAAATTCACAACAATACCTGAAGCTGCAGGATTCCAGTAGTACAGGAGCTGGTCCCTGGAACAGCCCCTGGTCTTTCTGAAGTCGATCAAAGGATTCTGGGAAGAATTCCACCATCAGTTCCAGAATACTGGAGGCTAGAGACAGAATACCAGCATGGGAACGATAGTTGTGAGTCAGCTGGTAAACCTACAAGATTTTGAAAAAGTCAAAATTATAATACTAGTTGTTCTAGGTATGAATAGACAGTGCATTCCACTACACTGATATACTCCTTTCTATACAATAACGTGTTCTCTTTGAATTTTTTTCTTTGGTGGTGGTGGTGGTTGGGGGGGGGGGGGGGGGGGGGGGGGGGGGGGGGGGGGAGGAGGACTTGGTTGAGGTAATTTTAAGAATATTAATTCATTCATATGGGACATCTCCAGATGCTTGTGAAGGGCTACAAATTTAGACCTTCTTTACTCAGTACTTCATGCAATTGATCATGGAGGGTTTTCTTCATAAATTAATGAATATTGAAGAGGACTCAAATTACTTTTTCTGCCAGTGACCTTGGCATTAGAATAATTTTGAGTCAAAAGTCATAACACACTTCTAGGAAATAAACAATTTTGCACGAAGCAATTCCTACTTACAATGTTTTTCCATTAGGGAGTTTTGGACCATAGACAAAATTTACTTTTTTCTGCTAGTGACCTTGAACTTACTTAAATGACCTTGGATCAAGTCGAAACACACTCTCAGATCGTAACCAATCTTTGTACCAAGGATGAGCTTTTACCATTGCATGGTCAAATGAATGGATGGATGGCAGACAGACAGATGGACATAGTGATTACTATATACCTCAACTTCGTTCAATTGGGATAAATACCTGTTTTGGCACTTTAACACCAGATGCCTTGCCAATAGCATGCATGGATCTCTTGGCATAGAAGAAGAGAGAGCGGAGATCATTGAACCTGAAGGCTATTCCTCTCATGATGCTCTGCGCTGTGTCGCCTGTCAGGAACATCTCGTTTGGTGACTGGCACACCCGCAGTAGGAGGCACAACTCAGCCTGAGTAAAGTCCTGAGTCTCATCTACATAAATCTGATGTATGATCCACTTCATTTCTTTCTCTTTTTTAAACCTATAAAGCAATTTCAATATGTTTGTCAGAATTCCATTAATCATAAACATCTGTTTTGTCAAAAAATACACATACTCTTTTAAAAAGAGAAAGTGAAATATGGAATCAAATTACATGAACACAAACCTATTATAGACATTTTGCACCAAATCAGTTTCATCGAAGAGAAATTTTTGGCTCTTGAAGTGGTCATAATTCTTAAAAATCTCATAAATGTGCTCCCTTTCCCCTGAGAAATTAGGAGCCCTTTTTCTTCCTAAATCCAAGTACTCCTGCTTAGACAGGTGTCCTTTAGGCTTGGAGAGAGCTTCAAATGATCCCCTGATGAAGGACATGATTTCCATCCAGATGAGAGATGGATGATAACGCCCTGACCACTTCTTACTTATTCTTGGCCAAATCTCCTCGGCAAACACTTCATACGTGACCTCCCTCCTTGGGTCCACTCTCTTGCGAGGGCGGGCTCCAAGATCTTGATCGTCACCGCTGTCAGCTTCATCTTCATCTGCGTCTTGGTACTGGTCATCCTCATCTTCTTCATCATCTGAAACCTCCTCTAACATCGGGAGGAAGCTTAGAGCCCCATCTGTTTCTGACCATCCTTGGACATCCACCTACAATTTACACAGTATTCCTGAATTTAAGAATCATCACACATAATTAATCTTACATTAGTCAGGGAAAACCAATTCTGTCCATGTAAAGAAACTATCATTAGTTAACCTTTAAACTTCCATCTTCATTTCTGTCAAAGAAGTAAGGTGGTTCTAGGGAGGCATCTAACATCAGGAGCAGTTTCTTTGATGTGGTGAATACTGGGAACTGGTAATCACCGATGTCCTGTATTCTGTTAGGAAGAACCTGGTCCTCCATTGTAACAAAGTTCTTAGCCACATCACAGGCGTGGCTCAGCTCCCGGAAGTTTTTCTGGACCTCACTACACAGCACTACGTTCTTAGTGATGAAGATTTGGTGAAGATGGTCATACAGCTGCCCCTCCTCTTCCATCTCTTCTTCACTTGCTGCTCTGGTTGGTTCTTCCTCTGCTGTTTCTTCTTCTTGGTCTTCTGCTGCATCTTCCTCCTCTTCTCCTAAATTAAACAAGAGGCCCATGGGCCACATTGCTCACCTGAGAAGCTTTGACCATTCTGTTCTTTACCAGATTTCCCCCTTGTAATACATTATGTATCCCCACCCTACCCCACTGATCATAATTAAGACATTTTGAAATCAACTACCCCAGGATCCTTCCATGTGCAAATAAGTTTCAGCTTTTCTGGCCCAGTGGTTCTTGAGAAGAAGATTTTCAAAGATTTTTCCTATATATTTTTATGTAAAACTTTGATCCCCCCATTGTGGCTCCACCCTTCCCCTGGGGGTCATGATTTGAACAATTTAAAATCTACATTACCCAAGAATGCTTCCACATAAGTTTCAACTTTTCTGGCCCGGTGGTTCTTGAGAAGAAGATTTTCAAAGATTTTTCCAATATATTTCTATGTAAAACTTTGATTACCAATTGTGGCCCCACCCTTCCCCCGGGGGTCATGATTTCATTTAGAATCTACACTATACCAGGATGCTTCCACCTAAGTTTCAGCTTTTCTGGCCCAGTGGTTCTTGAGAAGAAGATTTTCAAAGATTTTTCCTATATATTTCTATGTAAAACTTTGATTCCCCATTGTGGCCTCGCTCTTTCCCCGGGGGTCATGATTTGAACAATTAAGAATCTACACTACCCAAGAATGCTTCCACATAAGTTTCAAATTTTCTGGCCCAGTGGTTCTTGAGAATAAGATTTTCAAAGATTTTTCCTATATATTTCTATGTAAAACTTTGATTCCCCATTGTGGACCCACCCTTCCCCCAGGGGTCATGATTTTTACAATTTAGAATCTACACTATCCTAGGATGCTTCCACATAAGTTTCAGCTTTTCTGGCCCAGTAGTTCTTGAGAAGAAGATTTTCAAAGATTTTTCCTATATATTTCTATGTAAAACTTTGATTCCCCATTGTGGCCCCCGCCCTTCCCCCGGGGTCATGATTTGAACAATTTAATATCTACACTACCCTAGGATGCTTTCACATAAGTTTCAGCTTTTCTGGCCCAGTAGTTCTTGAGAAGAAGATTTTCAAAGATTTTTCCTATATATTTCTATGTAAAACTTTGATTTCCCATTGTGGCCCCGCCCTTCCCCCGGGGGTCATGATTTGAACAATTTAATATCTACACTACCCTAGGATGCTTTCACATAAGTTTAAGCTTCTCTGGCCCACTGGTTCTTGAGAAGAAGAATTTTTAATGACCCCACCCTATTTTTGTCTTTTCTTGATTATCTCCCCTTGCGAGGGGATATGTCCCTTCATTTTAACAATTTTAATTCCCCTTCACCCAAGGATGCTTTGTACCAAGTTTGGTCAAAATTGGCCCAGTGGTTCTTGAGAAGAAGTCGAAAATGTGAAAAGTTTACAGACGGACAGACAGACAGACGGACGGACAGACGACGAACAAAATGTGATCAGAAAAGCTCACTTGAGCCTTCGGCTCAGGTGAGCTAAAAAAACACATTAGTTTCATTAACTACAGATACAAATGAAAGACCACTCTCATATAATTAAAAGAGTAACCTCCTTTTCCTAAATAAGTTTTTTGAATTGTTATGAATTTCATCTTCCATTGAAATAGATTGAAAGCTTACCATCAGCAATGGCTTCCTCCTCCTGCCTGAAGATCTGACACCTGGGTAGGAGTTTTGAGTCGGCTTCTATTGCCCGGGTCCAGTAAGAGACATACTGGCTCCACAGCCGGTACAAACAGCAGGTGGTCTTTCCCGTCCCACTGCGACCCAGCAACAGAATGGGAGCCACTGTCCTCAGGTTGATTATGGCGTGTTCTAAATCAGTCACTCTGAAGGGAAAATCTACTTTAACCTCTAAATTTTGCAACACATGGCTGACTAGATTAGAATCAAAGTTATAGAATTTCAGGATGTGATATTCTGTCTCATTGGAGCTAGCAGGAGGGTAATATTTCTGCAAGCTCTCCTGATATTCCTGTAGAGCTTTTTTATCCATTTCCACATCACTTTCAGCAAAGATCATCGGAAACCTCTTCCCTGCTCCAGCCTGGAACTGGGTTTGTTTGACTCCCTTTAGATTCTTCTGTATTATACATTCCTCGCCTCGGCTGTGAGACTTGATGATGCGTTGAACTGATCTGTATATCTTGTCATGATCAAACACTATATCCCACACCCTGATGACCTCGGAGTAAATCCTGCCTCCTTTGACCGGCTGGCCAACTCCATCCTCTGTATACTGAAGTCTCTGCTCTGCACTCTCACTAAGTCTTGGCGAAAACGCAACGGCTAGTTCCCAGATAATCCTACTGGATTTACTCAGTTTTACTTCAAACAGTTTAAGAGTGGATGGGACATTCTTCAGTTCTTTACACAGGTGAGTCCTCCATTCCCCCTTTGCGAGGAGTTGGATTTTTCGGATGATTCTCTGCTTTAGCTCAGGCAGGACTTTCTTGTCTCTCAAGGTTCTCCACACATCAGCAGTACACTCCACTTCCCATTCTAAGTTGTCAAACACTTGTGGATCAATCTGCAATGACAAAATTTTATATCTCTTAAATGCTCTCATCCATGACTTTTGACAAGCCAATACTACTACAAAACAACTTTATCTATAAAGAAAATATCTTGGTAATTTAGTGCTTCAAAACAGTTTTTGATCTGTGAAGTGGGAAGTTTTGCCCTCTCTGTACAAAAGCCCACTTAAATTTATTCTGGGTATCAGCGTATGAATTTCAAATGCATATCACACACCTCTAACAAAATATGCCACTGAGCAAAATCAAAATGGGTCAAGATCACTTTCTCACACATCCAGATGACAAAAATGCACAATCTAAAATCTAGCCTACAAATACACAGGAACAGAAGTCATAAATATTGTTATAGTGTTATCTCCACCTCTAGGTTTTCCTCCTCCACTTCCTGATCCTCCCCTCCTTCTGGTGGATCCTCATCCTCCTGTAGCTCCACATCCTCTGATTTTGCAGTCACCTGTTTAAAATTTCATCCACTTCATCAACTTCTTATGTTCATATTTCTATTAGTGCATTTTTAGGATATATGTTTAGAATTTCATCCACTTCATCAACTTCTTATGTTCATATTTCTATTAGTGCATTTTTAGGAAATAAAATTATGAGAAAAAAAATTTGCAGTTTTTGATTCTTTCCACTAATCAATACTAACCATGGGCACCTGCTTTTCTTCAGATGATTCCTTCTTTCGCCTAAAGCTGGGAATTTCATCAAACTTGATAACCTTGGGATTGAAGATAGAATAGGGAATGTCTGGCAGATTGTAGATCATGTCCTCAATGTGCCTTTTAATGGCCTCCTTGTGAAAGGAGGGCACCTGTTTGGGCCTCCAGTCCTTGACCTCCTCTGACCTTGGAGGGGTTTCCTCCGTTCGTTCGTATAACATCAGATCCTGCTCATTCTCCTCATGGTCCTCAAGAGTCCCAGCCTCATCTATTTTTTGAATTTTTTGTTTTTGTTTTTTCTTTGGTTTGGCTACTCCTCCAACTGAGGCTAAGCGAAAGAACTAAAAGAAAGACAGCAATGTTAATCTGATAGCCAAATCAATATACTTTATTACCTCATGCATTCCCTCACACTTTTGATAAGGGGTGGTACCTTATATGAACAAAACCCAGAGACCACAATTCTTACTTGAGTCATAGGCTATGTTTTTTCTTCTTCAAAAAGTAGTTAAAAGATGAGTTTTTCTTCTTGAGTTACAGTGCTGTGTCTCTCATTTAATACAAATGTATATATACTAACCTGCAACCTTCTGTCATTCTTTGAGTTGAGGTAGTCCTTAGGGAGTTTCCCCTTTGCATTATATACGGAGGCATTCACTTTTTTGTCACATAATAATTCTGTAGCTTTTTGTGTGGTTGAATTATATTTAGCTTTGGCTATGAGATGAAAAAGCCCATCTCCCTCTGAGTTTGTCTGTGAGGGGTCTAACATTGGGTACTTCTCTGGATCCTTCTCATACATATCAAAGAACAAGTTCAGGATGGAGAAATTTCCTATTCAAGACAAATGAATAAATAAGAATTTTCAGATAATTCAGCTCTACTTCTTAGTATTTATAAAAGTGAAAGAAAAATTTTATATTTAGGGACAATGCCAGCATTAAACAGTTAATTCAGAAATTCTTACAAAGAATTATGTACAATGGTTTGTACATTTGTGTACAAGATTACTCATTTCAAATCTAAATTTAGGATAAGTATCATTTTAAAAGAATTTGACAAAATCTTAAAATTGTGAACCATGGTGTAGTATAATATTAAAACCTTTGTCTCTCTCCAATGCGATGGACAGAGCAGCATGGATTGGTGTGTCTCCCTGGTTAATGGTTAGATGAACAGGGCTGGCATCCCATTTAAACAACACTTCTAATACTTTAAATTGGCATTCTTGTACTGCAGCAAGGATGGCCATTTTCCCATCTGTAATTTAAAATTGTTTGATATAATTCTATTTCTGTATTACAAACTACAAAATAAATAGCAATAACAAATCAGTTGGCCGCTATTTTTCCAAAGAATAAAACCTTCTCTAAAGAGTGTTAATGACTGAGAAAATTAGGAATATTGTAGATTCCTAAATTATATGCATGGAATTAATTATCGCATAATTTCATGAGAAGCACAACTCGCGAAATAAAATTACTCGTTTTTATTTTTATGTCGCAGAAATCAATGAAAAATCTTTCGATCAACAGTCCACTCACAAATTTTTGTTCTCACGATTTTATATTAGAGAGGCATATTGCAATAAAAAATACTGGCAAAAATTAAAGAATCTACAGTATACAAGAACTCATAATTTAAACTGAATGTTCAAACTTGTTAAAGATAAAGCCTGCCTTTCTCTAATACAGCTCCACCATTTAACATGTAGTCCACAATATCCACTAACAACTGCTCTGCTCCCTGAAATGAGGAATGTCGAATGACTTTTGCCACAGACATCGACTTGGCAAAATTGGGCATAGCCAGATCTCCGTAATGTAACCTATATTCTTTGACTGCAATGTACACTTGTCTCCACTTTTCATTATCTGCCAGTCCCTGGATTATTTTCTCGTACAGTTTATTTGGAATTTTAGCAAGTTTCTCTGGTATTTCTGCAAGTAGACAAAGCCATACATGTATAAGCAAGATTAAGAACAATCATTCCTTTTTTTCATGACAAAAATTTATACTCTTGTCTTAACAAAGCTGTCCTCTTGTCTTAGAGGTGTACTTCTTTTCAAAATATTTCTTGACTTAAAATACTAAGTGTTATCGGTTCTCTCTGATTTTATTTTTGTATTACCTGGGTTGAGGGACTTTCCAAGAGATTTGATCACTATTTCTAAGGCTGTTTTTTCCATCTTTTTGTGTTTATCAGATCTGTGGTCCTTTCTCAGCACCTCTGCCAGGAACTGATAACCGTGCCTCATGTTATTTTCCTTTAGTTTCTCCTTTGCCTCCTCAATACGTTGCTCACAGTAATTAGTACAAGCAGAATCAGCCGTGGTACTTTTCACCATTTCTTTTTCTTTTTTTCTGAAAAAATAAAGTAAATCTGAATCAGATGAAAGCATCCAAAGAAAGCCCAAATATGTGCCTTTTTACAAGTCTGGACAATAAAGGTTAAAGTTGCCGGAGAATGGACTTGCCAAAAACTTAAACCTCCTCACTCATCCAGAGGAAAGGCTGGTAGATCTGGTGAGCATCTCTGGATAAGTATTCTTGTAAGTTTGGTCACAATGGGGTTTATAGTTACTTTGTAATGGATTTGACCCAAAAACCTTTAATTGGAATGCAGACTTTTACGGGAGGTTAAACATAAGCTAAACATTGCTTTAAGAAGATAGTAAAAAAAAAAAAAACAATTAATTTTATTATGAGTGATGCTTCTTGTGAAATTTCGATACAATAAATTCCTCATATACTCAAGTGTACACTCTGAAACTGTCGTAAATAATTTCTAAAGCAAGCTTTCTATAAAATGTAAAAGTTCTGGTCCCAGTTCAGTAGAGCTACAGTCTCCTACCTAGCACCTTCAGCTTTTTTCTGATTTTGAAGCCGTTTCCTCTCGGCCTCTTCCCGTTTTTCTTGTTTCTCTCGCTGATGTAGCTCTTGCTGTCTCAGTCTCTCTTGCCTCTCACGTTCTTGGTCTTGTCTAGCTTTCTCCTTCTTCAGTATATTTTCCATTTCTACAAGCCAAAAAAATCAGAAATTTGTGACCTATTCTTTTTGACATTATTCATACAAACTTTAGCTACTACTTAAGACACAAATTACTGGTATGCCAAAAATAATCAAATAAATTTCACTTAATAGCTTCTTTCATGAATTTTCTTTTTGTACAAATCATCAGGATTAAAATGCAAAAAGAGCTGACTTTGAGCTCACCTTGTTGCTGTGCCATCCTTTGATGAAGCAATGTAATGGCCTGACCCTCCCTGCCTGGTAGGTACTGTACAGCATATTTCCCAGCTTTATTTTTCTTCAGAACGTTGATGTCCATCTCCAACAGAAGATAAATGATCTGTAGGCGAATGTGTTGTTTGGCGTTTTCTTCCTTTGTGGCCACATGGAGAACTGTATTTCCTTGTTTGTCTTGTATATTTAGGTCATTGTTCTCCTTAACTTTGTCCAAAATGAAGGCAAAGAGGTCAAGGGCACCTAAAAGTTTTAGAGAAAAATATGATTACGCTAACAGGATTTCAATGAATTTATGTCAACAGTAGACTGGTTTTCATTCCCAAGCTTTCATAGACTCCTGAAACCATTCTTACTATTTCAGTCATTGTGATGACAAACAACATTTAGTTAGGGGTCATCTGAGTGACCCTTGCGGCCTAAAAATTGACATAATTACCAGTCACCAGGGACATCCTGACAACAGCATGAAAGTAAGTGTCCGAGTTCTCCACTGACAATGTACGGTAGTCACTTCCTGTCTGTATAAGGTACAGCATCAGATCCAGTACCCACTGCTCTGTAGCCACCTTGTCAAGGTCACACAGAGGCTGAAGATTGACCTTGACCTCGTGATATAAATCCATGCTGATTAACTTCTGGCGGTGCTGTAGATAAGCAAACCTGGCCGGTATCCACAGTCCACTAGAAATTAAGTCGTACGAAGTCAGGGCCCAGACCTGTTTCCCGCAACCTTTCAAGTCCAGCAGAGGAATCTGTCCAGCTAAAACAGGGAATTTATCACAGTTAAGTACTTTCCATATGAATCTTTATACATGTATAAAAAATACATCTTAATCCAAAAGATTAAATGAAACATATCATTTTAAAGAAATTAATCAGCAAGGACTAAATATATAATTATTCTGATTATGGATTTGGGATTAATTGCACAATGCCTCAAGTTGGCTTGAGCCTTAAAAATTAAAAAAATCTTGCTTCTTTTTATCCATGGATGCTACATATCAAAACTTATTAAATCAAGTTCTTACAACCATTTTAGCAGTCAGGGGCATAACTTAAACAAGTTATTTTCAAAAATAACTCAAATGAGTTATTTTTTTGTCTCAATGAGTTACTTCTCTTTGCTATGACCTACTTTTTCCCAGCCTTAATAACTCAAACACGTTATTTTTCCAAAATAGTTCAATAAATTAATAACTTGTTTAAGTTATTTTGTGTCATTCTTCCCTAACTTCACACCCCGTGCACCAAAGGATTTTGCTCGTGCACCAAGACAAAAACAAATGTTTGACTAAATTTAAACCATGCTCAATGCAGGAAAAGTGTTCCAAGTCTTGGGAAAAGTGGGGAATTTTTTTTATCTAATGATAAAAATTGGACATATACACCATGTGGATAAAACCACAAAATAAGGAGTAAAATGCTGTTTATCTCCACCTCCTCACCAGTTCTCCATTGGAGTCGGTGAACTCCATCTAGTATTACATAATGGATACCCAAAATGCAATGCAAATTGGCAGGAAGCACAAAATTTCCAAGAAATCAATGTCCAAGTATGATATAAAAATAACTTATTTAAGTTATTTTTTTAAAAAAAAATTTGTGTGTGTAAAATAATGTAAAATAACTTATTTAAGTTATTTTTTATAACTTGTTTGAGTTATGCCCCTGACTGTTTAGAAAAGAAGCTGAAATGTTCCAGAGGCTCTAAGATGAACAAAATATTCTGGCGATACCTTTAGGAGCAGCTTTTGCCAATTCTCCCAGAATCTCCCTTCGAATACCCAGGTTTGCTGGTGCTTCCTCCAATTCATTACAGGCATTACCAAAAGCCTGAATGGCTACACTGGCCTCCCCTAGTGCTGCTTTGGCTTTGCCTATTCTCAGGTGTGACTGTCATCATTAACAAAATTTGAAGAAATAATTAATAACAAAGATTTCTTAATGAGGAAGAAACATTTTCCCCATAAAATGAATATCGCTTCAAAAGGCAGTTTAAAAATTGTACTTTTGCAAAATCCCAAGAGTGACATAGAAGTAAAATAAATTTAAACAATAAAGTTGCAATAAATTGGACAGAAAACACTAAATACATATTGTTTACTGCAAGTAAAACATCAGATTGACCGCAGGCAAAGATCAATGTTGAGTAAAAAGATATCAAACATTACTTTTTTTCCTCATTATTACCTTAAACCAGTGTCCATCATACCCCACACTTTCCATTGCGGCCTCCAACGCTTCCTCAAACTGACCCATCTTTAACAAACACTCGGCTTTGTTGCCATATAACACAGCTTTCTCGTGGTTTTCGACCTCTTCTTCGCATTCTTCTGAGATATAATCCAACAAATCACAATACATCTCAAATGCCTCCTCAATACTGCCTTGTTTGTACAGTTCGTTAGCCTCAGATTTTAGAT
Organism: Saccostrea glomerata; assembly: GCA_003671525.1. NCBI lineage: Eukaryota > Metazoa > Mollusca > Bivalvia > Ostreida > Ostreidae > Saccostrea > Saccostrea glomerata. Next base: position 523,850 of record PRKT01000213.1, on the reverse strand, counting down.
CTTTCACCACTTGAATAGTTTCGCTTGTTGCAGAACTTTGCGGCAGTTCACTTTTAGGGGGCTTAGCTTTTTCTGTTGGTTTCTGATGGATTTCTGGTGGCATCTTTGATTTGACATTTTCTGTAGCTATAAATGTTTAATATTCAAATCTTTAGTGAATATATAAAATATTATTATTCAACAGCAACATGAAATAAAAATCAAAGGCCTGAAGGGCCACAATGGCGCCGCGCTTTAGATATGGCAGCGACACCGTGAAATAATTATACAGCTTAGCTGTACATGTATATCTAGATAAAATACCACGATTTCAGCATTTATGAAATAAAAGCATTCAACTCATATGGTCCAACTGAACAGCTTGAGAACAGGTTTTAATGTTTAGTCACTAGTCTGTACCCCGGTAAGAGAGTATTAGGACCATACTTGCCAACACCTAAGATGTAAAAATCTGGTCATTTGTGTACAATCATGTATTTATTAATAATTCTTCTATTTAAAAAAAGGTTTTACTGAATTATTTACTTACAACATGTACAATGATGAAAAATTATTTATCAAATTGACATGTTAAATAAGAACATTGGTTTTATTGTCCAGCATTGACCTGAATTATGGTAAGTCTGCATTTTTAAAAAAAAAAAGCCTTTTCGGTATGTGCTAACAGGGACCTAAATCATGTATATACTAATATATTGTTTATATATAGGTCCCTGGTGCAATTTTAGAGGATTTGAAATTACTTTTCAATTATTTAATTAACCAGTGTAATGTGTAATAAATGTACAGTAAGACCTACACTGTTTTCGATCACTTTATATTTTATGTAATCATGTAATGAAAGTTGTTTTCCAAGATTCCTTGACATGTACATAAATATTGTTTCTCTTTCTCTTTGTTCAATTTGTTCCTGCTGGTCTTGATAACAATCTTGTTCTATCGGAAGCCATTTTAAATTTTGATTTGTCAAAACAATTCCAGTTAATTGTTTACACCTCCACCGATAATTAATTAACTGGCCTACTGAACCACATAGCCATCGGCATTGTTTACGTAGATCAAGCTTGGGTTGTAACTAGAAGTAAAAAAAACAACCTAATTTACGAACCAAATCCAGAAATCCGGGATTCGGGCGTTAAGCATGACTCGCCGTGTCATAAAAAATAATCAGGTTAAGGGTCGAAAAGTAACCCGACGAAAGTGTGTGAGGTGTCAACTATGTATAGGACTGTTGAAATTGTATGATTTTCAAGCAATTTATGGAATAAACGCAGAAAATGGCATGTATATTCCTACGCCAGATACATGAAGGTCTTGGTTCGAGTACTATATTATTTGGCGCATGAAGAAAACTGTGAACAGTCAGAGATTTCATCATAGCTACATGTGCGCCGATCTAAAGATCGACGCCATAACTAGAACTGTCCAAACGAGACAAAATACCCCCCATTGGGTTTTCAAAAGTAAGTTTTTCCATAATAAAGATATGTATCAAACATGAATTATGAAATTTTTCTTCCAGTGACCTTGAGGTTCCCCAAATGACCTTGGGTCAGGGTCACGACACACCCTTGGGTCATGGGTAATCTTTGTGTGAATTGACAACCTACCAAGTTTATCAATAAGAAAGATATCGACAGGACAAGAATTATGAAATTTTTCTTCCAGTGACCTTGAACTTCCCAAAATGACCTTGGGTCAAGGTCATGACACACCCTTAGGTCATGGGCAATGTTTTTGTGAAATGACAACCTACCACATTTATCCATAAGAAAGATATGGACCACACATGAATTACAAAATTTTTCTTCCAATGACCTTGAAGTTCCCCAAATGACCTTGGGACAAGGTCATGACACACCCTTGGGTCATGGGCTATCTTTGTGTGAAATGAGAACCTACCAAGTTTATCCATAGGAAAGATATGGACCAGACACTAATTATGAATTTTTTCTTCCAATGACCTTG
>PRKT01000213.1:493477-515024 GCA_003671525.1 Saccostrea glomerata | reverse complement strand
TGCCCTAGCACTAGAACCCCTGACCCCAGGGCCATGAATTTCACAATTTTGGTAGAGGACTCAATGCTGATTACAATCATGCAAACAGTTTGACTGCTTGATTTCCAGGAGTAAAGAAGAAGATTTTTAAAGATTGCTTTAATTTTAGTGGTTTTGGCCCCACCCCTCAGGCCCCAGGGGGGCAGGGAACATGAAATTCGTAATTTTTGTTCCCCTATACCCATAGATGCTTTGTGCCAAATAATTTATTGTATATCTTAGAAATCCCTCTGCAGAATCATATAATAATTTGTACAAAGTTTATTAAGATATATGAGTTCCTTTAAATTCAATTAATGATTGGATTGATCGTTTTAGTGAAGGAAGGCTGTCACCTGAGTTTACTCAGGTGACCTAAAAATATGTGTTTTTTTATTAGGCAATTTGCTATTATAGACCTCCAATTTACACTTTGAAAAATTGTTGAATATTTGAACAATAATATAACTATTAAATACCTAAGATATCGTTTACTTTAGATTTTAAACACATTAGATATGATAAAAAGGAGGCACCCATTCTCTATCCACCTTGAATAAAGGTCTCTCCCTAGACAGAAGATTTGTGTTTTAATGGTTGCCATGCTTATTTTTGGAACGGATATTCTTATCCACCCATTCTGTTGCTGAGATTTGACCATTTTTGACAAATGAAATGTTCTTGACATAAAAATTAACTCACATGGAAAGAAATACATGTATAAAACTCAGAAAAATCTTTTAACTTTTGTGACAGAACGCTACAGAGGGGGTCACGTGTAGGGCTGTATCAATATATCGATATATCGATACGTATCGATATTCAAGAAAAATATCGTATCGAAAAGTAACTTCCAATACGTATCTGACAGACATTTTTTCTTCAAATTCTGTTTAAAAGATGGGAATTTCAATCACCAAAGATTATATTTTACTTTTTTGAAATTAAAATCTTCAATAATTATATAATTTCTAAGGGAATAAAACAGTTTTTATAATTATTACAAAATACAAAGAGAAATTTTTTTGAACATGTTGATTTTACTGTTATCAAAAGTTTTAATTGAAGTGTTTTTTTTTAAAGACAATGAGACAAGAACTTTAAAATGGGTAATAAAACACTTAATTGTTATGAAATGTATGCATTAAAATGATTTAGAAGCCTTTTCTGATGGACTTGTTTCAGAATCCAATATATCGCATATCGCTTTAAAAAATATTGTATCGTATCGTATCGAAAATTTTGAGTCAATACACAGCCCTAGTCACGTGACCGCTAATATCACCTGATTTGCGCATGCACAGAACGGTGGTTGATGTACATTTAAGTCGGAGAGGATTAATTTAAAATATAATCAACATTGAAATCAAATATTGTTTCTCCCAAGGATGCTTTTTGCAAACGTTGTTTAAAATTGGCCCCGTGAAGAAGAAGTTTAAAATGTGACAGGATTACAGACAGATGGACAGACAACAGACAACAGGTGATCGGAAAAGCTCACTTGAGCACTTGAGCTCATGTGACCTAAAAAGGTTTTTGTAAAACTTTAGAGACTGACAATTCAACACATTTGTCTTGAAAGTAAGTTCATTAATACCGAGTCATCATGATGGAATGTACCTACCACCACCAAACATGAAGTTGATCCCCAGAACCAGGAACCTTATGGCCTCCCACCCTCCTCTGGTGCTGAGTCTGGTCAGAACATCCGCCCACACGTCATTGGTCACCTTACTCAGGCCCTTGTAACTGGTCTCCAGATCCTGCTGCCCTGAAATCATTAAGATTTCCATGATGCAAGTTAACGAGGCTCATGTACAACAATGCTCACCATTATCATCTTTGGACCATCTTTTTTTCTTTAAGATCCTCCCCATGCAAACCCCCCTCTCAACCTCTTTTCTCCATATTGTGGCCTCATCCTATACCCAAAGGAGTGTAACATAACACAACTTGAAATCATACAGATTGTGAAGCTCAAGTATAATGACTAATATGGCCTTGCAATTTTGTTGGGAGATTTTTGAATGATGAAATGTGTACATGCATTATATTAAATGTTTAGATTTAAAATTTAATTTGAATGTTGGAAATAAGAAAATTATCATGATTTACAGTGACCCTGCTACTCCTGAAAATATTTATTTGACGATAAACTCAATTCAGGGAAAATGCTCCTTTGAACCTTAAAAGAAAAGAAAAAGTGGCCTTATATTTGTTTTTGAAACATACGATATCACCTTGTGAGACTGTTTACTACTGATAGACAATAGGATACCTTTGATGTGTTGGAATGCTGTGACAGCCTCTACCAGAATGTTGCGTTTTTCTGAGGCAGTGCCCTCCCCCTTGCGATAGCCCTCCAGGAAGGCACTATAAGCCTCCCTATGTTTATGTAGTGTACTCAAAATCTGACCTCGCCTCCAGTGTCCCTATAGTAACAAATGCATGACAGTGTACTCCTTAATGCCAACTAAAACATACAATATCAAGTATCTATAACAAAATAACTAATCACACTTTAATTTCTCTTTATATGCAAAAATAGGAAAATGTATTTATTATTTAAAGTAACAAACACTTCATGGTTATAAATCTTTTAATTAAAGGTTGTGATTCGAATCAAAAGTATGCAAGCCTCAATATTGTTCGGCAGTCCCCATCATCTGGCACATGCAAATAGAAAGTGCATTAAGTTTTGAAAGTTTTAAAATACTAATTCTGTCATAATATTTGACAGATACAAATTCCAGTTGCTTCAAAATGATATTTCAAAATCAGTTACCTGAAATTTAAAACTCTCATAACTTTGTAGATGCCATAATACCTGATAACATGCATGTACCAGTTAATACATGAACTACAAGAACATACTATCAATTATAAGCAACATAAAAACCTTCAGCCATGAGGGGTCACACTTCACGGCCTCCTCAGCATCGTCCAGCGCCTCAAACACGCTGTGTAGGGCCAGGTGGACAGCTGCCCGGTTTGTCAGTAAGGTCACCGTCTCACGGGTCAAGTTCTCATAACCTTTGGCCATGCTTATTGCTCGGCTGTAGAAAAAAATGGCTTCCTCTAATTCCCTGTTCTTGTATGCTGCATTTCCTTGCTCTTTCAAATGCAGAATTTTGTCTTTCACATGGTTTCCTTCAAAAGACATGATAGAAATTTATGGTCTTGTAAAGACAGATAGGTTGTCATACCACAATGATCTCTTTGCTACATCTTATTTTTAATTTAATAATTTTTTGGTAATAAATGAACCCTAAGCTTACTGATATCTTTCTGTCAAAGATAAGTTACTATACATGTAGGTACATTTTGCTCAGTTTATCAAAGATCACTTAGAATACAAAACAATTCTGATGTAAAGATCTAGTAATGAGAGGTAATGAGAGGTTTCAAGAGATTTTTCACATCTAGGAAGTAAATTTCTGTAATGATGTTTTATATCTGACAACTTGATAAAAAAAGATGTATAAGGACAATGAAAAAAATATATTTTGATCCAGCGTTTCCTAAAAGAAAAGAAGAAACCAGATGAGAAAACATGGAAGTTGTATCTAGACCATGTCTCTCAGGAAACAGTAATGGAAAATGGTTCTGTTCCTGATCTCTTCTTTAGTATAACAATACAGGTACAGTAAAACTCGTTTAGTACGAACACGGATATTGCGAATTCACGGATATAGCGAAGTTATTTTGGATTCCCAACTATATGAATTTAATGAATTTCTTAAACGGATATAACAAATTACGGATATAGCGAAGTGATTTCATAAGTCCCTGTGACTTCGTTATAACCGAGTTTTACTGTATCAGGATTACTATTGACATCATTTTCAAAAGCAATTTCATGAACATGCTTCATTTTGTACTTTTCTCAATCATAGCCATGAAGTACAAGAAAAATTAAGTTCAAATTACTATGACATCCATCATAATGGACATAACACTTAAAAAGACATTCAAAACTCACTTAAAATATATAGATTTTCACCTTTAATTCTTTTTCAAAATCTAAAACAGAACGAATTCCATATAAATTACCTGCTACATTTGTGAGTTTGGAGAGGTGACTATACCCCATGTCTGTCGGTGTGAGGTAGTCTATGGGGAGTTTGCCTTCTGCGTCAGGGATGGAAGGACGACAGCCATTGTTCACAAGCAGTCGAAGCAGGGTCTCTCCCAGTGAGCCATTGATTTTCCCAGAATGCACTAGTACATGGAAAGCCGTTCTCTTCCTATCATCCACAGCATCCTTTTCTTCTGGTGTTTTCAGATACTGACTGAACATCAGTTTTAACAAGTCAATATTGCCTGGATGGATAGTATTTATTATTAAATGAAAAATAAAATATGAAATTCGGGCATTACAAAGATTCTTTGTAAGATAAGCAGAAAAATGTGTGATAAACATTTACAAGTATATAAACAGGAAAAATATCTCTATTAACCTGTATCCAATGCCACTGTTAGACCAACATGAATGACTGGTTTGCCCATTTTCTGTTCTATATCCTCATACGATGCGCCACTCTTCAGAAGACAGATCGCTAGCTCTACCCCGAATCTTTTGAGATATGGAGTGGGCGTGGTCTTCAGCAGGGTCCCTACCGAAAGGTTATCCACTGGACAACTGGCAGCTGCAGCATCCAGAGAACTGGGGGGCCCCGCATGGACCCCCAGCACCAACAGGCTGACTCCCTCCCAGCAATTATTACTGGCCAGGCGTTGAAGGAGCTTTCTTTGGTTTTGAATGGATCCTGCATGGATCTCAGTTTTTTCCAATACACGGTTTGGGTCATCTAAATTTATGTACTTATTATATTGTTTTTATATCAAACTTAAACAGCTGGTGCAAATTATTAACAGCATTCTACTTTATTTTGCTACTTTAAATACTGACAGTATACATGTATTATTGAAACCAATTCTTACACCTAAAATCATGTACAAGTATATCTAAAACATCTATTTAGACTTTAATCTTATGTAAACTTTGTCTCTAAACAACTTACTTCTGAGGCACACGATAATGGTGACAATTTCTGCCAGGAAACTGACCACTTCCTCCTCCTGCCCCTGGGAGAGAGCCACATTATACCCCCCTAGAGAAGCGTCCAGTGCCGACCCCAGCTGCTTCAGTTCCTTGTTGGCCTGAGCTGCACGCCAATATCCCTTTATGAATATTCATAAGTATAAAGTAAAACCCTCATAAGGTAATCCCTTATGAATATTCCCAAGTATAGAGTATAGAGTAACTATTTAATTTTCTGCACTAGTTTTTAAAGATTTAAACATCTACAAAATACATGTTTTATGTTATTTCACTTCTTTGTGAATAAGAACATAAGATGAAATGGAGATGGTGTTAATGTAATACTGTAAATACAGGTAACCAATATATACACAAATTTTACCTTTATCCACAGAGGGTCTATTTGAATGCTGGCATTGGCATCGTCTACAGCTCTTCTCCAATCTCTTTGTCTGTAGAAAACCAGGGACCTGTTGCTGAGAAGTTTGGGAATCTCATGCATGAGATGTGGGAATGCCTGTGCCATATGCAGGGCCTCCGTGTACAGAGCAGCTGCCTGGCGTAACCTGTTCTTGTTCAGGGCCTGTTGGGCTTCCTGTTTCATCTGGTGAAACCTCTGAGTCTCACGGTGCAGGAACATAGCTGCCAAAATGTTTTATAAATTTCAATTCAAAGTAAATTTCGAGCAAACAATCTTTATCATCAAAATACAATAAATCAATAATAGCGAAACATTACTGTAGAAATTTGTGAATGTCTGCTTTAAATTGGAAAATTGTAGAAATACAACTCCCCAAAGACAAAACATCAATAAAGTTGAAGGTCTCTCACACCATTTTTAGTACTTGGACCATTAACATTGAAAAAAATTACCCACTTATGGAAATTTTGGAAACCTAACTTATGAATAAAAAGAAAGAGTTGAAAATATCAACTTAAATTATAAGCCCCACCCACCCCCACAACCAAGCAGTTACAGTGTTTAAAACCATTAAATTAAGGAAGCAAAAAAGGATGTATCTTATTGTGATTGATCTTTTTAAAGTTTGGTGTTTATGGCGAGATATAAGCACAAAACCTACTGGCAAAGATGACAACCTTGAAATCTATTGGGAAAAAATAGCATAAAATTTATATTTACAATGATTTGCCTCTATGTTAAAAAATATATGATTTTTTTTACTTGTTTGACATGTAACTGACAGATCAGTGACTTTGTGTATTGCATGAAAATAAGTAAATCTTACAATCAGGAGGCCTGTTCCAAAATGGTGGTCGTGGCTGTCCGTAGAAATTCATGATTCATAGAACTCTACCTCCAGAAACAGTGTGCTAAAGTCCGAAAAATTCCCTCTACATTTTAGGATCAAAACACTTCAAGGTCTGGTATCTAAAACATAATTCAAGACTAAAATTATTAACTTCAAATGTAAACCTGATAAACTTGTAAGCCACTTTAAACTTCTATCATCCAAACCAGTGTCCTTTATGCTGGACTTCACTGCAGTCCACTCTTTAAATAGACATTAGTAAGGCCTATAAACATGATAAAGGTTTCAGTTTTCCTTCCCTGAATTGTAGAACTTTCCTTATGTTCAAGGTCAAATTTATACATATGGCAGCTTAAAATTATACTTTCTTTACTTCTTCTAAACATTTACAGGTAAAAATCTTTGTCATTCAATGATTTTTTATGCTTCCAATCAGTTCTTTTGCATGATCATGAACTTACCCTATGGTGATGCTCTACTTTCATTTTAAATACTATGAAATAAACAATGTTTTCTATTTATAGATTTGGGATTTCCCAAATAAACATTGTGCACAGGTGTTTGTGACAAAGGTTATTGGATAGTAGATAACGGTTAACATACACAGTAGATCTAGACTTTTTCAGAAAAAATCTTTCTACAGGCACATATCTTTTTTTTTTAATTAAAAAGCTTTATAAAATATTCATGGTCAAAACTGTAGTAAATTAAGAAGTACATGTATTATTTTACTACACCGATATCGAAATAATTATGTTTCATTTAAGATAACAGCATGTCGCCGACTGTATCAAGGGGCAGTAAACTATTTTTGATAATGGTTTAATCTTAAAATTTCTATAAGCTCAGCTTTTGAAAAACTAAAAGCACTACACTTGAATGTAAACTAATGTTATTCAACATGCTCCAAGTATTTTTAAAAACATTGAGCAGTGCCTATCAGCAGCAGTAGAATTATTCTGTTGTATCTATAGTGCCCCTACACTACTATTCACTATTAGTAGTGAAGCTACATGTAGAAGGAGGATGCTGTGTGATGTTCACACTATCCATGCTGAGTATGACACTATTGATTTCCATCCCCTTATAACTTCACAGCTACACAGCAGCAGGTTGTCTTGTACAACTGAAGGAATAGGATGTGAATCAATGACAAATTAGAAGTAAGTCGACTCATTTATTGTATCTTAATTGAATACTATATTCATAATGGTCTTTTTTATGATTAAAAGAGCAATGTTTGTGACTGTCATCAGTTATATGCTGCTTATGATGAGAGTTCTTTGGATAAGGTATGTATTTTAATTTTTAAAAAAATATGTGTTTGTACAAAGAAATTGGAAGTGTGAAAATGAATTGACATTTCAAATGACAAACTTTTGTATTCTGCAAAAATTCTTAAATAATATAATGAGCCACAAGAGAAGTCATTAAGTAAGGAACAACCTAACTTCGGTATCTCGAAAACTGCAATATTTTGAATACTTATGATGCTTATGTGGAAACTGGAAGTCCAAACCACTTTTTCTTTAAGAATTTTACCTCTGATATCTCAAATCTTTTGATATCTTAATTTTTCTCTAGTGATCCCTTCGAGATCTCAACATTGAGGTATGAGAATACATAATGTAATACAAGTACTCTAGAATTGGGTAAAAATTGATGCATTTTAAAGAAGATCCAATGAGTTATCTGCTCTGGTCTCATTGGTAAATACATTTTTTTCTTCTCTCATGAGCATACTCTTTCCCAATGACCCCAACTATTATAATCCAAATAGTTTTTCTATGAAAGCCCGATACCTCCATTGTTCTTCTCTGTATGTTTACCTGTCTGCTGTTTATAATACAATCACTATAGACAATTACCTATTTTAAAGAAATATTTTACTAGATGAAATGATGTTCCTACAACCTGTGTCATATGACCATCTGACATCTAATTTTATCACCATATACATAAAACTTGCATTATTGGCCAAACTCCTTAAAAGATCATTATATTTATCCATCAACATTGCATATAATTATAAATTTATAGCATGATAGTGAGGAAAATATGAAGATTTATTCAGCCAAGAAAAATCATATTCCCCAAGTGCTTCAACTAAGGGATTTCTTGGCTGAATAAATCTACAAGTTTCCCGAGCATTCATGCAATGATTCTTATACCAAAACAATCAAAAACTTTTAAATAAACATAGACTTTCAAATTTGGCACTGTTCTGAAATTCACTTTCATTTTTAGCATAAAGTTACTGACACCCTTTGACACATCAGTAATCAGCAATTTTGTGACGTCACCCAGATAATTGTGACGTCTATTACTCTCTGGAGTTTTCTTTCAACGAACCATTATAACTGTATTGCGGGAAAATACATTAGGTACCAAAGAGGTGGAATATGATGAAAAGCACGCCTACAACCATGAACTATGAAGTTTTATGGCCCGATCACGTGATAATCTAGAACCAATCAGATAATGCGTTGTGTAGAATAATTTTAATGAGGCATAATAATATGCTTTGTGCTACGTAGAGAACTGCTTATTCCACAATGTCTTTTATGTCTTCCATGATTATCATTAAAATCACTTCATTTACAAAAAAAATAGAACGGATGAAAAGATTTGTCACCTTATAAATGCATTTCCATCTTTATATGCTATTAGTCAGATATACCACAAAATCAATGATTTAAAAATGAAGCACTGTGCACTATGATTCCAATTTTACAATCCTAGCTCTATTAACAGCAGTGTTTCTTTCACCTGGCTTAGTCCCCTTAATAAAAGAAAACAAGCCATTCCCTCTTTTTTAAATTATTTTCCTTCCAAGCCTATTTTCAATACAGTTTATGTTTTTTCTAATACCGGTAATTCCATAATTTAATACAGCTTGACTTTGCTGCTGGGTCAATAGATATTAATTGAACTTGAGAGAGCATTTCAAAACATCAAGTGAGGGAACATTACAGATGATAATGAAATCCGTTTCTGAAGTGGCAGTTCTTAACAGACCTTCAATCTGCTGCATGTGAAATGTACTAGCTGTACTAATGGAAGTTGACAGGCAGGTACAGCACAGCATAAGAGGGGGTTGGGGGGCTGCCCCCATCTTTCTTCCAAAGATAACTTTATTATTGAAATGTTCAGTTGAAAGCCCCCCTCCCTATCGTCACAAACCACGACCATAATGTACAATCCTCTCCCATTCTGGCCATGGTTGAATGGGAAGAGAATATTTCGTAGATAATTAAATTTGGTTGTCAGGTTTTTCTAAAGGTCTAGAAAAATTTTTCTTACTCATATCCCCCCCTAGCTGCAGATCCGTAGCTCTCCGAAAAAAAATTATTGATAGACCGGAGAGCTACAGAGCCACCCATTGAAAAAACTGTATATTTATTGCGCACAAAAAAAATGCGCTCGGTTCTCGATTTATTTCTCTATGTTTTTAAAGCTGTAATCTCAAAATATTACTAACCGTGTGTTCCTAACATATTCTTTGACTCTTTCCACAACAAACATTCCTCATAATTGTTGTTAATAGTCCTCCTGGCCCTGATATTGCAATCATCGGACATTTCGCTTATTTATACTGCCATTTTGGTTTCAAAGATAATTCGGTCCAATATGCTTCGTTCAGATGTCAACTACGAGTGAACTTGATAGAGGAGAAAGTAATTTTTTAAATCTTCCATTTTTTGCAATTGAGGTAAGAATTTGGAAAAATTAATCATGAATCGAGCGCACTTTTTTGTGCGCAATAAATATACAGTTTTTTCAATGGGTGGCACTGTAGCTCTCCGGTCTATCAATATATATTTTTTCGGAGAGCTACAGATCTGCAGCTAATCCCCCCCCCTTATATTTACTTTAATTAGCTTCTGACACCAATGCAGGTAGGACTAGGAGAGAGATATATGTGGTCTCCAGACCGTGGCTTGAGACAATACCCCACTCCCTTTCTTTGTTAACATGGTTAAAGTATAGTCAAATAAGGGTAATGTAAAAATGTATGGAAAATAAAATTGGTACTGAAAGAAGCTAGAACAGGAAATAATGTAATTTCAAGATGACAATTGAACACTAATTTTTTCATAATTTTTCTAATTTCTTGTTAATCCTGCAATAGGGTAAATTAACACATTACATGTATCAAGATATGTATTAAATTGCAATGCCTTAGAGTCGTCCAACCCCTATCAAACAACATTCCAGTTTCATTTTAAACTGTTTAATGTCCTATTTGAGAATTTTTCACTCATAAATTGAGAAGTCACAGTATGCCAGTATAGGTCTTCAAATTTAAACCTACATTGTACCTATACTCTGCACTCAGAGCCATTAAGCATCCAAGTTTCTGTATGATGCCAATGCCTACAGTGTCACAAGACCTCAGTTTATAAGTACTCATCTGAGAGACCCCTGACTTATGGTGTCAATTGCTTGATGATAGGAAGTGTCACTACCCATGTTTATGACTAAAGTTTGATGTTGCCCTGTGAACAGGTGAATGAGCCTGGGGCTGGTTATCCCTAGAAGCATAAAACACAAACATCATGCATTACAAATGTTAAAAAAGGATGAAAATTCTATGAAAAGCGAAATTATAAATCCATTTCAAATCAAGGACTAGCACGAATGAGTATAGGATATGATAAAACCATCCAAAATTAACCTGTTAATTGTTCACTTTGGAGCTATGCAATAATTTATATGTTGAAACATATTAATCTCATTGTTAATTATTTTACCAATTTTCGCTAGTCATTTTAAGGGTTCGTAAAGGCTGACTTCAAGCAGCATATGATAGGAAGCTTCAACCGTTCTCAAACTCATCCATTGTAATTTCTATCAAGTTTATCACTTTCAATTCCCGCCAGTAATCAGAGTACTGAATTTTAGCAACACCGATCTCGATGTAAAAATAAAATGAATGCGCATGGTTAAGTAACATTTACGAGAAATCAAAAAGCATGCAAAAGGTAACACATCTCTCTCAAATTAATTAATTATTTTAAGTAGGGACCTTTATACTAAGATAGTTAGTTTAAATAAATTAATGAATGATCAATCAATCAATCAATGCAGTATCAATTATAACTTTTCAATTTCGGAAGTGAATATCGAAATTTTTAAAAATATATCCTCTCATAAATCAAAGTGGGGAAATTTTAAAATTGATAGAAATCAAAATAACCACAGTAACTGAAAGTTGCCATACATTTTTAATTTTGACATGATTATTTGTCAAATAATACTCATTTTGCTCGCCTTATTCATCTGTCTTCTTTATGCAAATGGATTTTTTCATAGAAATCGATGTGTTTGTGTATTACATTTACCAATCATTTCTCTACGATGTATTATCTTAAAAAATGTTCAAAAAAAGTTAAAATTCAAAAGCTTTGGATGCTTAATTAATAATTAAAGACACTTTCAAGCTCTGATGTTCAAAGTGATCTAGTCCTTTCTGATAATTTTTTTTATAATTTGTAGCAAAATAGACTTGTCTCATGGGTGTTAAAACGCCGTTCAATATAAATAATAGAACTTTAATAATGTAAATAATTTAATACATGTATCTGTGTTATTTATTAAAAATGTGAACATAAGATTAATATCTATGAAACATATATGGTATGTGATGCATAAAAAGTTATGGGGGTATGAGAAAAGACAGACGTCTTTTCTTACAGTTCTATAAACAATTAAAAACCCTTTCCAGAAATGATGTCTTGGCCCTAGGAACATGTTATCAGTTATCAAACAGTTTCAATCTTCTTGAAATAAGTTTAAACATCAGGTAAAAGAGTGTGAATTAAAATGAAGTCGTGTAGATACATGGATTTGTTTTTCTCACCTGAGTCGAAGGTTTGATAAAACTTATCTTATCAAAAAGTCACCGTCGTCCGGCCGTTTGTCTATCCGTAATTAAAAAAAAGATTTCTTATAGAGAACTACTGAGCTATTTTCAACCAAACTTGGCACAAAGCATCCTCGGGTAAAGGGATATAACCCCCCCCCCCCCAAGTGAAGGGGTATGCCTCCCTGCCAAAGGGAGTGGGGATAATCAAGAAAAGGCAACTAAAGGACAAAGCTCAGGTCTGGATTATTTAAAAAAAATTCGCAAGAAAAGCAAGTTCATGATAAGGGCAAGCAAGTTCATGATAGGGCCACTGTATGGAGTCAAAAAATTTAACAAGAGGCCCATTGGCCATATCGCTCACCTGAGTAACTTTGTTCCTTACAAGATTTCCCCCTCTGTAATATCTATTGTGGCCTGCCCTACCCAAGGGGGTCATGATTTGAACAACGAAGAACAACACTACCCCAGGATGCTTCCACATAAGCTTCAGCTTTTGTGGACCAGTGGTACTTGAAAAGATTTTTAAAGAATTTTCCTTTATATTTCAATTTAAACTTGCTTTCCCTATTGTGGTTCCGCCCTAACCCATCGGGATCATGATTTGAACAATTTAAAATCAACACTACCCCAGGATGCTTCCACATAAGTTTCAGCTTTTTTGGCTAGGTGGTCTTGAGAAGAGGGTTGTTAAAGATTTTCTATTTATATTTCAAATTTGATTTCCTATTGTGGCCCCGACCTACCCCCGGGGGTCATAATTTAAATAATTTAGAATTTTCACTACCCAAGGATGATTCCACATAAGCTTCAGCTTTTGTGGCCTGGTGGTGCCGGAGAATTTCTTTAATACACCAACCCTATTTTTGTCTGTTCTTTATTATATCCCCTTGTTTAGGGACATGGCCCTTCACTTTAACAATTTAAAGTCCCCTTTAACCAAGGATGCTTTGTAATAGTAAGTTTGGTTACAATTGGTCCAGTGGTTCTTGAAAAAGAAGTTGAAAATGTGAAAAGTTTACACTGACGGACGGGCGAACGGACGGACGACGGACATTGGGTGATCAGAAAAGCTCACTTGAGCTAAAAGGGATGTACAGAGAGAAAATTTTTATTCATATAAACTTCTTCTGTAGAACGGACGACCAAAGTGACCGAGGTATATGTTGTACCAATATAGGTAAGATTTTTTTCTCTGTCTATTTTCATTGAGTTGTAAATTTTCTTTCTAAGTATATTACAATATTTAGTTTTACCCCAAACTAAAGAAAGAAAAAGAGGAAAAAGAATATATCAAAGATATGCAACAGTTGCAATAAAGATCATTAAATATATTACGTACACATGTAGTAAGAATTTAAATACGGTAGTACCTTCTCCTTTAATTAAGTCTAGTAATTCAAATAAATATACAAGTGTACATGTAACGATATGTTATGTGCTTTCAGTTACTAGTAATTCTGAATGTGAAATATAATGCTCAATATGACTATAAAAATATTTACATTTGACAATTGACAATATGAATAAACACTTCATAAATGTCAATTAGTTTTGGACTCTTATTCCCATCACATTTGCATTATTTTCACTGCAGACTAATTCTTGTTTCAGGTGAGCTATGAATATCCGTCATGTGGTGTAACTTTAGGGTTTGAGCGGTGTGCACATGTCCACAACGAATGTTGCAGAGTGGTATAGAAATGACGGAGTAAGTATTTTGTTTGTTTTTGTTGGCTTTAAATAGGAATAATCGATAACAAAACTTTCCTTTGTTGTTAATCTTTTGTTATCATTTTTGTAGATCACTCTAGTTACAGAGTTCGTTATAATCTTATCCTAAATAAATAATGATAAAGAATGTCGATATTTACTGTGTAAATTATGGAGTGTATAGATTTAGATGCCTCCGTTTGCCCAACACCAGTAGCACATTTTTTTCCACTTCCGTTTAATTCCTGAACACCACAGCAGACGATCATTTCAATTATTTTAAAAACGGCATGAAAATGCACGTATTGCCACATGAGAAATATGGGACGTCGTTTGTTTAGTTTAATAAAAACATACGTGTAATATCGAAATCGCATACGTATATCTTTTTTTTTATATTTCTACGTTGAAGACTTCAAATTTTGTACAGCAAACACAAAGTTGATACAAACTATATAAGATCAATTCAAATGTCGAGGTCACGAGAATCTAATACGATAGCTAGTAAAGGACAATCTTCTTAGAATACAGGCATGGTTTATATTTGAATAAGTACTCATTTACGATACGATTATATAAAAAAAAATCTTTACGGATTCATAAAAGCATCGTTTTTTTCACAAGAAATTGGTGTCGAATTGTCGAGAAAATACATGATGGGAATTGTAGTTAATATAGTATCTCAGTTTTATTTACTGTAAATGCCTTTTTATGCTATAAAATTGAGCATAAAATATTTTTTTCTAAATTGTTTTATTTATCAGAAAATTCAAAAGAATGAATTAATCATCTACATTTTGCAATAAGAATGAACCCTTTATCCCTTTTTCAACGTGGAGTTTGATATTTATAAAACACTCAAAATGACTAATTGTCACAACAACTAACGTTTTGTCAACACTTATATATGTACATAGGAATCCCATTTCTCGTATGTGCATGTTGAAAAAGTACGTTGTGCATCTCAAGTACATGTAGATTTAATATGACGAGATATAACACTTTTAAATACAATGTATATAATTAATTTTCTGTATTAAAATATACTGGAAAACTATATCAATAATTTCATTAATGGAGTTTAATTCCCAGATATTATGATTTAATTGGTTTGATCAACATAAGTAAATGGGTGTGTATGTTGGACCGATGTTATCATGTAAATTCTTGACCATGGGGCGCGTAGGGCGCGCTTGATTTGTCTACACCTTACACCCGGTGTACACACCAAGTGCAAAAGTGTACACTTTAAGTGTTCACCATCTACATCCCAGGCACGTAGCATCGTTTTTGAAAGTTGAGGGGGGGGGGGGGACAGGCAGAGAAATTGTATTTTACATACATGTAAAGGTTGACGAGCAAAAAAGAAAAAAAAAGAAGAAAGAAATTGCCCGAACTCGGAAATCCTATTTGGGGGGGTTAGGGTTGGGGGTTAGTGGCCAAATTTTTTCAATGCGAACTTTCACTTCCAATTTTTCTTGCATACAATACTACATTTCCTTGATTTTACTTTACTGTGGTAAAAAGTTGGGGGGACCAACCTTTCAATGAACATGTTCAATAGTAAAGGTAATGTTGGGAAACATGGGCCCCCTGCCCCCCCCCCTTTTGCTAAGTGCCTGCACCCTGAGCAGGGCATTTGTAGGGAATTGCACCAAAGATTCAATATGGCTGACAAATGCCGAGTCGGTTAAACTGCAGAAATTCTTTTTCTGATTTGAGTTTATTTTTAAGTATTTGATAGGTTGATTGTGATGAATTGTTTTTAGTAATTAAGTGGACCGTGTTTTGTACATATTAGGGAACATGAAAAACTTTAATAAAAATAGAAAATAAGCTAGTTTGGCAAGTTTGGGTGATAGGCCCGAACGTCTCTGGGTATTTTTGACTATGGCTAGATATTTAGTTATAGGGGTAATGATGGGTAGCTATGAAAATGTTTTATAAAAACACATTCTTTGCATTTTCATATAACATTTTGTTTTTTAATGGATTTAAAAAAATGTTCACACTCGCAACAAATATTATATTTAAAAAAATCTTCTGCAAATAGGATCCCATCATCTGGATGAAATTTTGACGTCCATGTTGAATTAAAAATTTGCAGAAGTGTGTGATATACGAATTCACACACAAGTGGAAAATTTTGTTTCATTATCAAAATTATTTCTAGAATTATATAGATTTAAAATTTTGACTTAAGTTCTGTTCTCAGTTTATGGTCTTGGGGCCCGATGTAGTATGTTGTAGACAAATTAAGCGCGCCCAGATGACGCGCATCCCTATGTTGGCCCAACGTTGGTCCAACGTAACCAACTTAATTTATGCTTAAAACCTATGTATGTTTGATGAAAAATTGTACATGTAAATTGTTTTTCCAGAATCCAAGATCAAGAAGATGATAGTATCCAGAGAAATACGACGATTCAGAGCCATGAAGACTTGATAGAACACCTGACTTTAATACGTCATCCTAAAACGCAAGGGAGCTTAGACGATGTTACTGAAAAAGAATATGACGATGGCAAGTGTGGAGCTATAGGAATTTGCAAGTGTACACGTGCTAGCTTATTAAACTATCTCTTAGCTTTGTTTCCAATTTTTGGCGTTTTACGTCGCTATGACGTCAAAGAGTATCTGATCAAAGATGTCGTTAGTGGACTATCCGTGGCTTGCCTTCATTTTCCCCAGGGAATGGCGTTTGGGATACTCGCATCCCTTGCGCCAAAGTATGGACTTTACACTTCGTTCTATCCTGTTGTCTTGTATGTGATTTTTGGAACCTGTCCAACAGTATCGTTTGGAACAAACGCTGTGATAGCCTTATTCACGGCAAATCTTGTTCAAAGTCACGTGACGTTACCTCCTTGGAGTGGTGGCAGCGCCAATAGTTCAAACGGGAGCACCGAGTCTGTGCAAATACACGAGGAGCACTTCCTGGAAGCCAAGGCGGCTGTCGCAGCAGGTTCTTCTTTCATAGTTGGGATCTTGCTTCTAGCATGGGGATTGTTAAGATTTGGTTTTATAGCATCATACATGTCAACCCCATTCATAGGGTCTTTCACGACAACTGCCACCATTCATATTATCACAAGTCAAATTCCGAAGAGCATTGGGGTTCGGATACCATCGTTCGCTGGCCCGGGGAAACTAGTGAAAACGTACATCGAAATCTTCAAAAATATACATACTGTTAATCTAGGTTCCATTCTCACATCAATAATTTGTATCATAATTCTAATATTCTTCAAAGACTTTATAAATGAAAAGTTTAAATCAAAACTGTACATGCCGATTCCAATAGATCTCATATTAGTGATTTGTGGAACTATTGTATCGTACTTTGGGAACCTAAAATCTAAGTTCGACATACCAGTTGTTGGCGAAATCTCTCTAGGAATTCCACCTCCTTCTCTGCCAGACATAAGAACTGGTATTATAGGAGATTCTGTCGTGATCGCCATCATAGTGTTCGTTTTGACTATTTCCATGGCGAAAGTCTGCGAGACCAAGAGCACCATCAATGCTGACCAGGAATTGGTCGCATACGGAATGTCCAACTTTGGTGGTTCCTTTTTCCGATGCTTTCCTTCCTGTGTAGCACCACCTCGTACAATTTTACTGAACACCATGGGGGCCAAAACCACATTAAATGGACTATTCTCAGCCATTGTTATATTGCTTTTTTTATTGTTTTTAGGAGAGTATTTTCAATACCTACCATTACCCATTTTGTCTATAATGGTCATCATGGCAGTTAAAAATCTGCTTCTTCAATTCCGCCAATTACCACGGCTATGGAAGATAAACAAATATGATTTTACCGTTTGGGTAGCCACGATAATGTGTGGAGTCTTCATTGATTTTCCTTATGCTTTGTACTGTGGAGTTGGGCTAAGCATTTTCTTGGTCGTTTTCCAAAGCCAGAAAGGAAGAGTGAGTTTGTTTGGAAAAATGGTAAATGAAGATTTATATGCTGAAGAGTCAAAACACACAGTTCTTCCGTCAAATGTGAAGATATTTAGAATGGAATCGTCTCTTTTCTTTGCAACGGCGGAATCTTTCCGTGAAAAATTATACCAAATGGCCGGGGATCCAAGAAAAATGAAGAAAGGCTCGGAAGAGGTATCGATTTCTGTTGACGAAAGAACTTCTAGGGAAAGTGAGAAAAACAAAACTTCTTCCTGTGGCAACCAAGAAGACAGCCTATGTGAAGGGTGCATAAATACCGAAACGAAGTATGTTATCATTGACTGTTCGTCCTTCAATTATGTGGACAGTAATGGGGTTTCCATAATGTCGCTGGTTGTCATGGAATACCGGACTGTAGGGATTAAGGTGCTATTGGTCAGGTGCACCTCAAACTTTCTGGAAGTGATGTTGAGATCAGAGTTGATGAAGACGGTCGGGGAAGAAAACGTTTTTCCGGATATAGTGGACGCTATGCATCTTGCTGTATCAGATGAATGATGCAGTATTGTCGTTCTTTTATTATAGATTTCATAAAATAATGATATGATACTCAATCCTTGTTTTCAGTTACTTTGGAATAAAATAATAAATGTGGCCTTTGAATGAAATCTGAAAGGGAGATGGCATAATGAACTGCGTAACAAAAAAAATTGAAAGAAAAACCCACACAACTAGTACTACTTTGCTAAGGGTAATAAACGACGATAAGGCCATAAACAATGATTTCTTGGTTCTCAGACCCTCCCTCATCTCTTCCAAGGGTGCCTCATCGACCCTTTTTATTGCTAAATCAATAAAATAAAAACAACAGATCACCTCCCTCATCATTTTTTGAGGTTTTGTACAAGGTAAAAATCTGCCTCATCATGTTGGTGGCAATAAAAATCTTTTTAAAAATGCCTCCCTCCCTCATCATATTTCTTGAAAAAAAGGCCCGAGAGCCAAGGAATTAACTTTGCAAGGCCCAATGTTTTTTAATTTTGTGTTGTTAGAATTTGAGTGATCGACACAAAATGTTCCTTTTTATTTTCATTCATTTGAAGTCTTCCAGTAATTTGTTTCTAAGCAATGATAAGGATTCATTATTACTTCTTTCTATATTCAATTTAATTAAGGTTCATGGAATCAAAGCAAAGCCTTGGTTGGGGCTAGAATGCAAAGCTTCAGAATTTCCAGGGTTCCTAATTTTTTTGTATCAGTTGAATAATTAATTGTACATTTTTAGCATTACAACGATGTGAGTATATACCGGTATTTAACGCCAATTTATTTGTATATACTCCAATTGCCCATGGTTGTAAGAGCCACTGCATCCCATGGTCATAGCATACCTCCTGTTGCAATTAAAGTTTTAGCAAATAAAAAAATATAATTATGAAAAATCCATGCAAATGCGTTTAATTAGCCATAATATATATCAAATTATCAATTTACGTTTAGCTTAAAGAGGTTTTTTTCTGTTGCACGGAGGGAAAAATGGCCCCGGAACCCTTTACCATGATATCTACTTCCTGAAAATTTATCTACATTGTATATATCAGTTTGGAGTCTTTGAATCTATATTCAAAAAGGAAAATATAATCAAAATGTAATATCAAAGCAAATTATGTATTGCAGAAAATTGCAACATTTTAAAATCTAACATTTTACGTCGAGATAACAACGTAAAGTTTCTTGGCTTTTTCAGTCTTTCAGTTCCAGACGAGACCTTGGCGTTAGCAGCCCCCTCAATGCTCAGTGACCCTGGGTGCCGAGTAAAGGTCTTTACCTCACCGGTCTGTGGTGACGCTTCTATATCTGACAGTGAAAGAAATCTCGATTGAGACATGAAACAACAAAAGTCAATCAGTAATGCAAGTTTTCACAAAATGGCGTATTAAAATTAACGAAGATTTGCAATTTTTCGAAGTCACATTTCAGTCTCTAATACTTGTCTAGAATTCCACAGGCATGTTCTTCCTACCTGCCAATGTATCCTCATTGTTTGAAACATACATAAATAAATAAATAAACAAACAAACAAAGAAGCAAATTCAAAGAATTGTGATCCCTCGCTTTCGGTGTCTTTGTGGGTGGGATGTCATTTTTTATGACATATTGTTTCAAATCTTGTCATAGGTAATGCACATGTCAGATATGAAAGCCCTATCTCTTCTCAATCAAAAGTTATAAAGAAGTGAACCTGATGAACCCGAATGGCGAAGATTCAACTTTTCTTAAATGCAAATTAAATATACTTTGGTAGTTTCTTAAGAAATGTCTTGCGACAAGTATTACATACGTGAAAGCCCTTGCCCAACCGTTCAAAAGTTATGGCCAAGGTAAAAGTTTTTAAAAAGTAGGTCAAACTCCAAGTTCAAAGTGTCAAAGTTCTTAATATCAAATGAAAGGTCTTGCCACAAGTATTACATACATGAAGTATGAAAACCCTTGCCCGAACCGTTCAAAAATTATGGACAAGGTTAAAGTTTTTAAAAAGTAAGTCAAACTCCAGTGTCAAGGTCAAAGGGTCAAAGTTATTTATATCCAATTAAAGGTCTTGCCACAAGTATTACATATATGAAGTATCTAAGCCCTTGCCCTGACCGTTCAAAAGTTATGGTCAGGGTAACAGTTTTTAAAAAGTAATGAAAGGTCTCCTCACAAGAATTACATATCTAAGGTATGAAAGCCCTAGCCCTTACCGTAAAAAAGTTATGTTTAAGGTTAAAGTTTTTTCATAAGTATGGAAATCTCCAAGGTCAAGGTCAAAAGGTCAAAGTTATTGGTATCCAATGAAAGATCTTGCCACAAAGAATATATATGTGAAATATTAAAGCCCTAGTGTCTACCGTTCAAAAGTTATGGCCAAAGTAAAAGTTTAAAATTTTTGTGTAAAAGAGGGTCAAACTCCAAGGTCAAGGTCAAATTTGGTGGTACCCAAAGAAAGGTCTTGGATACTAACGACTTTAACCTTTTGACCCTGAAAATTTCCGTACTTATGAAAAAACTTTAACTTTGACCATAACTTTTGAACGATAAGGGCTAGGGCTTTCCTATTTCACATATGTAATCCTTGTCAGAAGACCATTTAATCTCATTCGTCTGTCCGTCAGTCTGTCTGTCCGTCACAAAAACTTTAACCTTGCTCATCACTTTTGATTTAGTTGAGCTATGACTTTCATATTCCACATGTGTATTCCTTGTTACAAGACCTTTCTTTGGGTACCACCAATTTTGACCTTGACCTTGGAGTTTGACCAACTTTTTCACAAAAATTCCAAACTTTAACTTTGGCCATTTCTATTAAATGGAGGGTACTAGGAGTCTCATATTTCACATATGTATTCTTTGTGGCAAGACCTTTTATTGGATACAAACAAGTTTGAAAAGTTATGGGCAAGATTAAAGTTTTTGTGAAGGACGGACAGACTGACTGCCAGATGAATGAGATTTAATGTCCCCTCGCTTTCGGGAAAGCGGGTGACAATAAATAGATAAATAAATTTGATAAATTTAGTTTGCTAGCAAGTAAAACATAAAAAAAGTTTGAATCACGATGTTTTATAAAAAGTTCCTGAAATAGGTCGTCATGAAATATTTCGATCCAATTTCCTTGTATTCAGTATCCATTATTCAGTTGACAAAGGTTTTCTTATCTTGTTAGAAGGAAAGTTTTTTTTT
>PRKT01000213.1:465881-493425 GCA_003671525.1 Saccostrea glomerata | reverse complement strand
TTTTTTTTTTTTATTTCCACAATACAACTTTCAAATAGCAGTATATTTATAAAATCATTGTGGATTTTTATTAAACATTCACTCACTGAAAGAAGGAAAGTTACTTATTACAATCAATCAAACCTTTTTCAGGAAGGAAGTGATATTTAAGGAATAACTGTCTTATTTTTCGATTTCATGAAGTGATCAATCGATTGGCTTGCGTGATAATTTGCATAAACGCCGAAGGAAAGGATTACATATGTGAAATAGGAAAGCCCTCCAAGGTCAAAGGGTCAAAGTTCTTGATATCAAATGAGAGTTCTTGTCAAAAATATTAAAAATGTGAAGTATGAAAGCCCTAGTCCTATCCCTTAAAAAATTATGTTCAAGGTTGTATTTTAAAAATGCAAAATTTTACTTTGGCTCCAAATTTTTGAACGGTAGATACTAAGATACTAGGGATTTTACATTTCAAATATCAATTCTTTGTGGCAAGACCTTACATTTAGGTACCAACATATTTGATCTGCATTTAAGAAAGCTTAACCTTCGCTATGTTGCCATAGGGGCATCTGTGTTTCACAAACACATCTTGTTTTCAAAATGCGTTAAGACTGTACATCAGCATTTTTTTTTACCATGGAGATACTTAACGCACTTTGACAAACTATGTACAAAGAAAAAAATCGGGACGAAGATTTTAGTATTAAAGAAAACATTTAATTTAATGAATTTGATAGATTTCTTTCGAAAAACTGATGAATTGAATTACGAACATTAAGCTCAAGGAGAAGACAGGTATATAGTTCAACAGCACAACTCTTTATCTTACATGTATTTACATTATTGGTACAGTGTATGCTTATCAGATGATACGTTCAAGTTGGAAAACTGCACTTTTGACAAAGATCACAATAAGATGAGTCGCAAAAACTACTTCCTGATATCGAAGAGTAAGATAATCAATTTTCAGTAAATGATCTTAGAGAAATTCAATATTTGTTTGCTTAGGAAGACTTGAAGAAAAAGAATGATTTAAAGTTCTTGTCATGCATGCATAATCTACAATGCATTGGTTATTGTACAATACTGTTAATCGAAACTATTTGTGGTATATTTACTTAGGTATGTTCATATTGAAAGGACTTTTTAAAACTCAGTCAAATTTTAAAAGCTCATTTTAAAAAATAAGTAAAGTGGATTCTTGTACACATTTTGGATGATGAGGAAACTGTCATTCTCTCTGTTTGTGGTTTACGCTTTGATTATTAGCGGACTGTTCTGTTCTTTGTTCACTGATTATTGGATAGATGAAACAGAGTATAACTTTGGAGTCTTCAAGTACTGTACCCACAATGCTACAAGCTGTCAAAGTGTTACAAATGAACTTCAAACTGTCCAAAGTAAGGTTTTAGATTTGTGTATTCATTTTTAAATGCTATTTTTGCACGTTGCCATATGTTCTCTATCTATATTATTATCGTTAGTCGGAGTATTAGTGGAGCGATAGTTAAAAAATAACAAATCTGGCATGAAGATTCACTAGTACCTGAATAGGAAATATCGTTAGCCTTTCCAGTTTTAGCTATTTTCAAAATAATCGCCAAATATTTTCAAAATGACTTACATTTTGACATGATTGTATATTTAGTTTAATCAACATTTTTCTTAAAATAATTGATATATTTAACCAAGATTTAGCCCTTCATGCAGTTTAGTGTTATTACAGATCAAATGCAGTGGGCATGTACTATTAGTACAGGTTCTTGTTGATTTAGACGAGGTGTTTCAGCAAACATGTCCATTGCTGCTCCAAGCAGATGTTCTATCCTTACTCCTTGGAAAAAATATTAATTGCCCTTAAAGTCTTATATGGCGTATTTTTGATAAGTTCAGACTAACTATAATTAATAAGATTTTTATGTTTGTTTTGTTACTTTATATGAAGATAGGACTTTCCGTAAATTACACAATTGAAATCATTGGCATTCCGTAGGTTTCCGAGATTTAGAACAATAACCGATTTATATACTGACTCGGAATTTAAATATCAGACACAGTTTAAAGTCAATTTAACTATAGAAACGTGGGGGTATTTCGTTAAAAAAAATTTAACTTGAACGTAAATAGCAAATATCGTGTAAATTTATACTTAATCTCGTGTTTTTTCACTTAGTATTCTTTTTTTTTAGTTCACATACGCCATATATAGCCTTTGAACTTTTGAACGTACTGTTCTAAGGCATATTCTAGAAAAAAAATAAATGGAGATAGCGAGCACTATTCAACCTCAGAATTCTTGAAACAAAACGCAACCACGGACTAAAACATCAGAGGTGTAAATTTTCTGAACAAACGGTAGATTAATTTTTTTTCATTTTTTACACTAAAATAATTTAAATTTGAAAATACAAAAGTCATTTGCTTAATTTGACCTTAAAATTTTAACATTTTAAAATTCAAAATTATTTAAGAAATTTGAATTATTAAGTGTTACACGGACTGACAAGGTCATTTTATCGAAAAACTACATAGATATTGATAATCAGAAACCCAATTAACTTTTTATTATCAACTTTAGAGTACTTGTGTGTACAATAAGAACGTTTTTTTTTTAAAGAAAATATTTTGCAAATGACCAGTGACAAAGTAAGTAAATTTACGTTTTCCATTTTTATGGCTCGGTATAACTAACATTTTAATTAAGGATGAGGCACGGGAATCCTGACCAAACCAAACCATCAACCAATCATTTTCTTCACTTCAGACATAACATGACCACTAACAAGTGTGAAATTGCAATTAAACATTGTTGTTTGAATCTATAGCATTTGTTTAAAAATCAAACACAAATTCAATCATCTCCTTTCATTTCTTGGACATCTTCATGAAAAGTACAGATTTTCATGATTTACAGAAATGAGAAAGTTGGTATCCCATTTCCATGGCAACCAACCAATTTTGATAATAACGGAGATTGGTCTTAAAATGCTTATGTATAGAAACTTTAGAGAGTCACTTTAGCTCGTTGTAATGTATAATTTAATTAACATTATAAGCTTAGTAATATTGCTATGCATTGATTAAGAACAAAAATTACTTCTGTTAAAGTTCAACACTATTTTTCTTTCATTTACCAAGTCATCATTTTTAGACAAAAAAATGAGTGCATATCAAAAGTGGATTTATTTCCTTTGTTGCTATGGGGAATTTTCTGGTGCTATGGCGATTAGTATTTGCAAAACATTCCTGGATTCATAAAGAAGTCTCAGAAATATGTTTTTTTCTTTAAAATTTGATTTTGGTATCCGCTGATAAGATTTAATTCCATAAATAACTCGCACATTTGACAATTTGTCTCTTTCTCTTAATCCAAACATCCATTTTTGTTTCTAGTCAACCCATTGTAAATATTATAAAACACGTTTTTGAATTTGAATTCGAAAAAGGATATTCCTCTGCCTTTATGTAAATTATACCATACTCTTGTATTATGCCAGAAGTTTGAGATATATGGCCTTGAAAATTGCCCAAATTAACAATAATGCTGAATCAGCAAAAAATGCAAAACATGCATATCTTCCATTGCCCGAAATTCTATGTATTACATGTTTTTATCACTTGAAGTTTATCTTTATGATAACATTTATATTTAAGAACCCCTCTGGTAATTTTCACAT
Source organism: Saccostrea glomerata (assembly GCA_003671525.1). Taxonomy (NCBI): domain Eukaryota; kingdom Metazoa; phylum Mollusca; class Bivalvia; order Ostreida; family Ostreidae; genus Saccostrea; species Saccostrea glomerata. Next base: position 489,763 of record PRKT01000213.1, on the reverse strand, counting down.
TCAATTTCAAGCCTCTATGTTTAGTGATATATTTGTCCATCTACATGGAAAATTGACTGGTTGCTAGGGAAAATTTCCTTGGCCATGTTTCCATAGTAACCAGGACCCAAAATAATTTTCATTTTACATACGTGGTTAATAGTGCAATAGAAACCTATGTGTGAAAAATCATCGAATTCTGAGAACCTTCATGATTCACCTTTTGTCTAATTCTTACAGAGACCTGTACTTAATTGTTCGTATATTTTCTTTTTCAGCGTATTTAGTTGTCACTCGCAATGCAATGATCAGCGCCTGTGCATTTGGCTCCCTATGCGCAACATTCTGTGTTATTTCGATGTGTAAGCCATGTCGTCCATGTAAAAAAGCAAAGCTTTTCGCTAGAATAAACGTGATTGCAACGTTCCTTTTGAGTATGTACATGTATCAATCATTAGAATTTAGCCAATTGTTGAAAAGTAATTGCTAGTATTGAAGCAATCGGAGTTCCTCGGATGACTCGTACCTCGCACATAACCTCGGACGTCAACGGTGATCTTCCATCTTGCTGATTCAGTCATGTGATCTTATTTGAATTTCATTTAAATATTATACTATTGAAATCCGAGTTACTTTAATGCACGCTCATCACTGCGTTCTTGCTTTCAAAGAATACTAACATTTGGTTGTAATTAACACGAGGAATTACACAAATAAAGAAACCTTTTCTAAGAACTTTAGGCAGAGCGAAATATGAAATGAGTGACAAGGCAGTTTTCGGCGGAGAAATGTAGCGATCTGATGCGTATTCCTCCACCTATCACATCCGATGTTTGAATGGAGCGAAGCGGAGTCAGCCGAGGATTGCCGATTGAGTATTGAAGAAAATAAATTCTTCTGGATTATTTTTCAGTTGTTCTTGAAGCATGCGCAGTGGTGTCGTTTATGCTTGCTTCGGCAGAATTATCTACGTCAAGGCCCTTAACTAAGGGCTGGTCATTTTATGTGGAAGTAGTGTCATTGGTTTTGACAGCTTTAGTTCTTCTCGCCCTTCTCATCAGCACAATGTTTTGTACGTAATTTAATTTTTATTCTCTCTTACAAAGTGATGATATAATTTGTACACGTGCATTCTTGAAATAAAGGAAAATCAAGAAACGCAAAAACTGATAATAAAACTGGGTGCGGTGTTCAACGCACCCCCAATCACAATTTCCAAAAAAAATTGAGCATGTAATTCTCATATATTACTGCTTTTAGGCAACAAAAAATGCTATTTGGATGATTCAGCGGCTGTGCAAGATTCCTCCCATGGTAAGTATACAGGAAAATATTTATGCAAAACATATGTATATTTTTTGGCACCGATTTCCCTGAGAGAGAGAGAGAGAATATGTGAGTTACTTTTAACATGTCAGCAAACTGTTGTTATTAATATTTTGTCGAAGACTACAAAGTAATATCTTTTGAAAGAATTTAAAAGTTCATATATATATTTAGGAAAGTTAGAATTCAGAGAATAAATTTCGCGAATGTGAGTGTGGACGTGGGAAAGGCAGTGTCTGTAACCGCAGAAGTATTAAACGCCAACAACGTTTACTGGTGCAAAGGAAGAGACCACGTGATCATGTATTCCACTTCTTTCACCGAACACTTTAACCCTCCTTTCGCTGAGCTAAGAATACAAAATGCAAGACTTCAAGACGATGGCGAATATACCTGTGTTGCAGAAAAATATGGAAGAAACAAAGAAAAAATTACATATAAGTTTTCCATTTATGTTCTCCATGGTAAGTGGTTTTTAAAAGATAGACCCCCCGGACCCGGGTGAACTTTCTTGGACATAAAAACTAAAAATTGATACATGTCGGGAAGCTTTCAATTAATATTCATCTTTTTGGCCAGGGTTTCTTGCGAAGATTTAGAATGAGAATTGTACTAAATGACATCGCGTAATTTTTACTTTTTCTTAATTCAATCAACTCCATTAGGAAGGGGGTGTGACCCTTTGTTTGACGAAACTTCAATTCCCTTCACCTAAGGATACTTTGTGCCAAGTTTGAAAGAAGCTGGCACAGCGATTCTGGAGAAGACAGCGACAGACATCGGACAAATTCCGATCAGAAAAGCTCAATTGAGCCTTAGAAAATAAATATTAATAAAATGCAAAGTTTCTCGATGCACAAAAATGTTTATTCTCCAATTTCAGTTCAGCCGGTATTTACGAAAAAGCTTGAAAATGTCACTGTACATGTTGGAAGTACGTTAAACTTGGAAGCCAGAGTAAATAATGCTGAATCAGTACTTTGGATGCACGAAGGCCTAGAGCTAACCAGCTCACCAAAAGGAAACATAAAATTGAAATTTCTGCACGGGAAAGCCTCTTTAAGAATCGGAAAAGTAACACCAGATCATGAAGGAGATTACTCATGTACCGCTAAATCAGGCAATGACCCAAAGAAAGCAAAGGAGGCAACTGTTCATTGCTATGTTAGGGTTTTAAACGGTATGGTCATACACCCAATACACAGGAATACTTTTGAAAAATGTTAACAAAATAAAAAAAAAATTAAAAGATGCCTAAAGCCGCTTAATCATCATATTTTTGTGTTAGACAAGTGATTTTATCTATCTTATGTTCATTAGCTTGTGAATTGTCTTGCAGCTGAACAACCATCATTTGAAAATGTACCAGAATCTAAGAGTGTGAAGGAGGGTAATATTCTGGAAATAAAATTAAAAGTTTGTGGCTTTCCTCTACCGGATGAGGTTTCTTGGTTCAAAGGAGATGACAGGCTTAAGAAGAGCAAAAGAATAACAATGCAGTACATTAATGGAGAGTCAAAACTAGCCATATTAGATACAACTGAAGCCGACACGGGTTCATATGAATGTTACGCCGAAAATATACATGGAAATCATGTATGTCGGATACCTGTTAAAGTTGTAAAGGTGAGATATTTTCCTTTATCAAACTTTGACCAAAAAAAGCTACTTCTGGGAACGTTAATCCCTGGCTTAAGGAAACACGATGTTTTTGTGGAACACTGATAATGCCCCCGTGTGGCAGAAAGTTAACGTTTCTCGAATGCAAGTCAAACTCCAAGGTCAAAAGATCAAAACTTTTGTTACCACAAAAAAGCACTTGTATCATTGTATGTACCTGGAAAATATGAAAGCCCAAGCACCAACCACTAAAAGTTACGGTCAAGGTTAATGTTTTCTAAAGGTGGGTCAAGTTAAACTCCAAGGTCAATGTCAATAATAAAAATTAATGGTACACAGGGAAAGATCTTGACATTAGATATACACAAATATAAAATCCCTGTCACTATTTGTTGAAATGTTTTGAAGAATAATGAAGTTTTTCAAAAGTAGGTAAAATTCCAAGGTCAACGTCAAATTGGTTGGTATCCAATAGGCCCTGGTAAACTGTTCAAAAGCTGTGGCAAAGGATAATACATGTATATTTTTTTTTAAAAAGTGGGTCAAACTCTAAGACGCAGGTAAAAAATATTAAACCCATAGAAAGGTCTTGTAAGGATACTAGTAACTACGAGGGGTGATAAAAAAGTTCGCGAACTATCTCTATATTTACAAAAACGCAATTCAGATCAGAATGAAATTTGGCACACATAGAGTCATACAGATGTTCTATAAATAGCGTATGTAATGGAACTTTTTGCCCTGTGTTTGTGACATCACAATGTGAAAATGACGTCATAAGGTAGATCACTTGTGACAAAAAATGGTTGACTCAGTTGTATTCGCGAAACGAACGGCTGTAAAGTTAAACGTTTATCTTAGAAATTCCTTTGTAGAAGTTTATAATAATTTGTACACGGTTTATGGAGACAAAAGACTTGCCATAAGTTTTATCATCAATTGGATTGATTGTTTAAGAGAAGGAAGGGAGATGTTTAAAAATGATGTTTGTTCTGTTGCCCGTTGAAAGCAAACTGGGAGAGAGACGTGTCCTTTGTTAGGCACTTTGATTTGAAAGATCGCCACTTTACAGTTAAAAAAATAGATGAATATCTTTACAATAATATAATCATCAAATCTCTCAAATATCGTTTACTTTAGACTTTAAACATATCAGCTATGATAAAGTGAAGGCATCCATACTTTATCCACATGAAATAAACGATGCTCAAAAGACAGAGGACTTGAATTGGGTTTTGATGGTCACCATGCTCATTCTACAAAAGAATATCATTATCCACCCAACCTATTGCATAGATTAGGCCATTTCTGGCAAATGGACTGTTTTTGTTTGCAAAAAATAACTTGCATGGTAAGAAATATGAGTCCGAGAAAATTTTAAGCTTCTGACAGAACGCTTAAGAGCATGTCACGTGATCGCCTATATCACGTGATCCGCGCATGGGCAGAATGGTTGCAGATGCGCATTAAAATAGGAGAGGGCTACTTTGAATTATTTTCAACATTGAAACCCCATATCATTTCTATTTCGGTAGTTATTCAATTAGTTCGCAAACTTTTTGATCACCCCTCGTATACTTATGTGAAATATGAAACAAACCCCTAGCTCTAAGTGTTCAAAAGTTATGACCGAGTCTAAAGTTAAGTAAAGCTTTGCAAAAAGCGGTAAAAAAAAGGGGGGACATACATCTAGACAGACGGACGAAAAGGGCAAAAACTATCTACATTGAATATAGATTTGGGGGGCATAAAAATGAGGAAAAAAATGATTTAGACATTGAAAAAAAATCGACCTTGGCCCCGGCGTTTGACCTTAAACTGATCCCATCTCTAATGTTTTAGAGGTCCGTGTTAATTTGTTCTGTTTCTGATTTGTATTCTATAACATGGAAAACACTTTATGTAAGATATGATTTTTATGCACTCGTAATCGAAGGGTACATGTATATGTTTTTGTCCTGTCTGTCCGACTGTCTGTATGTCCGCAAAAACTTGAACCTCCTCATAAACTTTGTTTGGTTGGAGCAATGGCTTTCGCATTTCACATGCATATTCCTTGTAACAAAGCCTTTTACAATCTCTACCCAGAGTTATCGTTCGCTTTGCTAAAAAGTGGAAATATAACTCTGGACAGAGATTGAGTCTTTCATTGATTACAAACATACTAGTATTTGACCTCTTGATCTTGACCTTGGAGTTTGACCCACTTTTGCCAAAATTTACGATTATGATAATTTGATCATAACTTTTGAACTGTTGGTGCTAGGGCTTTTAAATTTCATATGTGCATTCAGTTTTGTCAAGACCTTCCCATAGATATAAGTATTTTTGACCTTGATCCTTGAGTTTGATCCACTATTAAAACTTTAACCTTGCACGTAACTTGTTCGTAAACACTCTGTACTAAGGCCTTGGTATTTCACAGGCATATAAGGCCAACAAATTTGACGATTTGGCTTTCTCACTTGAGCTTCATTTGAAAAATGTAAACCTTGCTCATAAAACAATTGGTACTATGGTTTTGATTTTTCACATGTATTTCACTATTTCTTATGATAAACCTATCTCTGGGTACCATTTATTTGACCTTTTGACATTGACCCAGTTTAACCAACGTTTAAAAAAGATAAACGTTGGCCATAACTTTTGAATGGTTTGTGCTTGAGCTTTTTTTTATTTTTACATTTCATGATATATTACTTGAGATAAGTCCTTTCTTTTTGGTTACAATATTTTTTCATCTCTTGACCTTAGAGTCTGATTTACATTTGATAAACTTTAACTTTAGCCAAAAGTTGCTATACTGGTGCATCAGTGTTTCACAAACACGTCTTGTTCCTGTCCATTTGTCCTCAACATCAAAGGGAGTCTGTTTAAGGTCATTTGGACCTATGTGTAAAATTTCATAAAATAAGCTTAAGAAAAACTTAAGATATTATATTATATTATTATATTATATTATTAAGATATTAAATGAAAACCAATTTTCCAATATAAGTTCTGACCTTGATCTTCTGGCTTCAATATCAATAGAGGTCTTCCACGGGCCATATGAAATTATGATAAAAAATTTCAAAGCAAAGGGCTACACACTTAACGGCGTTTTAATAATTAAGATATCGACCGGAAACAGAAGTACATTGTAATATTAAAAATAAACCGGCAAAATGTATGAATTTTTCACCTTGACCCTGAAAATTTGACAATTTTGAGAATAAGATTTTTAAATATTTCCCTCAGTTATACCCATATTAAACTTTGTTTAACCAGAGTTGCACAATCTACCTCAGCGGATTATAATTTGTGCAAAGTAAACTATGTCAGGAAACTTTCAAAAATAGGTTCATTTGTTTCGGCTAAGTGGTTCTCAGGAAAAGTTTTTTTTTTAAATGATCCCTACTAAATTTTATTATTTCTTACCTTGTATTGACATGTACACTTATCTCCCTTTTTAAGAGGGTGTGACCGTCCGTTTGAATAAATTGAATTTAACGTTAACTTACAATTTGCATCTATTTGAATTTCAGGATGAGCAAGTTAGGATCGAATGTCAAATCTGTATGGACCGTCGGCCAGATAGAGTCTTACAGTGCGGTCACGCATTCTGCTCGGAGTGTTCGGGAAGATTTACCGAATGCCCCACTTGCAGAGCTCCTGTTCGAAGTTTAACAAACCTATTTCTTTAGTATTTACGAATTTTGTGAATTTCATGAACGACAAAGCCCCGGTTGACAATGGTTTTCTTGGAGTGAAAATTTTCAATGTTACCCTCAACCGCATGCAGTATTATGAATATACATGTGCATTAATGTAAGGATTATATTTATAACATATATATCTTCTAGGTGAGTACGTGAATGTTGAACTTGTAGTAAAGGCTCGAAGAACGGAAGGGGAGCCTCCTCAACTCATTTTGTGACATACACATGTATATTAGTTTTTCCTTTGAAAATTTTCTGTGTTTTTCAACCCTCACCCCCACCCTCATGTACTTTGAAATAATGCTGTAATGTGCATATAGGTGTGTACTAATATATTATCAAATTTTAATTTTGCTCAGAACTTAATACGTGTATTATTGTATTTGATATGGTTTATTTTCCCTTTTATGTCTCTTTTCGTTTCTTTTCTCTTATTATATTACATTATACATACATGTGTACATGTATATGGCCTAATATGAGTATTACAATGAACTCTCTTCTTGTCCCTAGGAACCCTTTTAATTGGAAAATAATGAATCGAATTGAATGTGAATTTTCTGACACTTTTTTTCTGTATAAATATTTGCGTTACAATTTGAATTTGTTAAATACTAAAAAAAAAAAAGAGTTCGTCCTTTTTTTTTTTTTTAGAAATTAATATTAAGGTGGTTGGGGTTACCTAACTTCTCGGTCCTCGCGTACTTCGTCTGATTATCCAAATACAAACATCAGTATTCCTGAAATATTTTATGCTAGTGCATATTCATGTACATTTATCCTGCCTCTGTTAAAAATCTAGAAATTTCATTGGCTGAGAGCAATACTGTATTAAACGATGTTATGCTGTCTACCCACATAACATTGCTAATGTACCCCTTCCATGTGACCTACCCACCATGTATCAAAATTTATTATATATCGATACTATAAATATTTAGTCTTTAGAAAACCATCGCCATGATAATCGTTATGTAGACACTTAGAGGGGTAATACGGAAATATGTGGGGTCCTTGAAAAAATAAAAAAAGATTTTTTCTAGGACCCCACATATTTCTGTATTGCCCTTCTAAGTGTCTACATAACTAATAGTATGAGGAGAAAAGAAAATCAATCTAATCGCAAAAACATCGTATTTTAAAAGTTTTGTTTTAGTTATGAGGGATGGGTTAGGGTTCCAATAATCACACGAAAGCGTGACTCGTTATTTGAATTTTTTTTTAAGCAATTACCAGGGACATTTCAATATGGGTTCACTTTTCTCAGTGAGCAAGGTGAGAGGAAGTTACAATAAAGCATGATTCATGATGAGAGAAATAGCTTAAATAAATGGCAAAAAATCCTTACAAAAATACATAGGTTCCAGTAAATGTTCAACCAAGCCCCTTTACTCCCCACTGAGATATCATATTAACAGCAGTGAAGGAGAAACTTCAAGAGTACTGTGCAACAATATATTCAAGAAGTGGTGTGAATCAGATGTAGATATACTTAAAAAAATCCAAGGAACTTTTGGACAATTTGAAATTTCAAGATTTTAACAAAAATCAACAGCTTAAAAACTTAGACTTTTCAACTTTATATACAATTATAAATCTTAACAAACTTTCTGATGTGAAACACAAGAACTCTGAAGTTGACATCAAAATTAGATGCTCGAGTTTCTGATTTTCAATATATATGTTTTTTTCGGAGACCAGGTCTTCCAACAATCTATATAAATTGGAATTCCGATTTGTACCAATTTCGCCCCGTTATTATCAGACCTATTTTTTGTATTCATATGAAGCAGGATTTGTCCAAAATCTTATGCGTGAAAGGAAGAAAACACTCGCTGTGGCATTCAACTCGACATTTAGATATATCGACGACGTATTGCCAAATAACAATGGTAATTTCTATTCTTCTGTCGATACTATATACCCTGGTGAGCTCGAGATAAAAGACACCACAGAGTCTGACACATCTGTTTCATACTTGGATACAGTCATTTAGGGTATTCCGAATCACCGTTTACATTTTGACTGCAGATGTTTTTATTAAAAACTTTTCACATGGTTGTTTGGTATCAAAGGAAAGCCAATTTAGTTAAAAATCGGGTCTACTTTACAGAACGAGTCTATCTTCAATACAGCGACCTTGACGGGGGTTATATTTGGATCACTTTTTTAGTGTATTGCGAATCACTTCCGGGTATTTCGAATCACCAGGTAAATGGGTTGAAAACGGTCAGATAACATCATCATAATTGATGAACTAGTTAGTATTGTTTATAAAAAGCTCCAAGAATAAAAAGAATTAAAATTTTCTTGATTGTTCTTGTTTATTTGAAAGTTATCAGCACCCCCCTCTTTATTCGCACTAAAAACAGCTTTTCAGAGGCGGATCATGCAGAAAAGCAATTATTACCAAGAAAATAGGGGTTTCAGAAATTACATGACTGTAAATTGTTGTCCTGTTAATATAATTATGTCACTTTTTTGCACCTGGGATATTTTTTTCGCTGCATAACAATTAACATTGAAAATATCATAATTCTACGAATCGGCTACGAAAAAAAAAAATCATACATGTATAATGATAATGGTGATAAAAAATGTATGAAAAGGAATAAAAACTAGCTCCTGTTTAGATATATGTATCACAATTATTTAATACGACATAAATCACTGCATATGTGCACAGTGTACATATATGTATGTGTACATGTACATGCGTGTAAGTCCATATTTAAAAATTTATGACAAAAGGATAACCACTGGTCAAGCTACTCATTAACTCTTCACAGCTTTTCCATTTCATAATTTTCATAGGTCCCTTGCATGTAAAGAAAACCGATGTTTTCGAAATATCGGGCATATAACAAGTATGCAGCCTGCAATTTCTTCAGTTGCGGTTATGCACATACGTGATTCGAAATACCCCAAATTATAGGGGGCTACAAATGCGGTAGTAACATACAAATTTTTGAGATGTAATAAAAAATTATTAATGCTCATAAAAGCTCATAAAATTGCCGTTCTATCAATACCTAATATGCTAGGTTTCAAACACCACCAACGCCACGACATCGATGAGAAATATTCTGCAACGTTTATACACGGAAATTTTCTTCGAGAAGGAAAGCAAGTTAACGAATGAATTAATTATTTTTTTAATTAACGCATTAAGTTTACCTATTTATTTATGGTATGTATTAAGCATGAACCATGTTGTTAATGACTATTTAGTTGTCACACGTGTGCATGTCTCGTATAAGATACAGCGATAAGGTAAATTACCGAGTATCGCGAAATGCGGGGTGATTCGGAATACCCTAAATGACTGTATTTTACTTGAAAAAGACACTAATGGTAATCTAACAACCAAGCTCTATGATAAACTTTTCAATCTTCAACTTCCCTTACTTATGCAGCAATATACTTTCATCACCTGCATACCGAGTTTACATACTAGGAGATCTCAGTTAATTCAATACGCAAGAGCATGCTCTAGTACAGTTGTAAGTATAAATAATTTCTAAAATAAGGTAGGCCTATCTTATTGCCAAACAAGTTGATGAAACAGAAATATCAGCAGTCTCGATTAAAGTCATCATTTCGTAAGTTCTATGGTCGATACAATGACCTTGTTAGCAAATACAATTTATCATTGAGTCAAATGCTGACTGACGTGTTCACACTAGTTGTTAGTCCATTATTTATACACTGGATTCACAAGCACCAGACGTTACTAATTTCTTTTAATAAAAAAAAATCTACACATACCTTATAATTAAATTAGGTATATGTATAGGTATGTGTATATTTTTTTATTAAAAGAAAAGTAAGTAACATCAGGTGCCTGTAACTGGATTGACGACGGATCGTGACACGGAGCACACGGTGGGTGTAACCGAGGAGGGAATGCTCGATCCTTCATGGCACCTGATCCGACCTCTGATGTGCTTGGAGGTCCGTACGTGTTTGTGAATGTGTCTCTTGCTGTTTGACGTTTGATGAAAAGGCGATTCAACTAGGCCTATAAACTGTGAATGTCACGCCTCACTGAAAGTCCAAGCTAAACTGGAAATTGTCCTAAGACTCAGAATTTTTTTTTTCAAGATCATACATAGTAAAAAAAAAGTAATTCTGACTTTCCTATAGCTGCAGATCTGTAGCTCTCCGAAATATTTGTAATTGACATCTCCGGTCTGTCAAAAAAAAAAAAAAAAAAAAAATCGGAGAGCTGCATTTCTGCAACTAACTTTCCTACCGTGAGCGATTTTTCCATTTAGCTTGGTTGTAAACACCGGAAGTAAACAAAACAGCCCTCAACACATGCAGCAACAGGAAACACTGACGACGGGACAGGACACATTCTGTTCATTTCTTTGTTGGAGTACCTACCCTGTGGTTGTTTACCAATATGACTAGTTCAGGGCTTAGCATTTTCAATGATCTGGAGTTTGAGGCCGTCGTTAGAGAGTTGGACACTCCAAATGTCGACGGCTGGGAGTTTTTCACAGAAAGCCACGGAGTCAAAATATACAGGCTGTATAACGAGGTATAGAAGAATCAAATTGAAGATCTTATATAATACCCTGTGTAGAAAATGCTACATTCTTCCATAGGCGCTCCCCATGTCTCTGTCTGCTTGAGAAACAGACGGGCTAGGATAGTCATATAGTTGGACAGCCAACCCTGCTTATCATGCTTACATTAGATTTTTTTTTACAATATTATATGTAATTCAAAATAATTATATGCAACAATATTATAGAAACAAATAATATGTACACTTGATACATGTATAATCCTTAACAAACATGACATAAGAGTCCCACATCTCAACTGTCAATTTTGTGTGTATGGGCTGATACTCATATTTTGTTTTACTTATTTTCTTTGTTACATATTCTGATTACCTTAGAAAAATATGAGCTTGACAATATTTCTTTCATTACACTGTATACTTTCAGACTTCTGGGCTGTATGAATACAAGGTTTATGGTACACTAGATGACTGTCCCCCTGATGTGTGTGCTGAGGTGTATCTTGACCTGGAATACAGGAAAATCTGGGATAGTTATGTTTCTGGTATGTTCACAATACATCATAAATAATAGAACTGTACACTATAGATTGGGTTAATTTTGTGAAGATTTAAAGTTTATAAATTTGGCCAATTGTTTGAAAAGTACAGAAAAAGTATATTATATTCGATAAAATGATTGAGTGCATGGAGAAGCTACTTCAACAAAAAAATTAAGAATTGTGCAAAGTCTGCATTTTGAGTATGAGAGTGTAGTAACATGTGTAAACATATTTACATGTGTGACACTCGTGTTAACGTATATGAGTGTAACATGTGTGTCTGTACATGTACATAATAAAATTCATGTCAAAACCTGTTGGCTCTTGATAAATTAGGCCAACAGGGTCAATTATGCAGATGATTTTTAAATAGGAATGTTATTATTACAACTTCTAAAATCTACATTTTGAAGAGCTGTATGAAAGGGAGGCCAATGGTATGAAGGTTATATACTGGGATGTGGCCTATCCATTCCCTATGTCTCACAGAGATGTATCCTTTATTAGGCTTTGCTTTATTTATTATCTTGGGTTGTTTTTTTTACACTATATTTCTAATTTTTTTTTCTCAAAGGATCTCTCCTTGGATATATGGAGTTGAGTCAAAGTAACTTTTGTAAATTGTTAAAATACATACTGTCTGTCAACATATTTATTGAATTGAAGGCCACATGAAACAAGTTTTCTTCTCTTGTAGAAGAATTTGAGATAATTAATATTTCACAATATGAAAAATGTAAGGACTACCAGTATTTAAAAAGAAAATTTCTGTAATACTACAAAAGTATAGTTCTTAACTTAAAAAAGTATGTTTATAAAAGAGAATATAAAGAAATAGAACACAATGGTCACAAAGTGTATGCAGTGATGGCCAAAAGTGTGGAGTGTTCAGAAATTCCCGAGAAGTCGGGGGTTATTAGAGTAGATGACTACAAACAGTGCTGTGTTCTTACCACTGATGGTAAAGTTGGATCAAAAGGTAAATACAGGAAATTAATTAAATAAACATTGACGGAAGATGCAAATTATCCAGATATTTATTTGAATATTGAAAATGCCAGTTTGATGACAAAATTAACAAAGAATTTTTGTTTTAGCTTACATGAGGTACTATGACAATCCAAAAGGCATGATTCCAACATGGTTAATCAACTGGGGAGCGAAGGTTTGTATAAAAATACAAAAATACGTATGTGAGAAACAGTGTTACATGGTTACAATCAACAAGCTTATACATGTAATAAATGCATGCTTGAACTGAAGTGATTTTTCATTCCCTCTAGTTTTAATAAAACATGTTTACTAGATGTATTAAAATCTAATTAGAATTTATAAGATGTTTCAAATCCACTATTGTTTCTCAATTGATCGTATTCAGACTGATAGCAATTTGCATAATTTAACCTGATTTTAATCATTAAATTGATTTCTGAAAGTAAAACCTTTGTTTGAAGATTTTTCATATTTTCATCTCATGATCCTATCATACTGATAGTTTTAATTACTTTTACTTTAAGACTAATCTTAAATTGCGGTATGCAAAGAAGGATGAACGTTTTAGTGTTCCTAAACAGTTTATATGATAGTGTATTAAATATATGATATCTTAAATTATTTTCACATGAATTTCTGGGCATGCAATAATAGAAATTTTGTTTTGTTTTCAGACTGGTGTTCCATCTTTCTTGACAATGATGCAGAAAGCTTGCAGAGGGTACCCAGAATATAAAGCTAAAAAAAGGATCACCAGTTAACACTCAGGGCACAAAATTAAACATGACATGGACATACTCCTTTATTATACTCAACTCTGGGAATTTTTACCATTTTTCTCACATTCTTTTGTTATTTTTACATAACATATACTAGTACATTGTGAGGTCATTGCAGCATCTTTTTGTTGTTTGACTTCTTCCATTGTTAAGACTTGTGATAATACTTTTGTGATATTCAGTGCAATGTTCTTTATATGATTGAGAATGCATTCTGTTTATGTAATTAGAATGTGACTTTTATCAATATGGAGAAAAAATAAATTATTTTCTAAAGTTTGATGTTATTTGTAATTGAACTTTATGACAACATAGTGTTCAAGTATACTGAAATAGCAATGGTTCAACTATAGACAATCTTAAGCAAAAGGTTATGTTTTATATATTAAATCTATGAATACTTTCATTTCACAAATATTCTTTCAAATGTACTTAATAACCTTAGCAGAAGCCTTGAAAGTTGATTTGAAGAGATCTGACCTTGAAATAAGTGACTCACTCGTCTAGACAAAAATAGTATCTGAAATTTAAAACCTGGTATTGATTTTTTAAATAGAATATATGAAAATGTCTGGGCTTTTGGACAGACTTACACATAAATGTGGTACTAGTGCCTAGGAACAAACTGGCATATTCACTTAAAAATAAATGCACGTTTTGTGAAGACTATTACTTCATTCCAGTCCTTACACCAATTATACATGCATCTGGATCTCATTTCAAAACAGTTTCGATATTGACAGAACATTCTGTTTTATAACCACTGATTTAATGAAATCATTGTCAAGAATAAACAAGTGTTTTCCACACGCACTTGATTCTGTAATAAATTATAATCATGACATTATTATTATACGAGTATGGGTTAAAACAGTTTATCACAGAATTAAGTGCCTGTGCTATTTTCTGATGGCTACTCGTGCACATGTAAACTATTTTTTAGAAATGCCATGGAATAACAATTTAATAATTGTCTTGAACCCAACTCTTTAAGTAAAAGTATTATAAGGATGGTGAAATATATGAAGATAACGAACTTATCAAAGATGGGATCAGGTGGCATGGAAGTAGAATCGCCCTCTGTTGAACAGTCACATACGCCAACCCGTGTACTCCTTGACATGATGGGGTATATACGAATAAATATGTATACAAACAGGCTCAACTGGTATGAAAAACATCAGTTAACATTAGACTTAATGATTAGATTGCATCTGGTAACAAGTCCATTGAATCGACTATATAGATTTTGCAATATGTTGACTTTAAACGAGAATCTTTGATTCATCAACTTATTTGTCTATTATAATGCTCAGTAGCTTTCCTCGTTTTAGAAATAATTGTTCATACATTATTGCAATACTAAGGCCTATAAGGGAAGTTCGATGACAGAAAAGCTGTACCTTTGGTTGTTAGTTGCCATCATTGTCTTTCTCTAGAAAGATATTTAATGTAAAAACAGATGTTTCAGATTCTGTGGTGTCTTTCGAATTCAAAAATATATACATTGTATATATGAGGTTCAACTGAGAATAAAAATGAATTCTATAAATTGATAAGGCATCAGTCAAAATAGTTTGATACAGCAAGAGACATGTGGACGAATAAAAAAAATCCCGCTGATAATGAATACAAAAATAGATCTGGAATATACTTTTGGTTTTTTTTAAGCCTTTTGTCGCTAAAGTATGACAATTTATTTGAACAACCTTGATTCCCCTTCACCCAAGGATCATTGATTGAACAAATTTGATTGAATTTTGCAAATCAGTTTAAAATGTGAATAGCTTACAGACGACGAACAGACATACAAATGTCGAAGTTCAACATTGTTTGTACAGAAAAGCTACAGGTAAGCTAACAAGTGCCTACTGTGTATCAAAATTAATGTACTGAATAACCCTTAAAAATACTATAGTTAACTATAGTTTAAAAACTTTGATTTACTATAGTGATAACTTTGACACTTTGAAAAACTTTGACGAAAACTTTGTTACTTTGAAAAACTTTGGCGAAAACTTTAATACTATGAAAAACTTTATCGAAAACTTTTTTTATAATTTGGTGAAAACTTTGCAAGTTGAAAAACTTTGGCGAAATTTTTGATACTTTGACAAACTTTAACTCTTTGAAAAAGTTTATCGAAAACTTTGACACTTTGAAAAACTTCATCGAAAACTTTGACACTTTGAAAAACATTGTCGAAAACTTTGACACTTTGAAAAACTTTGTTAAAAACTTTGACACTTTGAAAAACTTTGGCGAAAATTTTGGCACTATGAAAAACTTTGACGAAAACTTTGACACAATGAAAGAGTTTGGCGAAAACTTTGACACATTGAAAGAGTTTGGCGAAAACTTTGACACTTTGATTTACTATAGTTAACTATTAGTAAACTGTAGTTAACTATAGTAAACTATAGTTAACTATAGTTTTTGCTGTTAGGGATTGCACTCGCTTATTATACAATTTATGTTCAAAGATTTACATTAAGGATGTTTATGTTTCAGGGTTCATTTGGGACGGATTTTGTAATTACAAGATCTCTAAGACAGCCACCTGTTGCTTTTACCAGTAATTGCCACGATTTTTGTCAAAGGTTCATATTAAGGTCCATGTTATCTAGGTCTGCAAGGAAAAGGAGCTTATAGGAAACATGTGGAAAGAAATGGATCCAGACACATTTTTGAATTTAAATGATGCAGATTCATCCATATCTGAGAGGTAGAGGTACTTGCATTTATGTGATAAAATATTGATACTATATACCCCGGTATATTTATATTTTTTAAGTAATAATGCGAAAAGTAAGTTCTATGGTTGATACAATGACCTCGTCAGCAAATACAACTTAATATTAAGTCAAATGTTGACTGACGTTTTTCATACTAATTATCACGCTAATATTATACACTGAATTGACGACGGATTTTCCCGTTATTTCCCAATCATGACAAAGAGCACATGGCAAGTGTGATCGATAGACAGGGGATGCTCACTCTTCCATGGTACCTGATCCCACCTCTGATGTTTTAGAGGTTTGTGTTTGCCCTGTTCCTGATTAGTATTGTTAAATGGATTTTTTGAGTTTGAATACCGTTTGTTATCTCCCTATTTCATTTTAAAAGTATAAGGTACATGATCTGTTTTTTATTGAACATTTCGAAATATTGACTGCACATTCAGCTGAAATTTAAGCGTTGCGAACCTAAAGTAAGAAATAAATAGAACGTTGGTATTTAAAGAAAGACAAGTAATGGGCCTCCATATTCAGATGGCACGGATTACAATTTAAATAGCAGTAAAACACAAGTAAAGGGCTTATTTGACTCTTTTGTCACTACCGAGGCTGTCCACATTTTCATTTTTGCAAAATGTCTAAATTCAATGGAACTTGGGAGGATAGGGAAATAGACCCTAGCTATGAACCTTTCATGGATGCTATAGGTTAGTAAAATTTTACATCCAAGATATCTACTGTATATTAATGATTTCAATAAAATTATATACTTTTTCAATTACCTGCATCGGACAAACATTGTCGGTGTGAAAATATGATAAAAAGGCTTACAAACGTGTTTCCACTAACAATCAGTTGTAGGCAGTTATTGGCATTTTTAATCGATCTTTGGCTTTATCCTGCAGCCCACCATCCAGGACATTAATAATGTACTACTTTGGCCTTTTTTTCAAAGACCTATTATCTTTTACGTGTATAAACAAATTCTACATAAGATATATATATTTATTATTAATAATAGTCATGCTCACCATATTCCTATAAGTTTTCTTTATTCTTTTGAACAATGACAAATGGATCTTGAGAGATAAATGTAACGACCTTCGGTACAGTGTAACATTGCTAACTAATTGTTCTTTATTTGTACCCTAGGTTTAGGAGAGTACAAAGAAAAATATAAGGGAGCAACATCCACGGCGACGTATGAAGTGAACGGTGATAAGTGGAAAATCACGTGGCTCACTTCCATGTATCCCGACAATCCCATGACGTACGAAATAGAGGTCGGAAAACCGTTTGACACGCAAGGTCCAGATGGATCAGACGTGAAGGTATGTTTAAGCTTACGTATAACTACGTTTTGATACTGGTCCATAGATACATTATAACGCTGTTAAATGAGACAACAGAGCATGGGTATCTGTGGTAAGCAAACGAATACGTAATCTGCATCCAACACATTGAATTGATAATCAGGCCTCTGATATTAAGAGAGTAATGTTTCTAACGTCATTTGGATTGTTGGGGGTAACGGAATAATTGCCATAATCAGCATAATGTAGATCTACATTATCCTTTTGTAGTCAACCCTTACCGTCATCAGCGACTGTGAAACTAAAGAAAACGAGATAACAAATGCGGAAGATGGCAAAAACCGAGAATTTATTATTGTTAGAAAGGTTAATGGAGACATAATGGAGTATGTAAGTATCACATATTATTTGGAAGGCACAGTAAATGGAGTTGCTTATTATAAAAAAGGTTTTACCACACCATAGATAAATAACATCATAGTATTGACTTGAATACATTCGTGTTTTGCCAGTCCTTAGATTTCCAATATTCCTCCAAAACTTACCAAAAAATTTCCATAATTCAATAACAACACGTTATCAATGAATTACCATTCCTACATTATAGTTTACAATTAACACGAAATTATAGATAATATATTTTTGAATATCACTGTATCATTTCTTGCTTTTCAGACAATTGAAGCTGTTGCCTCGAAGGCAACCATGAAAGGAAAGATGTACAGAAAGAAGTAATCTAAAGATGTAGTCAGCTAGCAAATGGACATATAATTCTACAAAAGTAGACATTAAGGACTCAGAATCACAAATCATGTTTTGAATTGAACGATCAGTTCTATGCATTTGTACTTTAGAAAAGTGTACTTAAGAACTGAAAAGAGTAATAGTATCAGTGATACGAAAAATACAGTTTTAAGTACCTGTGATATACAGTATTTATCAATGAATTAAACTATAAAGCCTTATGTTTTTTTTCTCTAAGAGGTTAAACTTTTTATAATTTGAAACATTTCAATCGTACTTGTAGTACAAATTGGGTCAGTAGCTTATAGCTGCATTTAAAAAACCCGTGTTGAAAGAGTGTACTAGATATTGAAGGTAAGAAGTAGTACACGACGATTTCATAAGCACTCTATTCGATACCGTAAGTAAACAGTGTAACAGTCTATAAGAGGAAGAGTTTAAACGAAGAATTACAACCACAGGCACCTGAAGTATGGATAATACCCCCCCCCTTTTTTTTTAATGAAAAAAAAATGTAAGAGTGTATAATATCTCAAAAATATAAAATTTCCCCGTCAAACACATCTATATGTCGTTATATGCAAGCAGATTGTACTTTTTCTCACGTTTAAAGAATGGCCTTAGTGTATTTTTATTATACCGAATAAGGCCATTCTTTAAACGTGAGAAAAAGTACAATCTGCTTGCATATAACGACATATAGATGTGTTTGACGGGGAAATTTTTATATTTTTGAGATATTATACACTCTTACATTTTTTTTGTCATTAAAAAAAAGGGGGGGGGGGGTATTATCCATACTTCAGGTGCCTGTGTTACAACATAAGGCACAATGACAAAGAACGAGCATTTCCAATTTGCCTTTTACTATGTATTGAAGTATAAGAAATTCATAAAAGGATTACAAAAAATTATCGTGTAACATATGATTAAACTTCAAAGGTTTTAACAATGAGCGCTATATATATATACAATATATTAATTATTGCCTGTTGGACATTTTTACGCTCCTTTTAAACAAATGGATATGGTGATTCACACATTGCAAACTTTAAGTTACTTGTCAAAATTTCTCATCTTTCAATAATGCAAATTACTAAAATTGCAAATTGATTTTTATAATTTTGAAGTTATAGGAAGCCTAATATCTCTCTCTGGTAGATCAGCTCTATTGTGATTGTTTGAGGTATTGTCTAGCGGAGAGACACAAATGCACATCGCTAGGAAACCAAAATATTCTATCAAGGACTAGTATGCACCATCCACTTTATGTCTTACACTGTATGTAGCGGTTAGGTCATTTCAGGTTCTTTTTTCACTAAGTAAGTGCAAGGAGATTAAAAATGCACCCCTCTCGTCTATGACGTTTATACTTGGGACACTTTATCAACGAATTGTTATAATCTGAGCGGTATAAATTGTCTGGAGGAATCGAAAATCAATCTTCTTGCAGTGAATTAAAAAAAATGATAAAGAGCCAGGGCAGGAGTACAATATGCTCAAACTGTCATTTCTCTCTAAACACACATTAACCAAAGAATTTATGCTTTAATTTCTTATACAAAGGTCATTCTAAGATTTTACTAATAACAGGACAAAGTTTGTGAACTTTCAATGTTCTGAACTCTTGCTTTTGCCTAAAAAACATAAGATAATATTTAACAGATTAATTTTTAAATTTATATCATGTTAAGCTTTTTAAAAAATGAAGCTATCAAATTTCAAACGCCCGTATAAACAACAAACTATCAAGGAAAACCACAATCAATTTAATAATAAAAACCAGAAGTAACTCATCACTAGTTTACTGGGTTTCCATAAAGCTACATCATCTAACAAACAATGGTGCAGTATAATCCCAGGAAAGGGTTCGACAATTTTAACCTCCGCTTCTACTGTCTGCACCATGCACGCAGAGAGCAGCACGAGTTAGATCAGGGGCGACAGCGAGCATGGCACGGGCGTCAAAGTTCATAGACATCTCTTCCATAGGCCAAGCCGAGGAGGTTAGTCAAACAATCTTTATAACATTTACTAAAATTCCATATATTATGTTATATAAGACGATACTTATTTTATTTTAAAATTTCACAGGATTGCATGCAGATTTTACCATACTTTATTTCAGGATTTTTCACAAAGTTCAGAATCAAGATGGATTCGAAAGAAAATAAAGATGCGGGAGTGCGCGAGATTTGTGGCTGCAGATTTGAAATATAATTAGTAAGAAATTACTTGTGTATATGATTAGGGATGTAAACAAGCAGTATTTTAATCAAGTACTCATTAATTGCCTCTTAAAGTAAATTTGCATAGGGGAAGAATAGGATGCTTAATGTTTCTCTATTGAATTTCATTAAATATGTACATAGGCTATAAAAAATATATTTCAATTTAAAAAATGGTTTGTTAGGGATAGGTATATGCTGATATGATATTTATAGGGCCAGTAGAACTGATTTCGTAAATAAATTTCATCTAAGTTCTTGTTTAACTGGTGATTCAGGTATCCGGACGCTTCACATATCTGGACAAATTGATTAGGAACCAAAGCGTCTGGATAAATGAGGCTCCACTGTATATGGAAGACATTAAATAAGCCCCTTCAGAATAGCAAAGCTTATGTATTTGCAAAACTTAACATTTGTTTATATATCTGCATTTTATTAAAGGTCACCATTTCCTATGTTTAGAAAAAGGAAAAGTAGCTGTCCACAAGTTGATATGGACAATTGAAAATTTGCCTTACTCTTAAATGATTTTATTACTTTCAGGACAAGTAGTGGCTATGGGTTATGCTAGAGATGCTGATATGCAGGGGATCACCTATAAATCCCTCTTTACCTTCCTTGAACACCAGGATGACCCGGCCTCTGTGGGTTTCTGGATAACCCCTCTTGTTCTCTTCCTCATCACACATAGAGGAGACCTCAACAGTTTACTGAGGTTCCGAGAATCAGAAGAGGACACGCCCCTACATGCCGCTACCAGGTTCTGTGTCCTCACAGGTAAAATTTTACTTCAGAGTTTATCTTCTTTTTTAAATGATGAAGAATTAATTTGTATATTGACTGAAATATGAAATATTTCTCACTGGTTTCTTTAATTTGATATGATGATAAGATATTTGCTTTTGATAATAAAACAGATGTAAATATGTGTGAAGTTACCTTGTCCAATTCTAGAATTAAAAAAAAAAAATCAAACTGTATTAGAGATTTACCACAAATGTAACAAAAATAGGTTTTCAGTAAAAATTGATTAAACATCTGAGTAAGATTTAAAATCTATTAACACAGTAGATGTAATCACCAGCAACATATATTACTGTAAATTACATATTTTCTGCGAGAACTATCATCCGGAAATGGCTCTCAAACATCAAATCGCGAGAATAAATATTTGCGAATGAACTGTTGAAAAAGAGAATGTACATGGTTTTCAGCACTATAAAAATAAAAGCGAGTAATTTTATTTCGTGAGTGATGCTTCTCGTGAAATTATGCAACAATTTATTCGTGTATAATTAGGAATCTACAGTATTGGGCACATGATGTTTCAAACAATTGTAAATACTCTAATGAAATATCTTTGTTTCCAAGGAGACACAGTAATACTAAAGAGCATGCCAGACAATCCTCAGATGATAACGGTTGTGAATGGTAAGGGGGATTCCCCTTTCCACACCCTCCTGAAGATGTCTCCTGCCCCCCAGGGAAAGCTCCTGACCACCCTGGTCAAGCTGCTGCTACAGAAGGGAGTGTCCCCCCTGGAGCGAGACAGAGACCAGCTACTGCCGATTGACTATGTGAATCCTAGCAAGAACAAAGGGGTGTACGACATACTGCTCAAATACGCCAAGCGTAAGTCAAATTCTTTTTTCATATATGACTTGTAAAGATCAGGTGAAAATCTGCAAGATTTGGTTTTTCTTCAGGATTTATCCTTATCAAAACCTTGATAAACTTTATGTTACCAGCCAGGAAATGTATCTGCTATGGTACCATACCACTTTTCAGTCATATTAGAAATGGTATTTTTCAAATTGATTGACAGGCTAGTCAGTCATGCTAGCCCTGAATATGAGACTGCATGTGTTTTGATAATGAGAACATCGACACAGCAAGCTTTTGCTTTTACTGCAGAACTTGGTACTGAGAATACACTTGTATTCACAATAATTATACCCCTTTGTATTTTTATTTTTGCAATAGATCTTCGTTAGATTGACAAGACTTGTAACTTATTCATTTGCATCATGAAATCAAGTTAACTTAATTAATAAAAAAATGAATCAAAGAACTTTTTTTTCAACTTGCGAATCTTGAAACTGCATGTATTTTTTTGTATTTTTTCTGCTTCACAAGATGTAGAGATATGACCGCTGTCTTGTTTTGAGTTTTAGTTTGAGCTAGAACATGGTCAGCATCCAGGAACTGTCGTCATTGTAACCCATCTGATTGACTTCAGAATTGAGAGAGAGAAAGAGAGAGATCTAAACATGAACATATCCCAAGAGACCAACAATATATTTCAGTTCTCAAATATGTTGCTCAAATGTGACATCTATACTGTGAATAATATAAAATATCGGCTTTCACCATTTGTATGATCATGTGGGTCAAATTCTAAAGAGTTCCTGTCACAATCTTTATTGGTCACGCCATAAAATTTCTACGACTTCCGACCGTGAAAATCCAGCGCTACAAATGTAGACGGGACAATCAAGTAAATGCACGCCGCGCTGTCGTTTGGCATCGTTAATGAAAGCACATGCAACATGTCGACAGTCACTACGGGTGTCTTCCCAGGCAGTTTACCCCCACTCAACAAAGGGTACACGAGAACTCATAAAGGTGATGAAAGATCGCAGCAGGGTGCGTGAAATGCCGGGTGTAAATTCAGTTATCGCTGGATACTGAGGGTTTTTTGGTATATTATTTGTTGGGGTAGTTTTTCTGACGGCATATGAATCATGACATTGATGTCTGCCAGAAGTGCAAAACGGCGCTAAAACAGATAGTGAATGTCGTAATCCTGATCAAAATGTGACATTTCCGACAGAAAAAAAACGTTGGAATCTGAACAATTCAATTAAAGTCAATTTACCTTTTGTACTTGTTGCGACTTTTTTTTTTCGATTTCAGTTCGAAAATTCAAAACATATTGATTATATAGAGTGATCAGTTAACGAAAAAGATATTATACTGAATAAAATGTATTAGAAAAATCAAAGATATTTGAGATGGAATTGAATCATGCTTTGATAATTGACATTAATATATTCGGGTTCGGTTACAAGCTCGGTTTAGACTTAATGACCGACGTCTTGTTCTGGGAAAACTGCGAGGCAATGCATTCACCACCTTGCATATTAATTTATATTTAATCAAATCGGAGTTAAAAATCTAATTAAATGAACACCTTACTCAAAACACAGGTTAGCTTCGGGGAAGAAATCAATTTAATTCCGGATCGCCACAAACGAATGTCAGGAACTGAGATGGATTATAATATGTGGAATTAAATTTCTTCCCATCGAAAATTTAACCTCATGTATAGATAATGACAACCCGAGGCAAAGAAGATGATACAGAGTGATTATAATAC
>PRKT01000213.1:438380-465829 GCA_003671525.1 Saccostrea glomerata | reverse complement strand
ACCCCCCCCCCCCCCCCCACTTTCAAAAACGATGCTACGCCACTGAACTGGTAGCATCTCCATATGAGGAAAAACTACGTTAAACAACAATTAATTAATCAACCAAAACATAGCTTAAACATGCTAATTATTCAACTAGTATTTAAGAGAGGCTTATTAAAACTAATGTTTTACCTCCTTTTCCAGATTTTATCCCTTTTTACTTTATATATTGCCTTAACCTCGATTCACATTTTTAACGGAACAAAAATTTTTATAAATTATCTTTGGAAACTTTATCAAATCTCAATGTGTCTGTTTCTTTAGCAAAATCGAAAAGGAAACCCTATGTTTCTGCGGACTACCATTCTATAAACACTGCAGGACAACCGCCATTGCCAGTTCGCTGCCATCCGCGGTCACGTGGTCATGGAAAAGAGACACAAAAGTCCTACCAACAGATGCTTTTGGAGAGTTGGAATTTGTGGGTTACGAAGATATTCAAAGAAAGGCAGGTTTAACTTAAGGGATGTTTCATGTTTTTGTTTTAAAGAAAAGGGCATAGCGCAGTTGTAAGACATTTGTTGCTAGAGTTGATCTTCTCGCAGAATGCTTCCTTAGCGTTGTTGAAATTAGCTCAGTTCAAAAGTAATCAACAGTTGGACAGACGAAGCACCAACTCTGGTTTGCTTATAGACACTGTTTTTTTTTTTATTTGAACAGTATATTCGAATCGACGCAGAGACAAACATGCGAGATGTGCTCCATCTTCTGCTTAATATCTGGGACATGAGGAAACCTAACCTTCTCATTTCTGTGACCGGGGGTAGAGAAAACTTCCGAATGAAATCAAAGCTGAAAGACATTTTTCGCAGAGGAATGATCAAAGCCTCGACAAGTACAGGTGGCCTAAAAGTTTATTTCTAAAAAGCAAAGGTCTTATGCTTGATTTGTACCGTTTTGTAGGCATTCACCAAACGTTCACAGATCTAGATCATTTTTTGATCTATATATACAAAATTCTTAACCCAAGCAGTAAAAGTAACAAATCTTAAAACATTGCAAGTACCAATATATTTCTAGACATATTTATTACCTTTAAAAATACTCAAGTAAACATTGTGAAAGTTATTAAACTAGGCAATAAAATTCGTTTCAATTATAAGGTGCTTGGATTCTGACCGGTGGAATCAATGCCGGAGTCATGCGGTACGTGGGGGAGGCGATGAGAGACTACTGGCTGACCGCAGCCTCCACAGTCCGGGTGATAGCCCTGGGGATAACCACGTGGGGGTGTGTGAAAAACCGAGAAGATCTCCAGGATACATTCGTGAGTCATCATTTAAAGTAACATTAATATACTTAAGATTGAAAAAGAAGCATTAGGGGTAGGAGGGAAAAATCAAGAATTCATATGCATTCAAAATTTATGTAAATGTACATTTCTTATCAACATTAATCTTTGTTTAGAAAGTTTTCACATAATGCTCACTTGACTGTTCTTGAGGTTTTCCTTTCTTTGAAAAAAAAGTGTATGTACATTTTGTTTGAGATATTTTAGATAATAGTTCATACTGGTCAATATTTCTATAGGCAGTAATAGAAAAAAAGAATCCAAATTCCCGTTTGAGGATCTCTTTTTGTGGTCAGTTCTAATGAATCGGCAAGACATGGCGAAGTTGTTCTGGAAACAAGGAAAGGTATGTATGTGTACGTGGCATAAAGGTAGTTATCGGAGAAACCCCCACTAACAACCCACCTAACAAAAACAAAGTACCTTTGATTTACTGTAACACAATAGAGAAGACATCCCTGATTACTTTGTGGCAGTTGATTAGGAAAGGGTTATATAAAGAGAAATAAGACACCTTATGATACTATACATGTAGGTGTGTTTTTATCTGTGGTAGTGAATTCTTTCTAGGTCATCGACGTAGTTTTAATGTGCATGGCCTATACCTTACTTTTTTTTTTATCATTTCGATACAATAGATACAACCTTGTTTATATGCGATGCTAAAAGTAAATTTTTCTGAATAATCAAGTGACTTTGTCGTCTGAATTTATTCCGATTTGAAAAAAAAATCTTGCACACACTGAGTAATCACATAGTTTATACGCTGTATTTGTGACTGAAGTAAATGGAAGAAGAACTTTAAAACATCAACAATTTCGTTTGAATTCATTATTTCGTAAGTTCTATGGTTAATGCAATATACTTTTCAGCAAGTGCAATCTTTTATTAAGCCATGATTTATGTTGTTCGATCATGTTTTGACATACGGAATTGTTTACGGATTTTACCATTATAATCTGATCACGACAAGGAGCAAATCTCGGGTGTTATCGGTAGACAGGGGGATGCTCGCTCCTCCATGGCACGTAATCATACCTCTGTTTTTTTAGAGGTCCGTGTTTGCTCTTCTCCTGGTATGTATTGTAT
The DNA here is from genome assembly GCA_003671525.1 of Saccostrea glomerata. Classification (NCBI taxonomy): domain Eukaryota; kingdom Metazoa; phylum Mollusca; class Bivalvia; order Ostreida; family Ostreidae; genus Saccostrea; species Saccostrea glomerata. The sequence continues at coordinate 463,407 of PRKT01000213.1, read as the reverse complement.
AATTAAATGGACTTTTGAGCTTGAATACTCTTTGTTATCTCCATGAAATGAAAATAAAAAACGAAAAATAAGCTGCTCAAGCTAATTTACACATTTGGTTGATATTTGGACGATGTGATTGTAAATTGTTATCGTTTTGGACATATCACAAAGAGCTTTTTCTCAGATATATCTTTTTTTTTATTTATCTGTAATGAAAGCGTTTACTCTGTAATTCATAATAAGGATTGAAATGGGGTACCGAACTTACAAAGATGACAAGGATCACGTCACGGAAGTAACCGGTCGACAGGTGATGCTTACTCTAACATGGCATCCAATCCCCCCTTTGATGATTTTAGAGGTCTGTGTGCTTTGCTCCTGATTTGCATTGATTCAATGAACTTTTGAGCTATATTACTGTTCATTATATCCGTGCATATTTTTGTCACAATTATACATGTTATATACAAGATAACAACCCGTACAGACATTAACCTGTATATTTGTGTATAATCTGTATATGTCCTCTGATTGTCTATTATTTTAATGAGATCGGTAAGCTATCGACCATCTAACTGACGTCTGTATACAAATTGTTAGGTCAGTGTTTTCACACCGATTTGTCTATGGATTTCCCTGTGTACCAGATCAGGAAAAGGTACGTTGTGACTGGTCGACAAAGGACGTTTATATCTCTTTGGCACTTGACCCCCACCTCTCAATTGATTGGGTTTTATAATATGGACTTTTAAAGCTTAATTACTTTTTGTTATAATCCAGTTGCATTCATCATTTTTTTAAAAGAATATGACAAAATTGACAATAGCCGGAAATTCATTTACATATATAGATAAAGTATTTCAGCTTAAATTGCATACATATATTGACTACCAATGATAATTCAGGAATGACTCTAATTCTTGGCCAAATTATTCGCGGATTATAAAAAGCGTAAACTGATCCAAACCAGGTTATCATCGAATAATTTGGATAAGAATTAGAGTCATTCTGTTATAATTTAATTTTTAAATAATTAAACAAGTGTGGGTGTAAAATTGTGGTGCTTTTTATGAGTTCAAATTTGCCGCTCAATAATACATCCCTAGTAACAGAAGTGATTTGAAACAAGGGGACGTAATAACTGATACACAGATCTAGCAGCCATGATGTTTGTTTACATGAGGTAAGATCGAGCTACTGTTTGAAGTTAAAGCACATTTATTAAATCTGGATTTTTTTTTATGAATCCCATGGACTGGAAATGAGAGGATTGCATGGATACAGATGATTCAGCTGGTTGTCAAGGGGGTGTGTCCCCATACCAAACCAGGTTATTAAGAAATGGTTTGCGTTCCTTTTTGGAAATCAACCAATGAGAGACTAGAATATAAACAAAATTAAATTATTGAGTTATAATAACATATGTGAGAAGAAATTAGAACAATAAAACTGTACGATTATAAAGTTTTCCTTTATTGCGTCAATTTCGCTCATTCTCTTAAACGCTTCAGATCTGTTTTTATTAAATTAGTTGTTTTGCAAGCTAAATTGTTCTGCTGTCGAAGAGCGGAAGATAAATTGGAGGTATTTTTAGGTTTGATAGTCTTGATAGTTGATATCCTTCACATTGGATCCTGTAGTAAATGGATTCTTTATTTCTGTAAGGTGATTCAGGTGCCGGCTATTGTCATGATGATCTTGTTTTCTCTTAGGACGCCACGGCTTATGCACTCTTAGCGTTTGGAATTCTGAATGCCATGGCAACCAAGACTGACGACACTGAGCTACGTAACAGCCTGATCCGGAACGCTGAGTAGTTATACGCATGGTTTATATCTATCATTAGGAAAGACCACTTTGTAATAAATTATCAATTAAGTACAATGGAGATATTACCAAACAAATACAACTCTGATACAGAAACTGAAATATTATCAAAAGAGATGTTTGAGCAGAGCATGTATGACTTTAATACCAAATGATTTCATTTTTAAGCAAATGTTAAGAAAATCATTTAATTATTTCCTTTTGTAAATTTGTTGCTTTGATTAAATTCATGGATGCTTTATATACAAATGTTCATATAGAAATATAAAAATATTTCTCGAATTCCACAAGGAATGTAATAAAAATTAGTTCAAAATACCCATGAAATAACATAAATTTTAATACATAACTTTAAGACAAGGAAACCACAGTGGATCGAGGCAGTTTCGTGGCTTTATTCCGCCGCTAAATTTACAAATTCTCCGATGCAAATCATTATTTCATAAAAAACAAGGATCTACAATTATGCTCAGAAACAGACTTTTGTTATCGTTTCCATCTTGTTTCGTGCATTTATAAAGGAGATTTCTTATTCAAAAAGTCACACAATTACAAGTGCTTGTGTCAGACGATCAGATTTACTATTGAAAAGGAGACAAAATTGGCTCAAGATGATTAGTTGAGAGACATTCAAAGTACAAAGAGTTCGGCTCATTATAGACTGGCTTCGACAGGAAGATGTAACGAGCACCTTTTTGATATCGGAATACGTAACGAACAGAATTAACTATGCTTTATACTGACCTGTAAAGCTATATACTGCCTAAATGCTACATTTAAGAATTTTCTACACTTCTTTGGAATGTTCTACACATTTACTAAATAATTTTCCCGATTCTGTCTCCCTTTTTCTTTTTAATGACTGATTTAAAAAAAGTATCCATAATATTTAAAACTGTATAATATATTAGCAGATGGGTAATTGTGGAACAACGTGAATGCAAGTACTGCGAATAAATATGTTCTACTATCAAAGTATAATCGAAAGCTTTTAAGGGAATTATTACTTTGGATTTATTCAAGCAATATTATACATGTAAAGTAGGTGCAAAATTTCAGCTGGCAGATTCAAATAGTACTAGTTTCTTTAATCTTTAAGGGAATTTGGAGATCTTGCGATGGGCGTCTTAAATGAATGTTTTGAAGCAGACGAGAAGAAGACAAACTTTCTATTGATTCGGCGTCATGAACAATTTGATGGTGCAAACTGCCTTAAAATTGCCGTGAAATCCGACAACAAACAATTCATTTCCCATCCAGCTTGTCAAGACTTTTTCCGAAATGTATGGATGGGACAACTGAGTCCTGAAAATGGGACTTGGAGGGTATGATGATATAACTAATTTTCTTTTTCTTCATTCTCTTGCAGTTTTGAAAAAAAAGAGAAAAATCTTTTTTAAAAAGAAGAAAATCTTCTATTGAAGGCTTTTCATTTTGAAATAGAAAAAGAGATAGTACTTGAATCCAAAAAATAATTCTACAATTATTGCGATATAACCAAGAAAGGACTTAACACAGTATATTGAATATTTTTGCCCCCCAAAGGTCATAATTTGAAAATTATTTGAAATGTACTGAATTGTATTTTTTGTATAAGACATGAAAATTAACAAAGCATATCATAGTTTCAAAGAAGGTTTTAATAATGTCACAAACTAGTCGGATTTTGTACAATTTTCAAAAAGAGGACAAAATGGACAAAATTTAAACAATTTTTACTATAAAATTTATAGAGCACAGGCCTACTCCAGAATAATATTCACATATTTGGTTGATATTATCATTCAACACATTAAATCAAAAATTTAGCTAGAGCAGACCTGCACTCGGTGACTTTTACTCAAAATATCGAGTAATATATACCCTCTTCCGTAGAAATCAGACATATTAAATTGACGCTAATTCATGAAGTCATTCCAAACATATGACGTCATTGCTTATGAAAATGTTCAGTGCTTTGAAGTCTGAAGACATCCCCCTGTTTTAGAATATAATTATATATTTCTCCATAAAAGTTCGATTTTGGGGGCAAATATTGGCAATTACCGAAAATAGTCCTTTATTAATAATATTTATGAGATTTACGTCTTGTTTTCTTCACATTGATTTAGCACCGATGAAAAACTACGATCTGAGACCTAAAATTTTGATTTTTTCTTAAATTTCTACTGATCTTTCTTTTGGCATTAATACTGAAGTATGTAGTTGTTTTAGTATATACCCAACAATGCTTTAACGTAAATTGCAATATGCGTTTCGTTTTGTTGTCCTTACTAAAAGGACACTTTCCTTTTACATGAGTCCATTTTGGCTGAGTAAAGAACGTGAAAATCTTGACGTAGAAACATTCATTTCAGCTCCTTATATCTCCACTTGTCTTGGGAATATTTCTTCTGAAAGTTAAAGACGTATATTACTATGTGAAAGACGAATCTTCGCAAAGTTGCAATTCTGAATCAGATGTATTCGCGCCAGTAAAACATGGAACATTGGAACGACGATTCAACATTGTAAGTTTTAAAATATGTATATTCTTATGTTTGAATCCACAATATTTGAATTTTACTGATGTAGGAAATATAAATCATTTTTTGAAGAAAAGAACGGTCTCCGATACTAACACAACGTCCGTGTCAGATTGTGCGAAGGAAACACTGCCAAGAAGGAGTACAGAGTAAGTATTTCCAATATTATTTAGAACAGGTCAAAGATTTGTTAATAATTGTAATGTTTAAAATTGAAAAACACATTATTGGTTTTAAGCAGTATGGAAGGGTATTCGAAAAAGAAGCTACAAGGAATTCGATGGCATCTTCACCGAATCCAAAGCATATATACGGCACCTGTTATGATCTTCGCACACAGTGTGGCAAGTATTGTTCAAAACAGTTGATCCCGGCAAATCAATTAAAGTGGGTTCAAGCATAAAAATGTCAAATGTTAAAGCTTCTACTTTGTCTTGTAAATCTTGTAGCATTGAATCAAATCAAAACAAATATTAAAATTCCGACATTTCCAAAATAAAAAATTTCGTTACACATCTTAAAGAAGTCTATAAAGTATGTCTCATTCCTTCATTTTATTGTATCGTGACGGTATCTCAGTTGGTAAAGCGCTTGTTCCGTGATTGGAATGTTCAGGATTCAAAACTTCGACTGCGACTGACCTAAGTCGATAAAAATGGGTTGCGAAGATCACTACGCCAAGTGTTTGTCACTTTGAAGTGATTCAGCAGCACTGTGATTCAGCAGCTGGGTTGGGAACCACTGAAACATCGTAGACAAGCCGCCAAAGCAGTGTTGATGTGTAAGATCATGCTAGAAGCCATTCTCAAGCTTTCTAGTAGCCATTCAGTCCTCACCTTTTTTTCCATCCTACTGGTGCTGCTACTAGAAGCAATCAACAAAGACTGCAAAATTGAAGCAGTCACCTACAAAGGATCCTTCTTTCCATCTGGGATCCGTCAGTTGAATAGTTTACCACTAGTGTCACAGAAGCCCAATCTCTGGACTTATTCAAGTCGAGGCTGGGAAAAGTTGCTAAACCATGAGGTGACGGTAGTGTTTATATCCAGTTTTTGAAACTGTAAATAGAGAACTCTTCATTGCACCTGAGTCCTAATTTAGTAAAGTGCAATGATGCCCAAAAGGCTCTTCACTGTACAAGAGGAAGAACAACATTTCGGGTCTTTCGGTTGAGATTCTTTAAAATCGATTGCTTCGCGACAAGTGTTTGTACGGTAAAAACCCCTCAATGCTAAATGGCACTTGGTGCCGAATAAAAGTCTAATTTGAAGCCCTTCACGGGTATATGGCGATGTCTCTACTGGTGAAAAATGCTCGAAATGGATGTAAAACAGCATACAATCAACAAATCAATCTTTTCTTATAGATAGCATACATAGTATTCCTGGCCATTTTTAGCTACATGCTGCTTGTGGAGTTTGATCATCACATGGGCAAATATGAAGTCATTATATTCATTTGGGTAATTACCCTAATGATTGAAGAAATGCGGCAGGTAACATGATTTACGGTAGATTTTCTGTAATATTTTGTAATATTTATCTTGAATATTTCAAAATCATAGAAAAAATTGGTATTGAGTATTGATATGCTAGTCCTTTGACTTAACGAGGTTCGCTCCTCAGCTTACAAGCAGATTTTTGGCTTGGGATGAATTTGGATTCTATGATGGTAATTAAACTATATTCAATTAAAACCCCAATATTAAATTACATACCGAAAACATTTAGTGAGGAACTAGATTTTGTAGCGTAGTTTTTTTTTTATAGATGAAAAAGATCATTCTTTTCTTTTTCGCAGTATTCAATATTGTTAAGTTTGGATTCCTATTTTTACATGCAACACAGGGTAATTTTGTGAAGTGAAATGCTCTATCTTGGTCTTAAATTATAAATTAAATCAACTTTCATAAAATCTATCATCATATTTGGCAAATATATCAAATATATTGTGAAATTCCTTGAAATATAATTACCCAATTTTAGCTTAGAATTGGCACAATTTGAGTAATAATTGAAAATAAAATCACAGACCCCCCTATTTTATGTTATTTTCTGAATATATAAGATACTTTTAAACTCTCTGCTTAAATTGAGAAAAATGTCATTACTTTCAAATGATTTTGTTGCTTGTTAAATTAAATTTTTTAACACCAGAAAAATAATATTATTTTTTTGAGTGCAGAAAGGTCAAATTGACTATGCGAAGTAATTTGGAAGTATTCTGTTTTCAAAATTTTAATGTGACTATTTCAGATGAAAAAAGACTGTATTTGATCTAATTATTTATTTGGATAAAAAATATTGAAGGAAAATCTTTGAAAAAAATGATTTTGTGTTAGACTTTATTATAGTGCAAAGAGGTCATATTGGCTCCGTAGTGCTGAAAGAAGCGCAATGACCCCCATTATTTGTTTTGATTTTTTATTGAGCTATGTGTGTAGATTCTAAAAATATAATTGACAAAAAGAAACCTAGTAACCAACCTCCTTAAAATACTCAATAGTCAAATGTCTACTTGATTTCCACTTTCATTGCAACACATGGTTTAGAACAATTATCGCAGCAAAAATAAATTCAAATTTTCATGTTTTTTTTATCGTAGAAAAACTTAATAGTCATGATCACTTCAATACTCTGACGAGTGTCAAACACAATCTTTTTAATTTTTTTTTTGCTTTTCTTTTCGTGCTAAAATGGGCAAGGTTTTATGTGATGGATAAAAAAATAAAACATGCTAGAATTTATGTTTAACACAGACCTTCGTCTTACGTCTCTTTTCCTTTCATATCCAATGAATCGTTATAAGTCAAGCCTAAAATAGCACACGTGTTATTTCAAAGTAAAAGCCATATATTTTCCCTCTAGAAAAAAACGATTACAAACACTTAAAATGTCAAAAAGGAAATTAATAATCATTTTTTTAAAAAGTTTTTGAATCCATTTAGGTAAATTTTGTAATGATTTTTACATAAATTTTGAATGCATATGAATTCTTGATTTTTCCCTCCTACCCCTAATGCTTCTTTTTCAATCTTAAGTATATTAATGTTACTTTAGGTCGATCAATGACAACTTTCCCTCACACAAACTTCTACGTTTGATTTTTTTAATTGTTACAGTATTGACTAATAAAGTTTTCTGAATAACAGAAAAAAATGTACAGAAAATTAAGACTTTGTTCAGTTTCTTCTGATGATTACATTTGCTGTACAATTAGTTTAAAGCCCATTAAAATAGCCAAAGAAATTTTCCAAAATGAGTAACCAGAAAGATGATTTAACCATGTTATTTTCCTAATAGTTCTCGTTTCAAAGTTTTCATAAATAACCAGAAAAAGTCGAGAATGTGGAAATAAACAAAATACTAAGAAGTAAGAACAGTACAACCTCTCTACCCAGAACCTGTCTTACCCAGTGGTTGTTGATTAGCCGGACGACTTGCGTAAGGCTCGACGTTAATGTCTGTCAACATTTTTATAAGTCTCTTGATGTCTTTTAATGTTATTCTTGTATTGCCATTCTATAAAGATAAACTAGTGTTAGGACAAAGATGTCATGTTTTATTTCATTTTTATTCATATTGAAACTGAGTTCACTCATGGCTGTCCTCACTTACTTACGTTATGATGCTTTCGTTTCACTTTAAATAGGAGTTCCTTAAGAAGAGTGTGATCCAGTGCCTAAACCAATAAAAGGAATCTTTCTCAGCATTTGAAAAGTTATAAAAAGTCGTTTTTATCGAAGATATTCTGTTCATGCACTGCGGTATACACTCAGTAGTGATTTTATGGCATTATTTACTTTTACTATATTATTTTCTGTCATTGAATTTTGATTCTTTTTCATCTACTAGTATACTTTTACGTCTGTGAGAATGCTTATTTTGAGTTGGTGAAAAGAATTTACTTGTTTTCTTACTTCCATACATCATATCCTGCAATATGGGCGGTAACTCTAATGTATTTATTGATACTTGCCGTATTGTACAGCTTGAGCAGTCTTTCTGTGGTAACAAATTCTTTGAGGGATATTCCATTGTCTAATAACAAATCTACAAAGTCTACGCGATCCTGTTTGATGGCAGAGAACAAAATTTCATGTAGACTTCCAGGCTAAAAAAAAGGTATTGCATTATTCGTTTTTGCATATTTTTCGTGTTGGATTTCATTTGAAAATTATGTGGCTTATTAACAAGTTCATTTTTAAAATCTTAGGAATGTCAAAGATGTTTTCTACTTAATCTAGAATATCAGTTTTTCAGGCTTAAACTTGGATAAAGCAACTTTGTTAGTATTCCTTGAGTCTTAACTTCCACTGTTACATTCGTACACACGACATCATATTCTCCACTTTTACCATAAACATTACCTTTAAATGATGAAAAAAAAATTATTAACGGACTATTTCAAACCCCATTGACCTCACCCTTTCTCTCTATATTCGTTGCAATAGAGTCAAACTAGGATAATGCGGATTTGTATGAATAAAACGAGGTTGTGAAAGGTTTGATAACTAGTCTCCCCCTCAGTTTGGACAAATTCATTTTTGATCCAATTTTTTATCTTCAGGTAGGATACAACCATCGTCGCAAACCACGGCCAACATGTACAATCCTCATCCATTCTGGCAGAGGTTGAATAAGATAATACCATAACGAAGCTCATTAAAATTTTAATCAGAGCGAGTAAAGCATAATGGAAAATGAGTTTTGGTGTTTACGAAACGTTTCTTGATAACTGTTGATGTCAATATGTAAGTTTCAATCCATAAAAATATTGAACATAAAATTTACCGGCCAGATTTTGTCCTCAGTGAAGATTTCACTCTTTGCGACGTCAATTCTGTTCCATGCCAAAGCCAGTTTGAGCTGATCGAACACTTGGTCCTTGTTTGCTGGATAAAAAATTCAGAGAATTTACTTCACTGAATGCAAGAGACACGGAACCCTTTATAACAATTATATAATGTTTAATGGCTTTACTAACTCCTATTATTTTCCCATTTTTTTAGTCCTAAGCTTTCAATGTGACTTTACACAAAAATGTCATCTTTAACATTACACGTGTTATTTCAAAGTAAAAGCCATATATTTTCCCTCTAGAAAAAAACGATTACAAACACTTAAAATGTCAAAAAGGAAATTAATAATCATTTTTTTAAAAGTTTTTGAATCCATTTAGGTAAATTTTGTAATGATATTGCCACCAACTGTCTCACAAGTAGCATGACAACCAGCTTTGTAATATGCAGGTCTGGATATGTACAAGGGATGAATTTAAGGTTTTTGTGATGAGAAAATTTAAGTTTTAGAACAGAAATAACTATATGAACTGTTTATTTGCAATGTTATTGCTCTACGAAAGAAATAAATTTTCAGAATCTTTATTCCAAACTGAATCAAGTTATATTAATTTTTCAAATTAAATTAAATGTCAATCTAGAAATGAAAAGGATTTTATGATGAAATCAAGACCAAAATTACTTTATTTTCAAACATGTATGAATTTAATTAAGACAGGATTTTGTTCATAATGTCATAAAATGAAATTAAATAACAGTTTCTTAAAATCAACAATTTATCACTTTTAATGCTCATAACTTGCCTTTCAATATTTCTGAACTACATTTTCATTATAAAAAAACATGAAAAATTCAAGCTAATTATTGATTAATTGAATTAGTTTTAAATATTTACCTTTTAAGTTGTTTCTGAACTAAAGCTAGAAGCATTTTCTAATGTTTGTGTTCTTAATGCCCTTGCCATTACTTTTAAAAGTTTTGTTCAACATCGCAAACCAAACAAAATGAGGAATTTACGAGAGTGGCACTTTGGCAGAAGTTCCTGAAGAAGAAGAAGGAGTATTGGAGCGACAGCTGGAACAAGGTGGACGTACTGACCATTGTCCTGTTTATCCTGGCGGCTGTCCTACGATTCTGTCCCTGGACGATCACTGAAGCACGTATTGCCTACAGCTTCTGTCTTATGTCGTTTTTCTTCAGGATCCTCCATATCTTCACAGTCCATAAGGAACTCGGACCAAAAATCATTATGATAAGAAGAATGGTATATATACATTATTCCTTTCTTTTTCTTTGATGGTTGGGCACGGACTGAAGGTATTTTGTACATGTATTGGAACAAATGGAAAGTTGCATAAGCACTGAATCCGATCGTGCTTAAAAAACCTTTTGATCTTATAGATATCCAATAAACAATAATACCTATCTAAAACAAAGGTAGTTTATTTTTCTATTCCAAACATTAACCGAAAGATATGCATATTCAGCGAATTTCACACATATTGTCAGTTATTTCGTGGGTTTTCTTTTTTCTTACAATCTCTTACTAATTCAACAGATATATAAGCAACAGTGGTTTCCACAAGTAAACATGATTCCAAAATAAAATGTAAAAAGTAGAATTTATCATTCGTGGGTGGCCCATGCATATAAAGTTGTGCCATTGAAAAATCATCAAGGTTGTCTGAAAACATTGGTTGTTATAAGTTAAATCTATTGTAAATATTGAATGTTATTGATTGTCTTCTCTAGTGTTCTTTAAAGATAACAAAACACTTTCTTTAATTGCTGTTAAAAATGTCAAAGGGAGTTTGGAAGATTTGCATGTGTTTTGCAGAAAATAAAAATAAGATACATGTGTTTTCTTCCATTATAATATGTTCCATTCTTCTGACAGATGGTTGACCTTGTGTTTTTTATGATAATTCTGATGGTGTTTGTGTTGTCCTACTCCATAACGTCGTACGCCATCATGTTTCCCAACTCGGTGATGAGCTCCTCCTTGGTTACTCAGATTCTCAGAAAGGGATACTGGACGTTATACGGAGAACTGTTCCTTGACGAGTACGAAGGTAGGCGTATATACAGGGGTAATTAGAGATAAGGAAAGATGTTCCTCACAAATATGAGGAGCTGTACCTGTAATAGTACAAAGGTACATGTATAGTACATGTATATGGTATATGCTGCCAGAGATACAGAGCTGTTTATCGACGAAATGAAGGTAGGGATGTACACAGAGGAAAACAAATTCCCAGAAAGGGATACTGAACATTATATGGGGAGGAATGGGAGGAAGCTAAGGGTATGTTATGGGACAATCAGTTTTTTTTCAATCAGCAAATATAACATTTTTTGGAATTTCTTGCAGAAATTGCATGTCTTATGCGGGTAGTTTTCAGTTGCAATTTGATAGATTAACTTTAATTAAATTATAATGTTGTTGTCTTCAAACACGCAAACATGTATTCCGAAAGTAAAAGGCAGATATAAGTTTCTTTTGGATGGTGATTCAATTATCTTTCGAAGAATGTCAAGTTAAAATACAAGGTAGTTATCGATTATATAACATATCAACTAGATTTATGAAATGCTTATCGGTGACATTTAGGAGCTTTAGATTTAGAAGATTGTTTACTATTTTAGAATAGTATAAATAGATTTATTTCTAATAAAAACTATTAAAAGCATCTAGAACCAAAATTGAATACTCTTTGTCCAAAACAAAATGTTCATATACTGAAGTAAATTAATACACCTGTGGTAAAAGGTTCATATAAGTTAATTTAGATGTTTTCTATATTTACTGTTTGTTGATACCTGTTTATTTGTGTGATTTAATTACTTCCTGATGTTTATCTTAAGTTCAGTTTTAGTGGTTCACCATTATGTGGGTATACTCTTCTTCTTAGCCGCAATGACAACATCGTCATATAAGCAATAATAGTTGTTCTGAAAATCTGCAGACAAAACCGAATCACGAATATCACATAAAACAAGCCATAACAAATTAATGATTTCCTCTAGAAAACATTATCTTTCCAAACCTGACGAATAAATGTTTTTACCAGTTGTACAGCTAGAAAAAATTAAATTGATCAATATGAATTTCCCGTTTCCGTTTGTGTTTCAATTCAGTTATTATGACGTTTCAAATATTATCTTGCTTGTTGAAATTCAGTTGTAGGTTGTTTGAAATACAGGTGCATTTTTATGACATATATCTAATTTCAAAATCTAGGAGATTTACCTTATTTCTTTTTTTTTTGCATTGTAATTGATTTTATTGTATAGAAATACAATACCACCTCTCAGCGATTCAAGGATGTTAATTCCTCACCATAGGGTTTACATCCAGTATTACCGAACAATTATATCAATAGTTTTTCTCTTTCTCAGAGATCACGATGACACTTTGAGGATATTAACCCTGACTTGTACTCTACAACATCTTTCCAACTTCCCTGTTTGTGTGTCCTTCTGTGCAAGTTGTGTCCGAAACATAAATTGGTGCACTGAAGTAACCCCCAAATAGGCTCGATTTTAAGTACATTTGAAGAATCTGTCCAAATCCATATGTATAAACTTAATAATAAAGATCAATATTTCTGGTGCAGAAAAGGTAAAATGATTTACCCGAAACGTGAGTACTTATAGCAAACAAGATAACAGAATTTAAAAATGACACTTAAACTACTTTCGACAACAGATATGTCAGAGATGTGTTATTAAAGCCAGAGCCCAAGAAGTTCATCTGCATTGCTTATGAATAGGTTATTGATAGAACAAGGAAACAAATTAATAGAATTAATAAAAATTAAAGGAGAAAATCCATTTCATTTAATTTAAATCAAAGTACTGAAAATACTCATAGGAGTTGAACCTGGTGTTAAATAAAATCTTTGATCGGGAGGTTAAGTAAGTGAACAATATTGTTATTTAAAATACAGACAACTGTTTCAGATTTTTTGTGTTGCAACAATCTTGAGAAAGACATTCAGAGACATTGAATATCAAAAAAATGCATGTCCCATAATGCATGCCTGCCTACATTAGTCCTTTTTTATACCACCTGCTTTAAAAGCGGGAGGTAATTTATTAATCGGGATGTCCGTCCATCTGTTTGTTACGCCTAAGGTATACCGATCTCTTATCCACAACTCCTCTTACACCACTGAATGAAATTTTCAAGGAATCTTTATTACATACAGCCGTTGTGCACCTTCTATTACTTTTTCATCCTACACATATTTTGGGTTTCCCATTGCAAAACATTGACACTGCATTATATTCATATTAGAGGCGGTTGATCATTTATATTATTCACTGCTCACGGAACCTCTAGTTCATCTTCAAATTTGTAATATATTTTTCCTTGGCACCTTTACCCATTTGTTATGAAAATTTCAGTTTCACAGGAATATCTGATTCAATGTTGATAAAATGTGGATTTTCACACAGCATCCTTTTAAGAGCTAACAGTTTTGTTATATAAAACTTCTCTGTGAATATAAAATTTAATTTTACATGGAGTACGTCAGAACTTAATTTTTTTTTATATTGTGAAGAAAAAAGCAATACCATTAAAATGACCAAACATTAAAACAGTGGTATATGTGAGAGTTTGTGTGCAGATATGTGGAATAATTTACCTTGATCTCAGTCTCTCTCTTTGCGAAGTGGTTACAGTAACTGGGTAACTTGAGCAATAGTGTGTTCGAATCAAACTACGGTTTCTCGAATAAGACACTATAAGACGAGATTCTTTATTTTACATTTGAGGTTGGCATTTGGACAGTTCTATGGTTGATACAATGACCTTGTCAGCATGTACAATTTCTCATTAAGTTAAATGCTGACTGACTTTTTTCATACTAATTGTTAAGTCATTATACACACAATGAATTGTCGAGGGATTTCTACCTTATTTCCCGATCATAACAAAGGTGTAACAGTGGATGCTCACACCTCCTTGGTACCTGAATCTACCTCTAAATTTTAGGAGGTCCGTGTTTGCTCTGCTCCAATTTTGATTTATTTAATGGACTTTTAAACTTGAATACTGTTCGTTGTCTCCATATATTCCATGCAAATGATTACTAGCAACACAATGTCCTCGAGTGTCGTTAAAGGTTTATAACTTGCAGCTTTAGTCAGTTAGTGGTGGCTTCTCAGTATAAGTGAAAAAGTTTTGAAAGTGATGTCAAACAAACAATTGAATAAACATTGAGTCGATGTAAAATTTAGTTAAAACACAGATTTGATTTTTTGTTCTTGTGTTTGTATACTAGTAATTCCAATTCGATCTGCAGCAAACAAAATAAAATGCTTCGTTGTTTTATTTTCAATTTGCAGGTGCTGGAGAATGTACGAAGAACGTGACTATATATGCAGTCAGTCCTAAAAACCGCTGTCCAGAGGAGAGAATGGTGGCGACTCTGTTGATGGCATTTTATGTTCTTTTTGCAAATGTCCTCCTTCTGAATATTTTGATTGCAATGTTCAGGTATGTGAAATATTAAGAATGTCCAAGTAAGTGAAATATAAAGAATTTTGAGTCATTTCAAATATAATCAAGTATGTCAAATATAAAGCATGTACAGTTTTTTCAACTATAAAGGACACATAACTGTGTTGTTTACAAATAACGTTCAGGTATTTAAGTATAAATAATATTCATTCAAGTTCTATATAAGAAATATATGGAGATAACGAATTTTATTCGAGCTCAAACGTCCATTAAACAAATTGACTCAGGAGCAGAGTAAACACGGATCTCTCAAACATCAAAAGTGGGATTGGGTGTCATGGAGGGCGTAGTATCTCCTGCCTACCAGTCACAACTGTCGTGAGCTAATTGTCATAATCGGGAAATAATGGAAAAATTCGTCTGCAATTCATCGTGTAAATAATGACCTAACACTTGTAATGAAAACGTCAATCAGCATTTGACCTAATGATATCGATAGATTGTTTTTTGATGACAAGTTCATCGACCATAGAACTTGCGAAATAATGACATTTTTAATGAGACTGTTGATATATTTGCTTTGTCAACTTGTTTGTCAATTACTCAACTTCTTTTAGAAATTTTATACGTTAAATATGCTCTTATGCATCTAATCTTTAAAGCAATATGAGCTGCATGTTTGACATCGGAAAAATTGTTGCAAAGAATGAATCTTCTTAACGATGCAATCTCGCCCCTTTTTAAATGCAGTTTTTCGCCGTTTTAAATCACAACATTGTTATCTTATAGCTAAAGTCTTCAAGTATAGTCTATGTAAATACTAATACAAGATTTTTTGGGATAAAGGCTTTCAATATATAAATGATATCGATTAAAGAAAGTCGCATATTTCACTGTAAAACGTCGCCATTACAGCTATGTAGGTCATTGCAGTACTAGTATTTGAATGAGAAGGCGGGGCGTCTATCAAGCGTGCGATTAGTGTGAATACATTAGCGTGTGTTCGAAGTGTACGAAGTTTTATAATTAAGTGACACCTAAAACCCCTCTTTTCTTAGTGCTAGAGACCGACCAAATATAAGCATCTTTTTCCTTTAACTTGTCAGGCTTAACTTCGTTTTTTCTGCTTAACTTACGAGTTACATTTGAAATGATTTATTAGAAATTCGTCAAATTATTTATATATGAAAATACACAATGGATTTTATGAATAGAACGTATAACGCAGGATACACTTTTTCATACTTTAAAACATCATTTTTATAGAGATGATAATTAATCCATTAAGGCTTACAAATAATCCATTAAAGCTTATTACTGTTTCGTTAATAATTATTTCATAGCATGTACATATGTAATTTTGCGAAATTCGTGTGCTACAACAAAAATGGTTGAATTTTGATATAAAACTTTATGTATGAAAGCTAGATTTTTTTTTGTGCATTAAGAATAAAATCGCAAGAAAGTGAAAAATTAAACGTCAGTTTAACGTCAATATTTTCGCTGCTGGATATAAATAAAAACAGTGTAAGACAAGTACAGTCCAGATTGCATTATTAATCCATGCCATGCACAGACAAGTTACTGTGATATGATCTTTCTTATTTAGGAATTATCATTTGTCGAAATCCACTCGTGTACATTTTGATTTTTACAAACTCTCGTCCTATTCTGAAATAAATAATAAATCATTTCACAAATAATTTTTTAAACCCCTTTTCATTTGATTTTTTTTAATAATACAATTATATTCAAATCTTTAATTGTTGTTAGATTTTGTGCCGATGCAAAGTTATAACATTTGTAGTGTCGTCAGAAGAAACCCGGAGTTTCCCTCTATTCAATATTAGGGGTGCATTTTGTGCAATGTATTCGTCTAGTGACTTTTCATCTGATATATAGGTCTTTTTAACGTCCCATTGTTCAATGTGATGTACATACAATGTGTACTTAGGAACAAAGGAAAATTTATTATATATCCACAGTATTATTTTTTTTAATTCTGTATTAATGAGATACAAGCAGTAAGTCCAAGGTTTGTGCTACAAGCCTCCAATATATATTTATAAATACCGAAAAAAAATCAAACATAAACGACTGAAATTTCGTTTAATAACAAGTAAATCAAAAATGTTAACACATCTTAAATATACCGGTATAAAAAAATTATCCCAGGGTACATTACCCATTTGAAAATGATTTGACCATCGATAGCTCGCAACACTAGACACGATGTCGCATTGATCTGCTTAAAGCATGAAAGAGAATAGATTTGAGTCACGTGTTTAATGCTTTGTTAATCATGAGGTCAAAGGCGGGTTGAAATTTGTAAACAAGGTGCCTTTACTATAGGGACAGATACCCGTAATTTTGCACCTTTGTGGAAAAAAACAAGTGAGCGCACGGCTGTTTCAATTTCATAAATGTTAATGACTAGTATGACTCTTTACATTGACCCTATTTACTTCAACTTGAAACTTCTATGCGCTAATATAAAAAATGGGCTTGCAAAATGAGGTTGTGGCCTACTGTCTATGAGAAATCGATGTAAACAACGTACCCCTGCTATATCAATCAGATAAATACCCAATTACAGTGCAAGGAAGTGAAAAATGAAAATGAAATTAATAAACTACAATGTTTGATGGAAAGATTGAGACAAAAATATGTAGGAAATCTTTAAACTTATTTTTTGTAAATTATCGGGGGGCCAAATGTGGACGTTTAAACGATTCATTCTTTGTAATTAACTATTTCAATGACAGAAAAATAGAACATAATTTATAAATTTCTGTTGTTCATATTTGCTATGAAAGAACTTTTTATACCCTTTGATTGAGGCAAAATGGAGTTATTGTCGTCCTGTACAATAATGATTTCTTATATAATACTGTATATTCAGTTGAACAGAAATATTTCTTCGAAAACAATTTGAAACTTTATTTTGGTTTTATTAATCATAAGGGTTTAGATTACATACAGATTAATAATAATAACATATTTTACCAGCAAAACAAAATCCTCAAAAATGCAGCTCATATTGCTTTAACAATAGTACATGTATTTAGGGACTAAAACCTAATGTTGGTTTTTAAATAGTTTCTTTTATTTCATTAATATTTTCAAATTAAAACTATCGAATTCAAACATGATCTTCAATGTACATAAACATTTTTATTAACTTGTTGTCAATTTCTATGTTTACCTCCACTCCAAACTTGCGATATTGTTTGCATTTTAAAAACTAGCATTTTTAAAATTAATTTATTAAATCTTACAATTCGTTTTATTCTATATTTTCAGCAATACATTCCAAAAGGTTCAGGAGAACACAGATCGCCTGTGGAATTATATGAGATGTTCTCTGATTTACGAGTTCTATAATAAGCCGTTCCTGCCAGCGCCTCTAAGTCTCCCTATTTATATCTTCCTGATGATAAAGTGGGTACTTAACAGAGGCTGTGGGGTCTGCCTGGACCTCACACCAGATCTCAGTAAGCAGAACTGTCATCAAGTAAACATTAGCACTGTCATGGCCTATTCATCTCTTGTCCAAAATTCCCTGATTATGTGCTTTTCAGTTTCAGAATTGAATGTTTTACTAACATATTTTGAAAAATAGAAGCGGTTAAGAATTCAACACCATTTTACAAACCTAAAATATGAGCATAAATAAAAAAGCATTTAATAAAAGTAAAATGTATCTTTTTGGCATAATGTTCACATTAGAAACAGTAATTATAAGTGATTTAAGCATTGTATTAATTCAATAATTCAATCAGTCACTTTGGTTAAATGACTTACAACAATTTATTTTACTTTTGAATGTTGAAGCATTGAGATAAAAATATTTTTATTATCATAAGAATATATGCTATTCCTAGTGCTTGAGTTTCTGATTGACGGTATGTTTTAAAGGACCAGGTTTTCCAAGAATCTATTGGAATTCCCATTGGAACCAATTGAGTTCCGTTATTAGCAGACCGATTTTTGAATTCATATGAAGCAGAATTTTTGAGAAATCTTATGCGTGAAAAGAAGAAAACACTTGCTGTGGTCTTCAACTCGACCTTCAGATATATCGATGACGTATTGTCAATTAACAATGGTAATTTCCATTCCTACGTCGATACGATATATCCAGGAGAGCTTGAGATAAAAGATACCACAGTGTATGACACATCTGTTTCATACTTGGATATTTTACTTGTAAAAGACGTTAATGGTAACCTAACAACTAAGTTATATGATAAACGTGACGACTTTAACTTTTCTATCGTCAACTTCCCTTACTTATGAAGCAATATACCTTCATCACCTGAATACGGAGTATATATATCTCAGTTGATTCGATACGCAAGAGCATGCTCTACATATGAACAATTTCTAAAACAAGGTAAATTATTGACAAACAAGTTGACGAAACAAGAATATCAGCAGTCTCGTTTAAAGTCATCATTTTGTAAGTTCTATGGTCGATACATTGACCTTGTCAGCAAATACAATTTATCACTGAGTCAAATGCTGACTGACGTTTTTATAATAATTGTTAGTCCATTATTTATACACTGAATTGACGACGGATTTTTCCGTTATTTCACGTTCATGACAATGAGCACACGGCGGGTGTGACCGGTCAGCAGTGGATGCTCACTCCTCCATGGCACCTGATCCAACCTCTGATGTTTCAGAGTTTCGTGTTTGCTCTGCTCCTATTCTGTATTGTTTTATGGACTTTATTATTGAATACTGTTCGTTATCTCTATATACATTTCTTACAATGTAAGATATTACAATCATTATTTTGTCTACATAAAAAGTAAGATTTTTTACAAACGGCAGGCGAAGCCCAGGACAGGGAAATAATGCAATGGGAAAATGTTATTGCTGATGCCTACAGCCAGAAACTAAAACGGAATCGGGAAAACAGAATGGAAACAAAAGTCTTTGAGATCAGTGAGAGGTAAAAAGGGGACAGGCTGATTATATAAAAATGTGTTTTTTATTAGAAATTAAGTACCAGTATAACTCTGTTTACGAAATTTTGGGAGAGTTACCAAAGTAAATATTCAATTTAGAAAGATATACCACGAATTGTAATTTTTCACACATGTTACAACTGAACAATTGTTCAACGAAGGTTGACCCTCGGAAAACAAGCAGCTTTTTTCAAATTGAAGCACATTTTTTAAATTCAATGAAACAAAGTCAATTAATTTTAGGTTAGAAAAATTAACAGCAACAATGGGAAATGTACACTCTTCCTATGACACATTCAACCATATTGATCGACGACTGGATTCAATTGAAGAAAAGGTAAAATTTCCTGAAAATAGGTAAAAATAATTCAATTATAATAAACTGTAACTCGTGAAAAATCGTTAACATTTTATTATTTGTTTACTCTATCAAAATTAATTCAGATTTCAAAGATTCTTGGATATGTAAATTGGGAAAAGAATAAAAAAGTAAGTATCTACGAAGAAGCCGGTAACAAGGGAACATCTGGAAACACTCGACACTATAGCTGCTGAATAAGAAAATAAGTTTGAAATGACATACTTTTCATAAAATTTCACAAATATTTGAAAAAAATGTATTTATTTGTATATACATATGCATGCCTTATAATCTTAAAAATGTTTTGTATATATCTTAGACTAATATACTTTGGTTAAAGTCAAGCTATGTAAGAAATTAGATAATTGCTTTAATAATATATTTGTACCATACTATACTAAATTGAGAAAGTCATAGTTTATAGTATCATTTGCATTAATACTATTTTGATACTTTACTGTAAGACCGTTTTGCTTATAAAATACGAGCGAAAATTTCTGAAGTTTATGACCCTAAATTATTCAATCTCCCTTTTTCACAATTTAAGTAAAAAAAAAGTGGGATTATCTAGTTCAATTGTGTACAAAGTACTATTATTTTTTTAAGTGCTAAAAATGGTATAAATGACTTGAACAGTGTTTATCATTACATGATAACACATGTAAATCTTTCCTTTTAATTAGGAAATGATATTTTAAACATTGTATTTACTTTGTTTAGACTTTGATACTTTAATTTGTTATGAAGAAACAGAGAGAATTTTTATCTTTATTATTTATAAGTGTAATTATTTTTACAATTAAACTATCACTTTTGTTGGGCATGAATTTGATTTTCTACAAGGAAACATTAATTAAATGCATAATGTTTGTAAATGGAGATGTATGAAAATTAATACAATATATATTTTTAAAATCTAAAAAGGCAAAAAAAAAAATCATAAAGCATTTCAATAGAGATTCACGAAGAATTATTTAAAATCGACAATGATCATTAACCAGTAAATAGCACATTCATACAATTTCCAATGTTAATTAATATTTTTATTCATTTAAATTAAAGATAAGATATATGTAAATATGTAGGTTATAAATAAACTTAAATGTAGGAAAAGGCCTTATCAAGTCTTTAGAACTCTTGTCCAATCCCATTTGTAAAGTTTACAGACAATAAAAAATTTCAAATCAGAGTTCAATGATGCCAATAAATAGATCATTATCATCGATCTGAAATGTTTGGATTTATTAACACACTAATGCTTTTAGGAGTATTAACACTAATTAGCCCTGGATTAAAGGTAAAACGACGAATTTCAACAGCAGCTTGATTATGACATTTGTCTTAACTAGAACATTTACCTGCAAACCCGTATTCCCAGCGATTATAGGTTTATCACGTTAAATTCAAGAGTCAGATTTTAAAATTTATACAGTCTTACGAAGATACATAAAAGTAGACCTACAAGATAACCTGATAAGACCTCTGAAGATAATTCCCTCTCGTGCTTCACAGCAATGACCGAAATTTGTATTGTCTATATATCCGAACTTGATTGATGAAACTGATTTGAAGTTATGAAATATTTGTTTATCATATGACATTATGTTACCAAAATTCATTTGTCATATTTTAAAATATGGAGGATTTACTAATATGAAACAGGCTTAATTATCATTGATGAAAAACGTATTCTTTTCTTCAAAGGACTACATATGTAAGTCTGTCTGCTTAAAGACTTAGAGAATTATGTCACCAATCAAGACAATTTTACTGACGTAAGTTTTCCAGCTTAAGGGACAATAGATAAGGATTTCATAGTATTGCAGAAATTCCAAAACATTCCCAGAAAGAATGTCTTTTTATCTGGTTTATAAACTTTCATTTTCAATTTAGATGCATGTCAAAATGCCGATGTTGTAGAGTAGGATTTCCCCCATAGTCAGCTTTCCCCTCGGAAATCGTACTCTAGGGTATGATTTCCCCCTGAGGGGAATTCTTATACCAGAGCTAAATGTCCCTCTCTTTCTTTTTAAGAGAAGCATTTCCCCCTTCAACTTAGTAAAATAAATGTCACTAATATACAAATGCAAGTTTCCTCTTTTACTTATTCTAAAAAAAGCAGTCAACACGCTTCTTAATAGTATTAATATTAGCTCAGTGCGTCAAACATTTGATCCTTGAACGGAAGATTGCTCTTTCTAAGACAGCTTGGTAGGAACTGTTCCTTTGCAAGCGTTTGTCAGTGTGAGGTGCAAATAGTATTTTTCTTTAACAAGATCTTAAAAATCAAGGCAAAGAATCATAACAGGCCTTGGCATGCCAAAATATCCTCAATGCCAAAAAGCCCCGATTGATTTTTGTTACAAATATTTTTTGAAAAATATTTGCATGGACACACCATAATAAAGCCATTTAACCAATATTGTAAAGTTACATTGCACTTTTAAAACAAGAACATACAGCAGAGCTCTATGTCGCGAGGGATAATAAAAAGTAAACCTATAATATCCCTCGGTTGATTCTATGAGCAAGATCTAGAGATTGATCATGGTATGAACAATTTCTAAAACGAGGTAAGTTATTGACTTACAAGTTGATGGGACTAGAATATCAGCATCCTCGTTTATAGTGAGCATTTAATATACGTGTAGTAGATGGTTCATACAATGACCTTGTCCGCACATACAAGCTATCATTAAGTCAAGTGCTGAATGACGTTTTTCATATTTTATCAAAACACTGAATTGTCGACAGATTTCCCCGTTATTTTCCGATCAGCACGGCGGGTGGGACTGGTCGGAAAAGGAGGGTCATCCCCCTTCCCCTGCGAGACGATCATGAATAATTCATGAATTTCCTTGAATTTTTCATGAATTTTATTCATGAAGTGTTCATGAAATGTTCATGAATATCCTATGAACTTATTATTGGACATTTTCAAATCATGAATTTTTATTCATGAAAGAAAATTGATGAATATTCATGAAAATTTTTTTTCATGAATAATTCATGAAGAGTCATATTCATGAAGATTCTTCATTTCAAGAATGTCCAATAATAAGTTCATTGGATCTTCATGAACTGTTCATGAATAATTTGATGAATTTTTCAGGAATGTTCATGAATGAATAAAATTCATGAACCATTAGCATTCATGAATATTCTTGCTTATTTGTAAACAAAAAATGCAATATTATTATTCATGTTTATTCATGAAAATGCATGTAGTCATGCTAAAAAAGTAACAGTAGATGATTCATAATACAGCATCTTGAAAGATTTCACAGAAATGTTGTTTGTTTTCCAATCATGACAACAAAATCTTTGTTAAAAAACTTAAAATAGACAATTCTGACACATTAAACCATAGTAAATGAGTAATGTAGTTCATTCCTGGTAAAAGTATAAAAAAATTTCAATTCAAATGCAACTCTTTGCAGAATGTTTAACCTTACTTGGTCAAAAGGAGAGGGGGATCCTTCCTCAGCATGTTTCAAATTGTGTTTTAATGCCAGAAATTGAACAGTTTTTAATTCCAGTCTAGGAGAAAAGTTTGTTCAGCACCAGGATAACAGTTTTCAGTGCTTTCAAGCAGTTTGAGCAGAGATGGTCAATTCAAAAATCCTTATTGTCTCTCCATGTGGAATTTCCAGAATTTCATCATTTGGATCCTTTGATTGAATATCATTCATATTTTCATTTCTTTTTTTTTCTTTCTTTTTCAAGAGCTCAGATTTTTGTGCAGCCAGAGTTTCTTGTCTTCTGCTCATCAACATTTGTGAACTGCTTCTCTTTTTCCTTCAAAAAGAAAGATTTTCTGAAAGTACCCATGATTGTAAAACATAAGATTTTTTTGTATTTTCTTGCATTTTAGTTTCATTTAATTTTGCATCAGAGACACTTCCAAATTAAAACATTCTGAGTGGAATTTAAGCCTATTTTCTTGGACCGCCATTTTGTAGATCAATCAGGCCTATGAATGTTTTGAGTCTCAGTCTATAATTAATGTGTGTTATATGGTTGGATCCAAACTCAAAGCAAAGTTAGACAAAAATTGCATTAAAAAAGAGACATATTAATTTATCATAATGTGCTTTAATTAGTTGTTATTTTACAAATAGACAGTAACATTTACAGACAGATTTCTGACTCAGTGATTGCCTCCATTTTTTGTCACTCACCAGTTATGAAGTAGATCGATCCTATTTATAGTCTTCCTTCTTCATATTCTGTTATTTTCTTGAAAAGTTGACAAAGATCAGTGACTGTACTGTTTATTGGACACACCTTGTGAGAGGGTGAAAAACCACAAATTACAAAAGCATAATAAGAATTTGACAAAATATCAAAATCATAAGCAATCATACAATTAAATGCGTAACTTTAACATGTGAGCTGAACTGGCCTATGCCTATCGCATGCTGGAAATGCGCGGTTTTACAAAACATTGTAGTTGCAGAATTTAAAGATGATAAAATATATCGCATAATACTGTTAGATACAGATGATCAAGTTAGATATAAATCAAGTAAAACAATATAAAACTTACTCCTTAGGGAGGCCAACATCACGAAACTTAACAGCCAAAACGCCAGGCAAACCGCATGCAGAAGGATAAAACGTACGCTGAACTAAGACCTTAGGTCCCTCGCGCAGTTCACGTCTCTCGGGTCTGTTTACTCCGCTATAAAATGTAGTGCGTTGCATACGTAAAGTGAAAATAGAATAAATCGTAATACTGTGAAGCCTTTTCAGTGTTAAAAAAAAAACCCAGAAAATTTATTTTTGTCAAGGGAATAACCATCTGTGATGGGTATTAGAAAACAAAGAGGGGAGGGGGGTTGCTGAGCAACATTAACTTCAATATTATAATATATATGATAAATTAGAGTTTAACATTTATGGATTATGTTGGGTGACCTGTGGTCTCCCTTATGATTTTATTATGTTATAGTATCTTTATAACACAGTGCCTAACCTCCAATCTCCTTACTAATAGTGAGCGACTCAGAGAAAACGACGTACGTCCAGTCTCTGCATTCGCAGATCTCTAACAAGCGGGGGGGGGGGGGGGGGGGGGGG
>PRKT01000213.1:393320-438289 GCA_003671525.1 Saccostrea glomerata | reverse complement strand
GGAGGGTGAAAATTTTGCCTCCTACCACCCCCTTTTCATTTCGCTCGGACATTTCACCAATCCTTTAACATAATGGAATAATTATTTCTTAATAGATTATTAAATGTCTCTTTTGTCTTCCATATAAATGAGGTCATGCTTAAATAGGCGACCTCATCACTTTAACACTCTTTGCCGGAAATCCCTGATTTTTATTTATCTTACAAAGAAGATGTACACCCTGTATTACAAAGTTTGGGGCTGCATGGAGTTCTCCTTCCCTCTCCCTGGAATTAACACATCAAATTTATAAACCCATCAAAACTACATTAAAAAAGAAAATAAAATTTTAAAAATGCACCAATTGTTATTTAACTTTGGGATACATATACTGTATTTGAAGACAAGCAAGTTGACTAATCCTCCAATTAAATTCCAATTACATACATGAACATTTCGAGAATTCGGAGAAATTTTTCCTCGGTCAAAAAATTAGGGTCGCAATTCTTTTTTTGAGAGGATCTGAAAAATACAACACAAGATTACCTTTGGCTCATTCATATACTACAACTTGTGAAGTATGAAATCCTTATTGATGGACAATATAAGACTTCCGCTTGTTTCCATAATCTTTATGCGAATACCAGAGGTAATAAAAAGTTAATAAGACCAGAGGTCACTTTATATCGTACGTCTTTAGGGCGACCATAGGTCACCTTATATTGTACATCAAAAGGGAGACCAGATGTCATCTTCCGTTCTACATTATATGGGGGACCAGAGGCCACCTTATTTTGTACATCAGTAGGGGGACCAGAGGTAACCTTATATTGTATATCAGAAGGGGGACCATAGGATACCTTATATTGTACATCAGTAGGCCGGGGAACCAGGGATCACCTTATATTGTACATCAGTAGGGGGACCAGAGGTCACCTTAAATTGAATAACAGTAGGGGGACCAGAGGAAACCTTATAATGCACTTTATATAAGAAGGGGGAACAAAAGTTATCTTATACTCTAAATCAGTAGGGAGACTACTAATCATCTAATTAGTACATCAGTAGGGGGCCCAGAGGACACCTGATATTGTATATCAGTAGGGGACATCAGTAGTGGGACCAGAGGTCACCTTATATAGTAAATCAGTAGGGGGACCTGTGGTCATCTTATATTGAACATCAGTAGGGGACAAAAGGACACCTAATATTATACTTTAGATCAATAGGGGGACCAGAGGGCACCTTATATTGTACATCAGTAGGGGACACCAGTAGGAGGACCAGAGGTCACCTTATATTGTACATCAGTAGGGGACCTGTGGTCACTTTATATTGAACATCAGTAGGGGACAAGAGGACACTTAATATTACACTTTACATCAATAGGGGGACTAGAGGTAACCCTGTATTGTACATCAGTAGGGGGACCAGAGGTCACCTTATATTGTACATCAGTAGGGGGACCAGAGGACACCTAATATTACACTTTAGATCAATAGGGGGACCAGAGGGCACCTTATATTGTACATCAGTAGGGGACCCAGAGGACACCTTATATTGTGCATCAGTAGGGGACATCAGTAGGGGGACTAGAGGTTACCATATATTGTATATCAATAGGGGGACCAGAGGACACAATATATCGTACATTTGTAGGGGGACATTAGTAGGGGACCTAGAGAACATCTTATATCTAACATCAGTATGGGACTTCAGTAGGGGGACCAGAGGTCACCTTTTATTGTACATCAGTAGGGGACCTGTGGTCACCTTATATTGAACATCAGTACGGGACCTGAGGACACTTAATATTACACTTAACATCAATAGGGGGACCAGAGGTAACCCTGTATTGTACATCAGTAAGGAGACCAGAGGTCACCTTATATTGTACATCAGTAGGAGGACTAGAGGACCCCTTATAATGTACATCAGTAGGGGGACCAGAGGACACCTTTTATTGTACATTAGTAGGTGGACCAGAGGACACCTTGTATTGTACATCAGAAGGGGGACCAGAGGACACCTTATATTACTCTTTAGATCAGTAGGGGGACCAGAGGGCACCTTATATTGAACATCAGTATGGGACATCAGTAGGGGGACTAGAGGTCACCTTATATTGTATATCAATAGGGGGACCAGAGGTAACCTTTTATATTGTACATCAGTAGGGGGACCAGAGGATACAATATATCGAACATTGGTTAGGGGATTAGGGGTCACCTTATATTGTACATCAGTAGGGGGACATCAGTAGGGGACTTCAGTAGGGGGATCAAAAGTCACCTTTTATTGTACATCAGTAGGGGACCTGTGGTCACCATATATTAAACATCAAAAGGGGACCTGAGGACACTTAATATTATACTTTACATCAATAGGGGGACCAGAGGTAACCTTTTATATTGTACATCAGCAGGGGGACAAGAGGTCACCATATATCGTACATTGGTAGGGGGACTAGGGGTCACCTTATATTGTACATCAGTAGGGGGACATCAGTAGGGGACCCAGAAGACATATTTAACATCAGTAGGGGGACCAG
Source organism: Saccostrea glomerata (assembly GCA_003671525.1). Taxonomy (NCBI): domain Eukaryota; kingdom Metazoa; phylum Mollusca; class Bivalvia; order Ostreida; family Ostreidae; genus Saccostrea; species Saccostrea glomerata. The sequence continues at coordinate 435,759 of PRKT01000213.1, read as the reverse complement.
AGGTCACCTTTTATTGTACATCAGTAGGGAACCAGGGGTCACCTTATATTGTACATCAGTAGGGGGACCAGAGATCAGTTTATATTGTACATTAGTAGGGGACATAAGTAGGGGGACCGACCAGGGGTCTCTTTATGTTACACATCAGTAAGGGGACCAGTGGTCACCATTTATTGTACACCAGTAGGGAGACCAGGGATCACCTTATATTGTACATCAGTAGGGGGACTAGGGGACACCTTAATTTGTACACCATTAGGGGGACCAGGGGTCACCTTATATTGTAAATCGGTAGGGGGACCAGAGGTCACTTTATATTGAACATAAGTAGGGGACATCAGCAGGGGGACTGACCAGGGGTCACCTTATATCATATATCAGTAGGGGGACCAGGGGTCACCATATATTGTACATCAGTGGGGGGACCAAAGGACACCTTATATTGTACATCAGTTGTGGAACCAGGGGAACACCTTATATTGTACATAAGTAGGGGGACCGACCAGGGGTCTCTTTATGTTACACATCAGTAAGGGGACCAGTGGTCACCATTTATTGTACACCAGTAGGGAGACCAGGGATCACCTAATATTGTACATCAGTAGGGGGACTAGGGGACACCTTAATTTGTACACCATTAGGGGGACCAGGGGTCACCTTATATTGTAAATCGGTAGGGGGACCAGAGGTCACTTTATATTGAACATAAGTAGGGGACATCAGCAGGGGGACTGACCAGGGCTCACCTTATATCATACATCAGTAGGGGGACAAGGGGTCACCATATATTGTACATCAGTGGGGGGACCAAAGGACACCTTATATTGTACATCAGTTGTGGAACCAGGGGAACACCTTATATTGTACACCAGTACATCAGTAGGGGGACCAGGGGTCACCTTATATTGTACATCAGTAGGGAGACCAGAGGACACCTTATATTATACATTTTTTACATCAGCAGGGGGACCAGGGGTAACCTTATATTGTACATCAGTAGGGGGACCAGAGGACACCTTATATTTCTCATCAGCAGGGGACTAGGGGTCATCTTATATTGTACATAAGTAGGGGGACCATAGGATACCTTATAATGTACAACAGCAGGGGGGCCAGGGGTAACCTTATATTGTACATCAGTAGGGGGACCAGAGGACACCTTATATTGTACAACAGCAGGGTGACCAGTGGACATCTTATATTGTACATTAGTAGGGGATATCAGTAGGGGGACCAGGGGTCATCTTATATTGTACATCAGTAGGGGGACCAAAGGACACCTTATATTGAACATCAGTTGTGGAACCAGGGGACATCTTATATTGTATATCAGTTGGGGGACCATAGGACACCTTTTATGTACATCAGAAGGGGGAACAGAGGTCACCTCATATTGTACATAAGTAGGAACTAGTAGGGGGACCAGGGGTCACCTTATATTTTACAACAGTAGGGGGACCAGGGGTCACCTTATATTGTACAACAGTAGGGGGCCAGGGGTTACCTCATATTGTACAACATTAGGAGGACGAAAGGACACCTTATATTGTAGATCAGTAGGAGATACACGTGTTATTTCAAAGTAAAAGCCATATATTTTCCCTCTAGAAAAAAACGATTACAAACACTTAAAATGTCAAAAAGGAAATTAATAATCATTTTTTTAAAAGTTTTTGAATCCATTTAGGTAAATTTTGTAATGATATTGCCACCAACTGTCTCACAAGTAGCATGACAACCAGCTTTGTAATATGCAGGTCTGGATATGTACAAGGGATGAATTTAAGGTTTTTGTGATGAGAAAATTTAAGTTTTAGAACAGAAATAACTATATGAACTGTTTATTTGCAATGTTATTGCTCTACGAAAGAAATAAATTTTCAGAATCTTTATTCCAAACTGAATCAAGTTATATTAATTTTTCAAATTAAATTAAATGTCAATCTAGAAATGAAAAGGATTTTATGATGAAATCAAGACCAAAATTACTTTATTTTCAAACATGTATGAATTTAATTAAGACAGGATTTTGTTCATAATGTCATAAAATGAAATTAAATAACAGTTTCTTAAAATCAACAATTTATCACTTTTAATGCTCATAACTTGCCTTTCAATATTTCTGAACTACATTTTCATTATAAAAAAACATGAAAAATTCAAGCTAATTATTGATTAATTGAATTAGTTTTAAATATTTACCTTTTAAGTTGTTTCTGAACTAAAGCTAGAAGCATTTTCTAATGTTTGTGTTCTTAATGCCCTTGCCATTACTTTTAAAAGTTTTGTTCAACATCGCAAACCAAACAAAATGAGGAATTTACGAGAGTGGCACTTTGGCAGAAGTTCCTGAAGAAGAAGAAGGAGTATTGGAGCGACAGCTGGAACAAGGTGGACGTACTGACCATTGTCCTGTTTATCCTGGCGGCTGTCCTACGATTCTGTCCCTGGACGATCACTGAAGCACGTATTGCCTACAGCTTCTGTCTTATGTCGTTTTTCTTCAGGATCCTCCATATCTTCACAGTCCATAAGGAACTCGGACCAAAAATCATTATGATAAGAAGAATGGTATATATACATTATTCCTTTCTTTTTCTTTGATGGTTGGGCACGGACTGAAGGTATTTTGTACATGTATTGGAACAAATGGAAAGTTGCATAAGCACTGAATCCGATCGTGCTTAAAAAACCTTTTGATCTTAAGATATCCAATAAACAATTATACCTATCTAAAACAAAGATAGTTTATTTTTCTATTCCAAACATTAACCGAAAGATATGCATATTCAGCGAATTTTCACACATATTGTCAGTTATTTCGTGGGTTTTCTTTTTTTTTTACATTCGTGAGTATCTCAGTCACCATCTACATGTATCTCTGTTATCTCAATCTCTTACGAATTCAACAGATATATAAGCAACAGTGGTTTCCACAAGTAAACATGATTCCAAAATAAAATGTAAAAAGTAGAATTTATCATTCGTGGGTGGCCCATGCATATAAAGTTGTGCCATTGAAAAATCATCAAGGTTGTCTGAAAACATTGGTTGTTATAAGTTAAATCTATTGTAAATATTGAATGTTATTGACTGTCTTCTCTAGTGTTCTTTAAAGATAACAAAACACTTTCTTTAATTGCTGTTAAAAATGTCATAGGTAGTTTGGAAGATTTGCATGTGTTTTGCAGAAAATAAAAATTAGATACATGTGTTTTCTTCCATTATAATATGTTCCATTCTTCTGACAGATGGTTGACCTTGTGTTTTTTATGATAATTCTGATGGTGTTTGTGTTGTCCTACTCCATAACGTCGTACGCCATCATGTTTCCCAACTCGGTGATGAGCTCCTCCTTGGTTACTCAGATTCTCAGAAAGGGATACTGGACGTTATACGGAGAACTGTTCCTTGACGAGTACGAAGGTAGGCGTATATACAGGGGTAATTAGAGATAAGGAAAGATGTTCCTCACAAATATGAGGAGCTGTACCTGTAATAGTACAAAGGTACATGTATAGTACATGTATATGGTATATGCTGCCAGAGATACAGAGCTGTTTATCGACGAAATGAAGGTAGGGATGTACACAGAGGAAAACAAATTCCCAGAAAGGGATACTGAACATTATATGGGGAGCTGATTCCGAATGGGAGGAAGCTAAGGGTATGTTATGGGACAATCAGTTTTTTTTCAATCAGCAAATATAACATTTTTTGGAATTTCTTGCAGAAATTGCATGTCTTATGCGAGTAGTTTTCAGTTGCAATTTGATAAATTAACTTTAATTAAATTATAATGTTGTTGTCTTCAAACACGCAAACATGTATTCCGAAAGTAAAAGGCAGACATAAGTTTCTTTTGGATGGTAATTCAATTATCTTTCGAAGAATGTCAAGTTAAAATACAAGGTAGTTATCGATTATATAACATATCAACTAGATTTATGAAATGCTTATCGGTGACATTTAGGAGCTTTATATTTAGAAGATTGTTTACTATTTTAGAATAGTATAAATAGATTTATTTCTAATAAAAACTATTAAAAGCATCTAGAACCAAAATTGAATACTCTTTTTCCAAAACAAAATGTTCATATACTGAAGTAAATTAATACACCTGTGGTAAAAGGTTCATATAAGTTAATTTAGATGTTTTCTATATTTACTGTTTGTTGATACCTGTTTATTTGTGTGATTTAATTACTTCCTGATGTTTATCTTAAGTTCAGTTTTAGTGGTTCACCATTATGTGGGTATACTCTTCTTCTTAGCCGCAATGACAACATCGTCATATAAGCAATAATAGTTGTTCTGAAAATCTGCAGACAAAACCGAATCACGAATATCACATAAAACAAGCCATAACAAATTAATGATTTCCTCTAGAAAACATGATCTTTCCAAACCTGACGAATAAATGTTTTTACCAGTTGTACAGCTAGAAAAAATTAAATTGATCAATATGAATTTCCCGTTTCCGTTTGTGTTTCAATTCAGTTATTATGACGTTTCAAATATTATCTTGCTTGTTGAAATTCAGTTGTAGGTTGTTTGAAATACAGGTGCATTTTTATGACATATATCTAATTTCAAAATCTAGGAGATTTACCTTATTTCTTTTTTTTGCATTGTAATTGATTTTATTGTATAGAAATACAATACCACCTCTCAGCGATTCAAGGATGTTAATTCCTCACCATAGGGTTTACATCCAGTATTACCGAACAATTATATCAATAGTTTTTCTCTTTCTCAGAGATCACGATGACACTTTGAGGATATTAACCCTGACTTGTACTCTACAACATCTTTCCAACTTCCCTGTTTGTGTGTCCTTCTGTGCAAGTTGTGTCCGAAACATAAATTGGTGCACTGAAGTAACCCCCAAATAGGCTCGATTTTAAGTACATTTGAAGAATCTGTCCAAATCCATATGTATAAACTTAATAATAAAGATTAATATTTCTGGTGCAGAAAAGGTAAAATGATTTACCCGTAACGTGAGTACTTATAGCAAACAAGATAACAGAATTTAAAAATGACACTTAAACTACTTTCGACAACAGATATGTCAGAGATGTGTTATTCAAGCCAGAGCCCAAGAAGTTCATCTGCATTGCTTACTTATGAATAGGTTATTGATAGAACAAGGAAACAAATTAATAGAATTAATAAAAATTAAAGGAGAAAATCCATTTCATTTAATTTAAATCAAAGTACTGAAAATACTCATAGGAGTTGAACCTGGTGTTAAATAAAATCTTTGATCGGGAGGTTAAGTAAGTGAACAATATTTTTATTTAAAATACAGACAACTGTTTCAGATTTTTTGTGTTGCAACAATCTTGAGAAAGACATTCAGAGACATTGAATATTAAAAAAATGCATGTCCCATAATGCATGCCTGCCTACATTAGTCCTTTTTTATACCACCTGCTTTAAAAGCGGGAGGTTATTTATTAATCGGGATGTCCGTCCATCTGTTTGTTACGCCTAAGGTATACCGATCTCTTATCCACAACTCCTCTTACACCACTGAATGAAATTTTCAAGGAATCTTTATTACATACAGCCGTTGTGCACCTTCTATTACTTTTTCATCCTACACATATTTTGGGTTTCCCATTGCAAAACATTGACACTGCATTATATTCATATTAGAGGCGGTTGATCATTTATATTATTCACTGCTCACGGAACCTCTAGTTCATCTTCAAATTTGTAATATATTTTTCCTTGGCACCTTTACCCATTTGTTATGAAAATTTCAGTTTCACAGGAATATCTGATTCAATGTTGATAAAATGTGGATTTTCACACAGCATCCTTTTAAGAGCTAACAGTTTTGTTATATAAAACTTCTCTGTGAATATAAAATTTAATTTTACATGGAGTACGTCAGAACTTAATTTTTTTTTATATTGTGAAGAAAAAAGCAATACCATTAAAATGACCAAACAGTGGTATATGTGAGTGTTTGTGTGCAGATATGTGGAATAATTTACCTTGATCTCAGTCTCTCTCTTTGCGAAGTGGTTACAGTAACTGGGTAACTTGAGCAATAGTGTGTTCGAATCAAACTACGGTTTCTCGAATAAGACACTATAAGACGAGATTCTTTATTTTACATTTGAGGTTGGCATTTGGACAGTTCTATGGTTGATACAATGACCTTGTCAGCATGTACAATTTCTCATTGCTGACTGACTTTTTTCATACTAATTGTTAAGTCATTATACACACAATGAATTGTCGAGGGATTTCTACCTTATTTCCCGATCATAACAAAGGTGTAACAGTGGATGCTCACACCTCCTTGGTACCTGAATCTACTTCTAAATTTTAGGAGGTCCGTGTTTGCTCTGCTCCAATTTTGATTTATTTAATGGACTTTTAAACTTGAATACTGTTCGTTGTCTCCATATATTCCATGCAAATGATTACTAGCAACACAATGTCCTCGAGTGTCGTTTAAAGGTTTATAACTTGCAGCTTTAGTCAGTTAGTGGTGGCGTCTCAGTATAAGTGAAAAAGTTTTGAAAGTGATGTCAAACAAACAATTGAATAAACATTGAGTCGATGTAAAATTTAGTTAAAACACAGATTTGATTTTTTGTTCTTGTGTTTGTATACTAGTAATTCCAATTCGATCTGCAGGAAACAAAATAAAATGCTTCGTTGTTTTATTTTCAATTTGCAGGTGCTGGAGAATGTACGAAGAACGTGACTATATATGCAGTCAGTCCTAAAAACCGCTGTCCAGAGGAGAGAATGGTGGCGACTCTGTTGATGGCATTTTATGTTCTTTTTGCAAATGTCCTCCTTCTGAATATTTTGATTGCAATGTTCAGGTATGTGAAATATTAAGAATGTCCAAGTAAGTGAAATATTAAGAATTTTGAGTCATTTCAAATATAATCAAGTATGTCAAATATAAAGCATGTACAGTTTTTTCAACTATAAAGGACACATAACTGTGTTGTTTACAAATAACGTTCAGGTATTTAAGTATAAATAATATTCATTCAAGTTCTATATTAGAAATATATGGCGATAATGAATAGTATTCGAGCTCAAACGTCCATTAAACAAATTGACTCAGGAGCAGAGTAAACACGGATCTCTCAAACATCAAAAGTGGGATTGGGTGTCATGGAGGGCTTAGTATCTCCTGCCTACTAGTCACAACTGTCGTGAGCTAATTGTCATAATCGGGAAATAATGGAAAAATTCGTCTGCAATTCATCGTGTAAATAATGACCTAACACTTGTTATGAAAACGTCAATCAGCATTTGACCGAATGATATCGATAGATTGTTTTTTGATGACAAGTTCATCGACCATAGAACTTGCGAAATGATGACATTTTCAATGAGACTGTTGATATATTTGCTTTGTCAACTTGTTTGTAAATTACTCAACTTCTTTTGGAAATTTTAATAAATATGCTCTGATGCATCTAATCTACTGAGACGAAAACCTCGTATGCTGATGTGGATATATAATGACATAATTTAATTTAAAGCAATATGAGCTGCATGTTCGACATCGGAAAAATTGTTGCAAAGTAATTAACTATTTCAATGACAGAAAAATAGAACATAATTTATAAACTTCTGTTGTTCATATTTGCTATGAAAGTACTTTTTATACCCTTTGATTGAGGCAAAATTGAATTATTGTCGTCCTGTACAATAATGATTTCTTATATAATACTGTATATTCAGTTGAACAGAAATATTTCTTCGAAAACAATTTAAAACTTTATATTGGTTTTATTAATCATAAGGATTTAGATTACATACAGATTAATAATAATAACATATTTTACCAGCAAAACAAAATCCTCAAAAATGCAGCTCATATTGCTTTAACAATAGTACATGTATTTAGGGACTAAAACCTAATGTTGGTTTTTAAATAGTTTCTTTTATTTCATTAATACTTTCAAATAAAACTATCGAATTCAAACATGATCTTCAATGTACATAAACATTTTTTATTTACTTGTTGTCAATTTCTATGTTTACTTCCACTCCAAACTTGCGATATTGTTTGCAATTCAAAAACTAGCATTTTCGATTAATTTACTAAATCTTACATTTCGTTTTATTCTATATTTTCAGCAATACATTCCAAAAGGTTCAGGAGAACACAGATCGCCTGTGGAATTATATGAGATGTTCTCTGATTTACGAGTTCTATAATAAGCCGTTCCTGCCAGCGCCTCTAAGTCTCCCTATTTATATCTTCCTGATGATAAAGTGGGTACTTAACAGAGGCTGTGGGGTCTGCCTGGACCTCACCCCAGATCTCAGTAAGCAGAACTGTCATCAAGTAAACATTAGCACTGTCATGGCCTATTCATCTCTTGTCCAAAATTCCCTGATTATGTGCTCTTCAGTTGCAGAATTGAATGTTTTACTAAAATATTTTGAAAAATAGAAACGGTTAAGAATTCAACATCATTTTACAAACCTGAAATATGAGCATAAATAAAAAAACATTTAATAAAAGTAAAATGTATCTTTTTTGGCATAATGTTCACATTAGAAACAGTAATTATAAGTGATTTAAGCATTGTATTAATGCAATAATTCAATCAGTCACTTTGGTAAAATGACTTACAACAATTTATTTTACTTTTGAATGTTGAAGCATTGAGATAAAAATATTTTTATTATCATAAGAATATATGCTATTCCTAGTGCTTGAGTTTCTGATTGACAATATGTTTTAAAGGACCAGGTTTTCCAACAATCTATTGGAATTCCCATTGGAACCAATTGCGTTCCGTTATTAGCAGACCGATTTTTGAATTCATATGAAGCAGAATTTATGAGAAATCTTATGCGTGAAAAGAAGAAAACACTTGCTGTGGTCTTCAACTCGACATTCAGATATATCGATGACTATTGTCATTTAACAATGGTAATTTTATTCCTACGTCGATACGATATATCCAGGAGAGCTTGAGATAAAAGATACCACAGAGTCAGACACATCTGTTTCATACCTGGATATTTTACATGTAAAAGACGTTAATGGTAACCTAACAACTAAGTTATATGATAAACGTGACGACTTTAACTTTTCTATCGTCAACTTCCCTTACTTATGAAGCAATATACCTTCATCACCTGAATACGGAGTGTATATATCTCAGTTGATTCGATACGCAAGAACATGCTCTACATATGAACAATTTCTAAAACGAGGTAAATTATTGACAAACAAGTTGATGAAACAAGAATATCAGCAGTCTCTTCTAAAGTCATCATTTCATAAGTTTTATGGTCGATACAATGACCTTGTCAGCAAATACAATATATCATTGAGTCAAATGCTGACTGACGTTTTTCATAATAATTGTTAGTCCATTATTTATACACTGAATTGACGACGTATTTTCCCGTTATTTCACGATCATGACAATGAGCACACGGCGTGTTTGACCGGTCAGCAGTGGATGCTCACTCCTCCATGACACCTGCTCCCACCTCTGATGTTTCAGAGTTTCGTGTTTGCTCTGCTCCTATTTTGTATTGTTTTATGGACTTTATTATTGAATACTGTTCGTTATCTAGATATCCTTCTTACAATGTAAGATATTACAATCATTATTTTGTCTGCATAAAAAGTAAGATTTTTTAAAAACGGCAGGCGAAGCCCAGGACAGGGAAATAATGCAGTGGGAAAATGTTATTGCTGATGCCTACAGCCAGAAACTAAAACGGAACCGGGAAAACAGAATGGAAACAAAAGTCTTTGAGATCAGTGAGAGGTAAAAAGGGGACAGGCTGATTATATAAAAATGTTTTTGATTAGAAATTAAGTACCAGTATAACTCTGTTTACGAATTTTTGGGAGAGTTACCAAAGTAAATATTCAATGTAGAAAGATACCACGAATTGTAATTTTTCACACATGTTACAACTGAACAATTGTTCAACGAAAGATGACCCCTCGAAAAACAAGCAGCTTTTTCAAATTGAAGCACATTTTTTAAATACAATGAAACAAAGTCAATTAATTTTAGGTTAGAAAAATTAACAGCAACAATAGGAAATGTACACTCTTCTTATGACACATTCAACCATATTGATCGACGACTGGACTCAATTGAAGAAAAGGTAAAATTTCCTGAAAATAGGTAAAAATCATTCAATTATAATAAACTGTAACTCATGAAAAATCGTTAACATTTTATTATTTGTTTACTCTATCAAAATTAATTTAGATTTCAAAGATTCTTGGATATGTGAATTGGGAAAAGAATAAAAAAGTAAGTATCTACGAAGAAGCCGGTAACAAGGGAACATCTGGAAACACTCGACACTATAGCTGCTGAATAAGAAAATAAGTTTGAAATGACATACTTTTCATAAAATTTCACAAATATTTGAAAAAAATGTATTTATTTGTATATACATATGCATGCCTTATAATCTTAAAAATGTTTTGTATATATCTAATATACTTTGGTTAAAGTCAAGCTATGTAAGAAATTAGATAATTACTTTAAAAATATATTTGTACCATACTATACTAAATTGAGAAAGTCATAGTTTATAGTATCATTTGCATTAATTCCTATTAATATGCTATTTTGATACTTTACTGTAAGACCGTTTTGCTTATAAAATACGGTCGAAAATTTCTGAAGTTTATGACCCTAAATTATTCCATCTCCCTTTTTCACAATTTAAAATAAAAAAAGTGGGATTATCTAGTTCACTCGTGTACAAAGTACTATTATTTTTTCAAGTGCTAAAATGGTATTAATGACTTGAACAGTGTTTATCATTACATGATAACACATGTAAATCTTTCCTTTTAATTAGGAAATGATATTTTAAACATTGTATTTACTTTGTTTAAACTTTGATACTTTAACTTGTTATGAAGAAACATAGAGAATTTTTATCTTTATTATTTATACAATGTAAGTGTAATTATTTTTACAATTAAACTATCACTTTTGTTGGGCATGAATTTGATTTTCTACAAGGAAACATTAATTAAATGCATAAATGTTTGTAAATGGAGATGTATAAAAATTAATACAATATATATTCTAAATATCTAAAAAGGCAAAAAAAAAAAAATAATAAAGCATTTCAATAGAGATTCACGAAGAATCATTTAAAATCGACAATGATCATTAATCAGTAAATGGCACATTCATACAATTTCCAATGTTAATTAATATTTTTATTCATTTGAATTAAAGATAAGATATATGTAAATATGTAGGTTATAAATAAACTTATATGTAGGAAAAGGCCGTATCAAGTCTTTAGAACTCTTGTCCAATCCTATTTGTAAAGTTTACAGACAATAAAACATGTTCAAATCAGAGTTCAATGATGCCAATAAATAGATCATTATCATCGATCTGAAATGTTTGGATTTATTAACACACTAATGCTTTTAGGAGTATTAACACTAATTAGCCCTAAATTAAAGGTAAAACGACGAATTTCAACAGCAGCTTGATTATGACATTTGTCTTAACTAGAACATTTACCTGAAAACCCGTAGTCCCATCGATTATAAGTTTATCACGTTAAGTTCAAGAGTCAGATTTTAAAATTTATACAGTCTTACGAAGATACATAAAAGTAGACCTACAAGATAACCTGATAAGACCTCTGAAGATAATTCCCTCTCGTGCTTAACAGCAATGACCGAAATTTGTATTGTCTATTGCTGTTTTAAGGTCTATGTATCCGAACTTGATTGATGAAACTGATTTGAAGTTATGAAATATTTGTTTATAATATGACATTATGTTACCAAAATTCATTTGTCATATTTTAAAATATGGAGGATTTACTAATATGAAACAGGCTTAATTATCATAATTTTGATGAAAAACGTATTCTTTTCTTCAAAGGACTACATATGTAAGTCTGTCTGCTTAAAGACTTAGAGAATTATGTCACCAATCAAGACAATTTTACTGAAGTAAGTTTTCCAGCTTAAGGGACAATAGATAAGGATTTCATAGTATTGCAGAAATTCCAAAACATTCCCAGAAAGAATGTCTTTTTATCTGGTTTATAAACTTTCATTTTCAATTTTGATGCATGTCAAAATGCCGATGTTGTAGAGTAGGATTTCCCCCATAGTCAGCTTTCCCCTCGGAAATCGTACTCTAGGGTATGATTTCCCCCTGAGGGGAATTCTTATACCAGAGCTAAATGTCCCTCTCTTTTTCAGAGAAGCATTTCCCCCTTCAACTTAGTAAAATAAATGTCACTAATATACAAATGCAAGTTTCCTCTTTTACTTATTTTAAAAAAAGCAGTCAACACGCTTCTTAATAGTATTAATATTAGCTCAGTGCGTCAAACATTTGATCCTTGAACGGAAGATTGCTCTTTCTAAGACAGCTTGGTAGGAACTGTTCCTTGCAAGCGTTTGTCAGTGTGAGGTGCAAATAGTATTTTTCTTTAACAAGATCTTAAAAATCAAGGCAAAGAATCATAACAGGCCTTGGCATGCCAAAATATCCTCAATGCCAAAAAGCCCCGATTGATTTTTGTTACAAATATTTTTTGAAAAATATTTGCATGGACACACCATAATAAAGCCATTTAACAAATATTGTAAAGTTACATTGCACTTTTAAAACAAGAACAACCCGTCACGGTAGCCTAGTGGTAGAGCGTTCGCTTCGTGATCGGGAGGCCCGGGTTCGATTCTCGATCGCGGCGCCGCGTCATACCTAAGACGTAAACAAAGGTAGTGACTGTTCCTTCGCCAAGCGCTCGGCACTAGAAGCGAAAGTCACGGGTCTTTCGGATATGACCTTAAAAACGTAGGTCCCGTGTCACGGTAGGCGCTGGCACGATAAAGAACCCTCACTGCTCAATGGCCCTAAGTGCTGAGTATAGGTCTAAATTTGAAGCCCTTCACCGGCATACGGTGACGTCTCCATATGAGTGAAAAATTCTCAAGAGGGACGTTAAACAATATACAATCAATCAATCAATTAAAACAAGAACATACAGCAGAGCTCTATGTCGCGAGGGATAATAAAAAGTAAACCTATAATATCCCTCGGTTGATTCTATGCGCAAGATCTAGAGATTGATCATGGTATGAACAATTTCTAAAACGAGGTAAGTTATTGACTTACAAGTTGATGGGACAAGAATATCAGCATCCTCGTTTATAGTGAGCATTTAATATACATGTAGTAGATGGTTCATACAATGACCTTGTCCGCAAATACAAGCCATCATTAAGTCAAGTGCTGATTGACGTTTTTCATATTTTATCAAAACACTGAATTGTCGACAGATTTCCCCGTTATTTTCCGATCAGCACGGCGGGTGGGACTGGTCGGAAAAGGAGGGTCATCTATGATTTTATTAGATTCAAATATTATGTGTATAACAGGTAGAAAAAATTTGCTTTTCCTAAACGTAGTAAAAATGAACTTCTATACAAAGTTATGTATAGAGACTTTAAGTGTAGTCAAAAGAACAGCATTGAAAGCACAATTTTAATTAATTTATTATCAAGAATAATGAAGATATGGAGGCTTTGTTTAGAAAAGTAATTTCAAGAATGTTCAATTTTCCTAGTATAGGGGTTGAAAACAAACATTATTTAAAATGCAAAGAATCAAAATTAACACACATTGTTATAAAATAGTTCCAGCATTCCCTTTTAAGTGAAATTTCATATCCCTATAGTAAACATATAACGCCTATTTGGAGGTAAAATTGCAATAAACTCAATATGTGACAGAACAACTCATGGATACTTTATTTTACTCGTCGAAACAAATGACCAATATTTTTATGAATAATAAACTAAATAGTCATCGACGATGGTCAAATCTTCTTCTCAGTATCACGTTGTAAATTGAATTCACTAGGGAGATGGGTAAATGCAAAATTTACAACATGATATCGGTAAATCTGTACAACATATATTCCTTGCAATAATGAATATAATGAACATATTTGCATATCAATGGGGACATTTTTACATGTAAAACTGAAAGACATCCCGCCTAAAATACAAGATTCTTAAGCGTATATTACTTCATATCTTCGGCATATCTAAACCTTATTTATGGAATTTTAATATGAAGGGGAAATGCAAGTAAAAAAAAATTTCACTCATTTGCTTAAGGTAAAATTATTCTCTAGTATCTGACTAGATGAAAAGATCATAGTACATTTGCTTCTATGCCTTATATATTTAGGTGTAAGAGATTAAAAGACCATATTTTTCTTTCTTTGTCACAATTGTACAACTTCAAATAGAAATGGTAATTAAAACTGCGTCTGAAATCTAGCAGGGACTATATTTTTGGCGGAATGGTGGCGTATGAAAATATCTTCTTTTCTGCCTCTATAAAATTATTATAGAACTGTGAATTTATTCATAATTTTTACACAATTAAAGACTTCAAGAAATTTTCAAATGTAAGTTTAATTAATGATAAGGGACTAGAGTCCCTAAATATATCAAATAAATATGATTTTTCAAGCAAACTTGAACTGTGTTAGGTTTTATAAGCCTCTAATATGAGTACAGATTTGAGCCAGAAATCCGTAAAAAGTATTTTTTCTCTCTTCGTAAACGATCAAAATTTTTTGTTTTTTGTATCATTTTGTATCTTTATGTGACAACTTTATTATTTGTGAAAATGAGAAAAATCTAAATGCAGAAAGCATATAAAAATAACAAATATGTCCTTAAAAAATTAAGAAAAGTAGAGAAAATTCGGATCAGCCAATATCCATTTTAGTTGAATTATTTATGTCAATTTGGTTATATCATGTTATAGGCCCTATATGATGTATGATTTTATGCAACAAGAAAAACATATAATCTTTTGAAATACAAGGGATCGCATAACAGGCAACAGTAATTTTTCCACTTATGCTAAATCTTATTTTATGTCTAATTTGAAGAAGGTAATTATTTGATATATAGATGTTTCATGATATTCAACTTTAGAATCGCTCAGTAGACACTTTTGTTAATAAGAAATGAAATTCAAGAGTCTCTTTCTCTCTCAAAAATCCTTGAGCTTTACCAATTTTCAGTTCTTATGTAACCGTGAACTCTGTTTATAAAAATACAACACAGGGTATAAAAAATATTTTTTTTTTAAATCAAAATCACTTGAGACTTTCAAAAAGTGCTTAATTAAACTAGACAAATAGAAAGCTAAACATTGTAATATTATTAAAGTGTATCACATTATTATAGAATGCTAACAATTTCACATGGGGGCACTAATTTCATGTACATTATCGTTCGTTGCTTATAAAATCCATAATCTTTAATACCCATTAAAGATGAAAAAGAACTTCTGAGGAAGACTGTGGCTTTATAGAAAGCATCATCATTTCCTCTTTATCTAGATCTGAAATACGTCGTATTATCTTTGCTTTGTCAATCTTTAGATGAAAAGTCCATTCTTTTACTTTATGGTACTTGGCTACTTTTTAATAATTACAAATATAAGAACAAAAAATCCTTTAAAATACCGATATTTTAAACTATGTATTCATGTTACCAATGTTTTGAATAAATTTTGTAGTATTTCTAAAAACAGTGCAATTCGTCTTCCTTTTTCGACGAAACATTTCCTCTGAATATAAAAAAAAACAAAAAATATTCTATGCCTTTGCAAAATGAACTGTCCTGTTCGTATTGTTCAATGTACTGTAGTATGTATAGGATTTGAAAATATTGTAGCGCTAGTAAAATTTAACAGCAAACAATTCATCTTACCTTTCATTAGAATAAGAATCAGTAACCATACTTCTTTTTCCAAATCTAAATGGAAGTCTGAGTGTAGAACGCTTTCCCCATCGGAATGGCATCTTAACATTACAGTTACATTGGGTTGAAAGTATTCCTCTTGAACAGATATCATTACAGTCTATAGCTTCCACTGGATATAGTTGAAGAAAAGAAAACAATCCTATGATTGCAAGAATCAAGCTTTTGTTAGGCGACATCCCTGTTTGAAGATCTGAAAGAATGAAAACATCTAACGATAGAATGTCATATATATGAAGTCCGATATTCCTCGAGTCTGGGCTCCAATGTTTGCATTTCTATAAAACTAATTGATTCACATTGCGTGTATGTAACGTGGGTGTATACATAACCGTGCTCTTACAGATCAACACCTGAAATAGATGAGGTGTATCTATGTCATAAAGGAGCAGGAAGTGACGCAAGCACTGTGCCAGATTCAGATATCGTCGTCACATGTACCAAACACTTACTTATAATTATTTTCAGACAACAAAGCTATATGTCTTTTGTGAACAAATACAAAAGACAACTCAGTTATATTCCCAGATTTAAGATGTTTAGCCCGTAGATTTTGAACCAGTCATGAACACATCATGAATGTTCATGAACGATTCATAAAAATTCCTGAAATTATGAATTTCACCTCGCAGGGGTTGGCACCTGATCCTACTTCTGGTGCTCTAGAAGTTAATCTTTGCTCCTTATTTGTAGTTTTTAATGGACTTTTGGGCTGAAATACTGTTCGCTATCTATTAAATTTCTTATATTTAGTGTATTTTTGACTTGTAATTTTTATAACTGCATTACTGGTACTTTTGGTATCAGCTGACCCAATAGTTTTTAGACTAAATAAAAATTCTTGAAAAGCTTCAATACTGTTCGTTATCTCCACATATTTCATCTAAAAAAATCTTTTCAAAAGTAAGAAATACCACAGAATAACCATGAAAACAATGGCGTACGACTTTTTTCATTATATTTGTTAATCCATAAATGATTAATTATTCACTAAATTGTCGATGGGATTTTCCGTTATTTCCCGATCTTAACAAGGAGCATACGGTGGGTGTGACCGGTCGGCAGGGGCTGCTTACTCCTCCATGGTACCTGATCCCACCTCTGATGTTTTGGAGGTCCGTGTTTGCTCTGCCCCTGTTTTGTATTGTTTGATTGACTTTTGCTATTGAAAACTGTTCGTACAGACAGGAACCTATATACTAACGGGATAGGCAACTACCGCAAGTCTCGCGATATCTCGTAAGTCGCCGGATTTTGTAAGTCAACTTTAATTAATTATATCAGTATAGCTATCGCATATGTGAGATCAAATCCTTTAATTATCTGTCAAAAAATAATTCAAGATTTGTTTTAAGCCCGTATTATACTCCTTATCATAGTAGTAAATTTGTTTTATGCAAAATCAGCACATGCCCCAATCGGCCATATTTTCGAGAAATCGCCGATTTCGGTGTTTGTTTTCTTTATTTTTAAATTGTTAAATTATTATGCTTTAAAATTTATTAATAAATCAATTTCAATACATAAAAGGAACAAATGATAATAATCAGAAAACATCCTGTTTATTGGGAATAAACGTAAATTGAAAAACTTGAAGTGTTGTGCGTGATGTTTTGGGTAGATAAACATGGCGATGAAGGAGTTGCGTATCCCGTTAGTATATAGGTCCCTGGTACAGATAAAAACTACTTTTTGAAAAAAAAATACACTGTACTTGTAAATAGGTTTACAAACAGGTTATTCTCCTATGAAAACAAAATCGCAGATTAAACCTAAAAAAACATTTTTTCTGGAATCTTTCATCTTTCTTGGCAAAGCATACGTCAATCACTCACAACTTGAGAAGACGATGTTTGTTATATTCTTTCAATTTTAAGTTATATTTTTTATATCATATAATATACATTCTAGTGGGTAAGAGTGTTTTGTCATACTCATATGTACTGTTTTCTAACAAGAAATACTGCACAAATCTTGCACTGTGCTGCTTCATACGGGATTGCCTAACCCTTAAATTATTGAAAATATATTTAGTAAATTTTCAATTTAATTATTGAAAATATATCAAATCTGTATAAAAATAAGCAGTTTCCTCAATGTAAGAGGATATAAGCATATTAATTAAAAACAACTTTTACTTTATATTTTTAAAATAATTACTTTGACTTGTGTGTGGGCGTAGGGGTAAATTGATGATGAGAAATTAAATTGAAAAAATCTCCTCCATATCAACAAATCAAAACGTATCACTTGCTTACAAGCAAACACTGGGAATAACAAGTATATTCAAAAACACACGGGGACTGTAAGTCGAAATAACTTGAGTTTGATCTGGGGTTGATCTGTTTATGACGGGAAACCTGCTAATTGCAATGTTTTTGGTTTTTCTCATCAACACCTGATTTTAATAGATAAAACAATTGTTGTATGATAATTATGATATGAAAAGCACAATGAAAAGTTATTTTATAAGTTTGATAAAGATTTTTAGGTGAAATTCGTTACAAATGTAGTGATGAAATGTAAGAAATGCTCTATAAGACTATCAAAACTGATTAGTTTTAAGGGACTTCCTCAATAAGGCATATACATGTAGAGGACAGGTGTAAGAAAAAAACGTCCTATATAAGATGTATATTTATGGGAAGTAAGGCACGTCTTTAAATATGACACGAACTGAAGAAATGCAAAAAGATACCGAGCAGTTATCAAGCTCTAAAGTTTTTTTTTTGGAACAACACAGATTGGTAACAGAGAAAACAAGGACCAAGGGCTAGAGAGGTGAAATCAGGCACCATAGAAAAGTAAGCATCCCTTGTTGAACCCGGTCAAATCCGCCAACCGCTCTTAGTCATCATCGAGTAAATAGAAGAAAAAAGCCTCAATTCAGTGTAAGATGAATGCTTAACATTTGGTTGAAAAACGTTAGAAAATATTTGACTTTACGAAAGAGTGTACATGTATGCAGGTCATTATACCGATTAAAATGAAAAATCATAACTTTAAACAAAATTGTTGAAATCCCTGTAGCAACAGCTTGAGACTAGCTTGCTTCGTTTTGGACATTGATGATAATACTTAAACATTACCTTGCGTATGCTTAAGTGCATATTCTATGTACGAATAATTTCTTAAATTAAACAAGCTATTGACAAATGAGTTGATTAAACATGAATATCAACATTTCGCAAATTTTATACTCGATACAATTAGCTTATCATTAAGTCGTATGCCGACTTACTTTTTTTATTTATCTGTTAGGCTGTTATTTTCAAAATGAATCGCAGTCACTGCAAAGCGAAGTATCCCCTCGCAAAATAGCATATCTTTAAATCAGATGAGGATTCGACAACGATTCCGATGCAATTTCCGTTCCTTATGTTACGCACACAAGGCCATGCACCCCCCCCCACACACACACACATACACAAAAACATTAATCCATCCCCTTCAACTCCACTGCAAGGGAAAAGAATTCGGAATAAGATCAGATGTTTAATTTAATTTTCATGGAGAGAATTTTCAAAAAAAAAATTCATGTATTACTTACTTTATAGACACCAGTTTAAGATAAAACAATTATTAAAGACTTTTAAAAATTATTTTGATTTGGAATTAATATGTTGATAAAAAGAAAATTTAATTTTTAAATAGAATTAAGCAGGGGAAAAAACCAAGCCCCTATGTTACAACGCACTTTGAAAAATTACGCACTTTGAAAAAAATTTTCAAAGTGCGTTAAATTTGTGACCAAGGTAACGCACTTTGAAAAAATAAAATTTATTTTCAAAGTGCGTTAATATCGACCATATTAACGCACTTTGAAAAAAATGTAAAGCTTGATCAATATTCTTACAAATAATCGGTTTGATAAATAATTGACCCTGGTTGGATAACTTTTAGGTGATAAGATCACTTCAGGACCTGAGATATTGACATTTTAAATATTTTAGGTTTTGATAAATACATTTATAGAAAAGAGAAATGGGTCTTAGAAAAAATAGAGATGATTTTTAATATCATTATTTCGTTTATTTTTAAAAGAAAAAGTTCTATTCTGTATTAAGTAGATGTAGGAATGGGGGGGGGGGGGGCTAAAAGTCAACGCTTAAAGCATAGCCATTTATCTTCAGGAAAGGGGTAATATGATTTTTTGAGACTATGAAAATTCTTTCTTATACGTTTTACTGTGCTTAAAAATTTCTAGTTTTCATCTGCTTTAAGTTAATACAATATTGATAGTTGTCAACGTCATACCGGTAATGTAAATACATATCCATTTTGGGGCAGGTTGAGTTGTTACCGACGCCTGTGTATTGAAAGAGAAAGAGTTAAGCTGAGAGATCTTCTACCCGGCTTCTCCTCTTCTCGACGAGAGTAAAACAATTCATAAGTTTTTTGCCAGATAAATAACACTGAAATAGAATCGTTCCATTACTAAAATCTCTATCCAGAATTTTTGTGTTTACATATTTTTTTTTCAAAGTGCGTTAAGTGTCTCCATGGTAAAGTATATTGATGTTAACTCTTAACGCGCTTTGAAAATTTTTTTCAAAGTGCGTTGAGTATGTCCAAAATTTAACGCACTTTGGAAAATTTTTTCAAAGTGCGTTGATTTAGTCCCAATTTTAACGCACTTCGAAAAAATTTTCAAAGTGCGTAATTTTTTCAAAGTGCGTTGCCACACCCCTATATATTTCATGTTTCTAAATTTAAGATCCTTCTTCTGAGCTCTCCTATAGTTTAATGGCATTCATCAGTCATGGATCTCTGATATTTTTATTATTGACAATTGATAGTTTAAACAGTAACTTATTACAGGGAAAGAGACGGAAAGGCGAATAAAGAGACAATACAAATCAGTCACAAGAATAGAAAACCGTTTTTTAGAAATCGTTAACATGGCTAATACGGGAAATTAAAATCTATAGGAGTCATTTGAGGTCAGATTTATAAAAGAATAATGACCCGAATAGTAGAATGCAATATGAATCATGTACAAAGCTAAACAGATTTAATAATATCAGATAAAAACTAATTTAAAAAGTGCCAGTATTTTATAATTCTGAATTAATAAAATCGGCATAGCTTTACATAGTAATAACAAATCTGTTATTATGATCTGAATAAGCTAAATGATTGATGAGATGAACGTGGCTTTTACATCGTTCATAAAAAATATTCTCAACCTCGAAATGAATATCAAGGGATATGGAATATCAGTGCCTTGTAGACCCAAAGGATGAAAACGTTCTCAACCATAACAATGACACTCAGAGTAATAAGGCAATACCGAACAATACAATGCAAAAACTAATCAGATTAGTGGACACATTAATAGGACACAAGTTCAACAACATTTTTTTTTAAAAAATGCATTTTGATTTTATTTTATTGTACTGATGGAAATATTTTCAGCGCTAAAAAAAATTAGTAATTTTATAGAAAGTATCACAGGCATCAGAAAATGATGCAATACAAATGGTGATTCAAAATTTCTCTTTCCGAAAATATTGCTTAAAGGAGATGATCGGTATGGACAAAATGCAAAGGAAAGCTCCATCTTCTCTGTGCTGTATAGGTGAAAGGCTGCTGTTTTTATTATCAATTAGCGGTTGTTACTTATATTCATATGTTAACTTTTCATATCCCATTGGAGTTAAAAAAAACAGCTCTAGGATTGCTATATCATTTTGTAATTGAAATTTTACTGACTATAAATGATAAGGGCTAACAATATAAAAGATGAAGAGAACAAAC
This sequence comes from Saccostrea glomerata, assembly GCA_003671525.1. NCBI lineage: Eukaryota > Metazoa > Mollusca > Bivalvia > Ostreida > Ostreidae > Saccostrea > Saccostrea glomerata. The sequence goes on along the minus strand of PRKT01000213.1, from coordinate 414,173 downwards.
AGACTAACAAACAAGATGACTTCAGCTTTCTCGACATCAACTTTCTTCATTTATACACACATGTAAAAACCTACTGCTGTCACTTGTATACGGTATAAAAAATGTCCTCCAATGTGTTCGGTACTCAAGAGTATACTCTGAATATGAATCAATTTTTAAAAAGAGATAGACTTACGATATGATATTTGAACTGATTTGCAGGGATTTTAACAACAATCTAAAGTTGTTATTTCATAAATTATAACCATTTCAGTAAATTAAACATAGTGTTGAGTTATGATTTGACTGACAAACTTTATTTATACTTATTTTGATAACGAAATATTTTTAATAAAATAAACATATTGCTGTTGGCGGTTGTGAACTTGTGACCGATCAAAAGGGGAATCTTCAGTTACTCCTCCAAGGTACCCGATCCCTCTTCTGGAAATCCAAGGGAAATGTCATTTTTGCCCTGTTTATAGAATTACATGTATATTGTTTGTAGTTTTTAAAAGATTTATTACTGTTCGTTATTTGCGTTCGCTACTTGTTCCCTAAGTGATAACTTTATCATTCACACCTTACAACAACACATTGGAAGGACCATATAAAGGAATCGTACTTCATTTAGCAGCAACGTACATGGGGTAATTTTCGATAAAGCTAATGCTAATACATATTGGTTCACTGTAATCTTTTCATACTGATAATCATCTAAAACATGGATTTTGTATTTGTTTAGCTGTAAATGTTTGGTTAACAAACTTAATCATCTTTCCAAGCATCATAAAAATGTACCATTTTCCAAATCTTCTAACATTAATAACTGCTTCATAATATACTCTATCCATTAATGATCGGCGATGCTTTACATCCATTGACAGTCTGACTTAACATTAAACGCTCTAGATAAAGTGCCATTCACTGGTTCTTGTACTACATATACATGTAGTGAAAAAAAACTCAGTAGCATAGTACGATAATATTTAGCGTTTACAAGTTTTATTTTTTGCTGACTATAAAGGAGATCTTTTAAACAAACATTTCATCCCACATACTATATACAATATTAACATGTCTTTATCTCACATTTACAGTTGCAATTTGATTGATTGATTATTTGTTTATTGTTATTCGTGTCATTCGAGAATTTTCCACTCATAAAGAGACGACACCATATACCGATGAAGGGCTTCAAATTTTGACTTTTATTCGGCACTTAGAGCAATTGAACAATGAGGGATCATTGTCGTGACCACGGGAACATGATTTTAAAGGTCTCATTCGAAGGACTGGACTAGCAATTGTCGTTTGTTTCGTCAAGGAGTGAACTTTATTCAGTTTATCATCACATGAATGAAGAGAAAACTTCAAATATAGCCAACCCGAAGCTTAAATTCGTATTTAATTGTTCTGCAAGTAATATACAACCTTTGTCTTTTTTCAAGACATATACCTCGAACACTTGCAATCTAATTAGATTAAGCATTTTTTGCACTTTTACATTCAACTTTTGTTTTTATGCAATGAAATATAGTTCATTTCACGCTAAGCAATCGTAATATTATGATTTATGTTAAAAATTTTCAGAATTGTATTCAAGTAAATAAAGGTGTTTATTTTGTCAAAACACTAAAGTTACTATAGGAACTGAAAGAGGTATATAATATCAAATATCCACTAATTTCATGTTATGTTCAGCTAGGTACAGAGTATGGATATCCTGGCATATTTAGTTACATATGATTATGAGGATGCTCAAACAATAAAGAAAATGTTCTCTTTCAATTTTATATTATGTATGTGAAGTGAAAATATTTACCCGAGTCCATTCTATCCCTGGAGCTTTAACCTGTATTTATTAACATCCATTCGAGAAATGCTTCGCTCATATTGAAATACTAGTATTGAAACGATACTAGATCTACTTGCCGATGTAGGTCTGCAAACTGAGGTCTCTAGCTGTCTTTGAGCAGTGAGGGATCTTTTTCATGTTAACTTCGACTCGGGACCTTGGTTAACATGGCCTCATTACCATGAAGGGCTTCAAATTTTGACCTTTATTCGGCACTCGGGGCCATTGAGCAGTGAGGGATCTCTATCGTGCCAACGCCTGTCATGACATAGGGCCTGGGTTTTTGAGGCCTCATCCGAAAGACCCACAGCTGTCACTTGGCGCATGGCGAAGGAACAATTGCCACCCACCGACTGAGCTACCGTGAATGGTGTGTTACTTTGGATTAAGGCGTACGAAATTTCTTATACAGCGCTCCGTTATTAGCAGACATATTTTTGTATTCATATGAAGCAGAATTTATGCAAAATTTTATGCGTGAAAAGAAGAAAACACTTGCTGTGGCCTTCAGCTCGACTTTCAGATATATCAACGACATATTGTCAATTAACAATGGTACTTTCCATTCCTACGTTGATGCGATATATCCAGGAGAGCTTGAGATAAAAGATACCACAGAGTCTGACACATCTGTTTCATACTTGGATATTTTACTCGAAAAAGACGTTAATGGTAATCTAACAACCAAGCTATATGATAAATGTGATGACTTTAACTTTTCTATCGTCAACTTCCCTTACTTATGCAGCAATATATCTTCATCACCTGCATACGGAGTATATATATATCTCAGTTGATTCGTTACGCAAGAGAATGCTCTTCATATGAACAATTTCTAAAACGAGGTAAATTATTGACAAACAAGTTGATGAAACAAGAATGTCAGCATTCTCGTTTAAAGTCATCATTTCGTAAGTTCTATGGTCGATACAATGACCTTGTCATCAAATACAATGTATCATTGAGACAAATGCTGACTGAAATTTGTCATACCAATTGTTTGTCCCTTATTTTTACACTGAATTGACGATGGATTTTTCAGTTATTTCAAAATCATGACAAGGAGCACACGGCAGGTGTGACCGGTCAGCAGTGGATACTCACTCCTCAATGGCACCGTATCCCACCTCTGATGTTTCGGAGGTCCGTTTTTGCTCTGTTCCTATTTTGTTTTGTTTTATGGACTTTGATATTGAATCAGTTTTCAAAGCGACAGTCAGATTTGACTCAATGATATCAAATACAATGTATCATTGAGACAAATGCTGATTGAAATTTGTCATACCACTTGTTTGTCCCTTATTTTTACACTGAATTGACGATGGATTTTTCAGTTATTTCAAAATCATGACAAGGAGCACACGGCAGGTGTGACCGGTCAGCAGTGGATACTCACTCCTCAATGGCACCGTATCCCACCTCTGATGTTTCGGAGGTCCGTTTTTGCTCTGTTCCTATTTTGTTTTGTTTTATGGACTTTGATATTGAATCAGTTTTCAAAGCGACAGTCAGATTTGACTCAATGAAGAATTGTATTTGCTGACAACGTCATTGTATCGATCACAGAACGTACGAAATGATTACTTTAAACGAGACTGATGATATTCTTGTTTCATCAACTTGTATATACATATATAAATCAAGAAGCTGGTGTTGAATAAAATGACAGCTTTAAAAGAAATCCAAACATTTACACGTGTAAAGGAAGGTCAGACCTTGAGATCAAGATATTCAATTTGAATATTGTCTTGTTTTGTGGTTAACATATTCACACCCAGTGCCTCGGCCACTGTATAGCCTGAAAAGTAAATTAAATACTTAATATTGTGACAAAGGAGCTAAAATGTTTGGGTTATGAAGTAGCTTTCATGGAAATGTGTAGAGAAATATCAAGTATGTAATTCTGATGGCATCATTAATATATTTGAATAAAATGAAAATGACCAAATAGAGGCAATAAACAGCTGATAAAAGGTACAAAAGAGAAAAAGGATAGCTTTGAGGACAAGGAGTACCTTTATTATGGAGTAAGTTAATTATATGTTTAAATCGTAATTTTCTCTTAGAATAAGATTATGTAAAGACTTAAAACACACCAATCACTGATAAAATTGAGATCTTGATGAAGAGAGAAAATATTATGCATCGTTATTCTGCAGAGATTATGTTCACCTTTTCAATGTATTGACGTAATGTTGTCAATTAATGAGAGAGTACACACGTAAGGCTTGCTAACTTTTTATAAAGGCTGTTGTTAATTAGAACCGGGATAGGATTTTACGATTGAACAGGATGGTCAGCTCGATATACAGATAAAACGGACTTTATATGCTACATTTACGCAGGAAGTGGTATGGAGGAAACCTAATTTCCGGTGCATTCTCTCGACACAATGAAGAAACATGTAGCGTTCTAATGATCTGTGACCTGAAGAATCACCTTCTTTTCAATCAGTTATCCTAGCTTTCAATATATTAGAAAACTTATCGATATATTTAGTATATGTTCATAACATAACGTAATGTATAAAAGCATTGCGGCCGTCTTGTCTTCTTGTCCCACGTACTCATTTGCATTAAAATTGAACGATTGTAAAGTCGCCATTCAGTGGATGATATACACCAGGAATAGAGAAAATTGGAATTTAATGTCAAGCATGTATATTAACTTTCCATAGTTATGAGAAATTGCAATATTTCATAGACTTGGAAAATACTGAATTGACATTGCATGTACGATTACTGGTCATTCAACTTGATCTTTATTAAATACGTCTTAAAGAATCAGAAGGAAAGGCAACCTTGGGAGAATGAAATCATCAATTAGGAAACTTTTTCAAACAGAAATATTGTAAAAATAAAGTACAGCTGTATATACAAATATATCCGATCATTTTCTGCAGGACTATCGTGAAGTAAATTTTGAATTTACTTGAGATCAATAATACATAAATGTATATTTGTATAATCACAGTTCATATTTAGTAAATTACGTACTTACCTCCATCATGTTGGTTCAGAATCACAGGAACTGTTTCGTTACAATTTAAACCTTTAGTTAAGATTGCTGTATCATTTGCTGTAGAATAATACCATGACAAGAGTATATACAGATTATTCATTATTGCAGGATCTTCATATTGTCAAAGCCATTAGGAGTTTGCCATGTTATTATTAAGCATCTACATGTAGTATATCATTTGCTAATTTTCATTTGGTATTTTTAGGATAAACTGAAAGGACACGAGATTTTTGTTGTTATTGATAATGCATGAATAATGCCTCTCAGTGTTCCAAATAAATCCATTTAGTAATAGTGCAAAACTACACAGATGGTCATAACATGTTCTCTGTCGTATCATAGCAAAGTGTCATTGACATATTTTCTTCACTTGAAAGAGAGTAAAAGTCGAAGCTCTGCTTCACAGAACGGAATTATTATCAGCAAACAATCAAATGAAACTAGCCTCCAACATATACCCGTAAATTGGCCGCTATAAACAGCAATTTTCAGACGAAATATCGGATGTATCTTTATTGCCGTTACTTTTACATGAACCAGTTATTAGCACAATTAAAGCAATCTTATATTTATATTGCTCTTTTGCTTTGGAAATGAAATAAAATTCGTTTCCCTATGGAGTGTTGCGACCTTCTGAACTGCGATGAAATTCTGTTGACATTTTCGGCTATATGTAAAATAACAGGTCGTCTAGTTGTTTTTTTTTATTATCTTACTTTTCTCTTATCAGAGACAAGCATGTTTATCTAAATACAACTGTCCATTTCCTCGATTAAATGAAAATATATCACTTGAAAAAAGAAATCTTTTGTTACGTAACACGTCTAAATTAATAGACAACCGATACGTGTCGTTCTTGAAAACCTTACAATGATAGGCGCTGAATCAAAATCATATTTATGCATTCTTCTGCTTACAGGCAAGCTCACCGCAGCTTGTTTTTGCTACTTTTGTATAAGTCAAATAAAACACTTTCATAGAGATGAATAATGTCATTTATTAAAATGACGGTATAAATGTGAACAATTTAACAAACAAGAAGGGGATCAGATTCACAAGCTTTGATTAGCAGTTACGTAATATATGATAATGTCTGATCCCCAAAAACTGACTAGAAAAAAGTATCTGTAAGACAAGACAATCAAAACATCATATGAAAAAGTTAGCAAAAAGATGGCACATCAAAACAAAATAGGCAACAAAATCATATTCATGTAAATTAATATATTTTTGGATTGTCTAAATTTCTTATATTTTGTATACCGAAGAGGAAGAGAAATTACGTTTAACACTTACATTTTCAACAGATAAAAGAGCGTTTTCCATTTGAAATTTACGACTGATTGCACTTTAGAATTTGATTAAAATATTTCTGTAACTGGAGATTTTTACTTGTGATAAAACTAGTTTACTGAAATTGATAGAGGGAAATAACTTATTTTGCTATTCTTTAGTATTTTCGATAATAAAACATCTCATGCAATTTACTGTAGACTTTTAAGATGGCAAAAGGCAATTTCTTTTTAGGAAAACGCTACGCTTTGAACTTTGAATTACGACTTGACATTTAAGAACTATAATAGCAATATACTTACCAGAATTGTGCTTTTATTAGAGGCTGACCAAACAATGCACTTATGAATGAAAGGGGATATTAGTGAGGTTGCACTCATTTACTTTTTCCGTAGAACCACCGTTCTTGTTAAATGGAAGGAATTAATTAGTAAAATGTGATTCCAGTTCATAAAGTCACCGGGTACTGGGTTGTTTCCTGTCTCCCACGCGTGAACGTTTATAATAAGTACATAAAAACATCGAACATTTTCATTCAAGTTTAATTGCATGCATGGTTTTATCGCCTTGATCAATACTGATTCAAACCCAAGGTAACTTTTTGTAAGGTAATATTTAGATTTATTTTGCATATGATATATATAAATATCGGAGAATCTATGTGCGCTAATACCCCATTGCCGTGCTTCCATCAATGAAATGTACCACTATAGATCCTCGACTCCGGTGGCGTTGATTCATTTATTGTTAATTGTTGAAGGGAACTTGTCTGACTTTTGGCAAGCACTTGTAGAAGATCATTAAATCAAAAAGCCGGGAGCAGTACAGTGCCGATCCATTGAGAAAGGTAGGGACTTTTCATTAAATAATTATTAAGTACAATGGTCTACTAGAAGTATCTCAGATGATACGCTCCTACGCAATAACTAACTACATTACTAAGGAATCGTCTTGCTTAGTTATTTCTAAGATCCTAAAAAATCTATTTCATTTGAATTCATTGAAAGGGTTTATATTTTAAGATAAACTTTAATTTGAACAAAAGGAATAAGCCGAAAAGAAGGTTGTCATCGTGTTCTTTTGTGCTTTAAGGACAAAAGAAATCAAATGCCAGGTTTGGTAAATTTTATAGAAAGGCACAAAACTTGTAGATTGATAAGCACAAACCACATACAAATCAAGGATGCTGCGGAAACTATATTAATCTTTTTTACAAAGTTCAAAAGGAAGTGTAGCTACTGGAGCAACCTTGAGGGAAATAGAGGCTAATATTTTGCTTTTTTTGGCCTTATTTATCTATATATGCCTTTCTATAATTTTATGAGTACATTTGACCGCATCATGGCTTATTACATCAATCTGATTAATAAAAATTATACAATCCCTGTTGAACTATATATAGTTTGTTCTAACATTTGCATCTGCAACAACTTGTGTTTAAAATGGCCGTGTTAGGAAAATCAAGACCGGATCGGAAAATTCTAAACTGAAAACCTTTTTTGTTTTGAAAATTACTGAAATATGCTAATGTATTCGTCGCAGATATTACTTACATTATTCAAGTTCTATATAAAATGGTAAGCCTATGCTGAACTCCAACACGAACCCGAATGTCCGACCCAGTTCTCGTTTTGCCACACATTTTATCCCCTACAGTTTACAAAGTGTACACACGTGAGCAGAATCCAGCCAGGGATTGAAAATTCCGTCATTTAATAATATACACACACAGAATGATTTATTTTTTCTTAAAAGGAAATTGTATGATAATTAACAGACTATAAACATGTACTTAATACAATTGTTGATATAGTATTATCAATTCATCGGTGAAAAAATATGAATCGAAGAATGACCTAAATATTCTCTATTATCAAACATTAAAAAAAAAAAAGGCTGAGGAGGGAGCGAGCGTAGGAATATTGATATTTTTTATTTGCATTTCGGGGGGAAAGTGATTTTCTAATAATATTTTGACGTTATTTTTGATTTCTTTAACGTATGAAATACACAACTTCACTCTTATCATGAACAATAATGTTGTATCTACTTAATCATGATGGAACTATTTTGGTCGGACCAATTTGTGTGAGCTGCCGCTGAAAACAATAATATATCTTGCAGAGATAGTATGCATTGATCGAATATATTAAAAATTACTGTTGCCTGTTATGCGATCCCTTGTATTTCAAAAGATTATATGTTTTTCTTGTTGCATAAAATCATACATCATATAGGGCCTATAACATGATATAACCAAATTGACATAAATAATTCAACTAAAATGGATATTGGCTGATCCGAATTTTCTCTACTTTTCTTAATTTTTTAAGGACATATTTGTTATTTTTATATGCTTTCTGCATTTAGATTTTTCTCATTTTCACAAATAATAAAGTTGTCACATAAAGATACAAAATGATACAAAAAACAAAAAATTTTGATCGTTTACGAAGAGAGAAAAAATACTTTTTACGGATTTCTGGCTCAAATCTGTACTCATATTAGAGGCTTATAAAACCTAACACAGTTCAAGTTTGCTTGAAAAATCATATTTATTTGATATATTTAGGGACTCTAGTCCCTTATCATTAATTAAACTTACATTTGAAAATTTCTTGAAGTCTTTAATTGTGTAAAAATTATGAATAAATTCACAGTTCTATAATAATTTTATAGAGGCAGAAAAGAAGATATTTTCATACGCCACCATTCCGCCAAAAATATAGTCCCTGCTAGATTTCAGACGCAGTTTTAATTACCATTTCTATTTGAAGTTGTACAATTGTGACAAAGAAAGAAAAATATGGTCTTTTAATCTCTTACACCTAAATATATAAGGCATAGAAGCAAATGTACTATGATCTTTTCATCTAGTCAGATACTAGAGAATAATTTTACCTTAAGCAAATGAGTGAAATTTTTTTTTACTTGCATTTCCCCTTCATATTAAAATTCCATAAATAAGGTTTAGATATGCCGAAGATATGAAGTAATATACGTTTAAGAATCTTGTATTTTAGACGGGATGTCTTTCAGTTTTACATGTAAAAATGTCCCCATTGATATGCAAATATGTTCATTATATTCATTATTGCAAGGAATATATGTTGTACAGATTTACCGATATCATGTTGTAAATTTTGCATTTACCCATCTCCCTAGTGAATTCAATTTACAACGTGATACTGAGAAGAAGATTTGACCATCGTCGATGACTATTTAGTTTATTATTCATAAAAATATTGGTCATTTGTTTCGACGAGTAAAATAAAGTATCCATGAGTTGTTCTGTCACATATTGAGTTTATTGCAATTTTACCTCCAAATAGGCGTTATATGTTTACTATAGGGATATGAAATTTCACTTAAAAGGGAATGCTGGAACTATTTTATAACAATGTGTGTTAATTTTGATTCTTTGCATTTTAAATAATGTTTGTTTTCAACCCCTATACTAGGAAAATTGAACATTCTTGAAATTACTTTTCTAAACAAAGCCTCCATATCTTCATTATTCTTGATAATAAATTAATTAAAATTGTGCTTTCAATGCTGTTCTTTTGACTACACTTAAAGTCTTTATACATAACTTTGTATAGAAGTTCATTTTTACTACGTTTAGGAAAAGCAAATTTTTTCTACCTGTTATACACATAATATTTGAATCTAATAAAATCATTCCTTAAACCTGAAAATAACTTTTCAGTATCTTTTCTGATCGAATTAATTGCTTCTTATTACGTTCTAACATAAATCCTGGACCACTCCTGATGAATAGGGTCTGAGACTGAAAGAAACACGTTTAACTTAAGACGCAAAAATTAAGCGTAAAAATTGAATAACTACCGAAAATAAATGTGTATTCTTTGTCCTGGAAAAAACGTTTGCTTTGCTCAATTTCTTAGTTTTGGACATGAATATCTTCTAATCATCCCCCAAAAACTGTATATCACTACGCCACGTCACTTTTATCCATTAGTTGTGATTCGATAATTATCTTCTTCCGCGTTTTTCTCAATTCAACAGTCAACGTGTTCGAATGTATTTAATAATGGGTATCATTATCGAATTATCATACTCAAACATTCGGAAAATGATTGTGTCTAGGATACCGCTTCGTTTAAATTTTGGCGGAGGAATCATTCCGTTCCCTTTAATGCAATCATTTTGCAAAAATCATATACATAACTACAGAGAATGCTCTTAAAAAGTGGTATCAGTTATTAAATGTACTACTAGCTCAATAAAACACCATAATAATGACTGAAATATGAATATTTGCGTGAAAGTACTTGGATATGGTCACGATCTTGCTGTAGGAAAAGAACTACAGTATAGGTTGGATAAATGCAATTCTTCACTTCCTTCTGAATTCAATGAAGTTTCTGTCGCTTTATTCATTAGGTTTTGATTAAAAACAGTGTATTTCTCAAAAGAAGGTTCACACATATTAAAGTATTGCATTTTACTGAATCTACGTTGACACGAGAGAAAAAAAAATCTAAAATGACATTTTTCATATTTTGTAAAATTTCTTTTTTTTTTTAAATTTCCAAACATTTTGAATATGTTTTGGCATTACTATAATATTTTATGAAGGGATATGATCACTTAGACCGCCAACGTTTGCAAAATTATTGAAGGTACATTTGTATGATTTTTGTAACGCCTCATAAAAATTTTACATTAAATTTATGAATAAAATTGTATGATAACAAATAAAATAATTGAACTGTGAAGGTAATTTTTTTCGTGTTTGTTGCGACTTACATGTAGTAGTTATAGTGCTTGGTGTCTTTTGCTGTGAATTTTCTTACTGAAAGTTTAAACATCCAACTTCATACAGACACATTGAAAGAAAAATACATGTATCCCCTTTCATGATCACAAAAAACACGCTTTACAAGATGAATCAATTCTAAATAAAATTAAAATGAATTTGATGTTTGAAAAAGAATATGAGTATCTGGAAGGAAATTAAATAATTATAATAGGAGAAGCCAATGACATCAAAGATCGATGAAGATGAAGAAATTCTAGATAAAATGTAAATTTTGTTTTCCCGATAATCAAAAAAGGAATTTAAGGCACTTCTGATTTTTTTTTTGGCCGATAAAATATATATCTTCTAGGTAAATGATACATGACCATTAAACAACAATTAAGGTTTTATAACATTTGTCTAAGTAATATAAGCGTCAACAGATGGTCAGTCACTGTCGGCATTGTAGTTGTTCATCAGTTAGTCTCTATCATTTTGATTAGGTTTTTAATTCGGGGGATGGGGGGGGGGGTAATCAAATTGAACCAATACTTGTTTAATAAACGCACTATGCGCAGTAAAATCATAAAAATTATAAACCACATTGTAATGTAATATTGTTTTTGTAAGACTAATTTTTTGAATTGTATTCTAAAAGTACTAAGATTTAATTCTTCAAGTGGTAATCCAGTTCTACTCAGATCTTCCTTTCTGAGGAGAAGAAAAATAATTCTTCAAATTATATGCAATTTTTTAATTTTTTTTGATATACCCAACAATCAATATGAATTTGAACTGCAATATATATACTGGGTTCCAAACCTTTATAAAAATCCTTACTTACAAAGATTTATAGCGGCTTTTACAAAGCCTCTTCCTTTTCTCTTCAGAAAGAATATTTACAAAGGTAAAAGAGAAAAATCTTCAAGATTACTGTTCGAAAAATAGTCCAAGCAAGCAAGTTGATGAAACAAGAATATCAGCAGTCTCGTTTAAAGTCATCATTTCGTAAGTTCTATGGTCGATACAATGACCTTGTCAGCAAATACAATTTATCATTGAGTCAAATGCTGACTGACGTTTTTCATACCAATTGTTAGTCCATTATTTATACACTGAATAGACGACAGATTTTTTTCCCGATATTTCCTGATCATGACAACGAGCACACGGCGGGTATGACCGGTCGGCAGGGGATGCTCACTCCTCCATGGCACCTGATCCCACCTCTGATGTTTTGGAGGTCCGTGTTTGCTCTGCTCTTATTTTGTATATTGTTTAAAGGACTTTGAGATTGAATACTGTTCGTTATCTCCATATCCTTCTTCCAGAAGTGTTGTAATCTTTCCAGTACGAAAGAATTGTGGATATGGATGTGGATATTGTAATCCTCCGAGGAACTGTTAGAAAATTTAAAATTTCAAAACTTTTATCAAAGGAAACATGAGGATAAGGAACAGGATTCAAAATCAAAAGTCAATAAAACAATACAAAATAGGAGCAGAGCAAACACGGACCAACAAAACATCTAAGGTGGGATCAGGTGCCATGGAGGAATGAGCATTCCCTGCCGACCGGTCAAACCCGCCGTGTTCCCTTTGTCATGATCGGAAAATAACGGACAAATCTGTCGTCAATTCAATGTATAAATAATGGACTAACAATTGGTATGAAAAACGTCAGTCAGCATTTGACTCAATGATAAATTGTTCTTGCTGACAAGGTCATTGTATCGACCATAGAACTTACGAAATGATAACTTTAAACGAGACTGCTGAAATTCTTGTTTCATCAACTTGTTTGTCAATAATTTATCTCGTTTTAGAAATTGTTCATAGGTAAAGCATGCTCTTGCGTATCGAATCAACTGAGATATTTAAATTCTGCACGCAGGTGATAAAGATATATTGCTGCATAAGTAAGGAAAGCTGACGATAGAAAAGTTAAAGTCATCACGTTGATCATCATTTAAGTCAATTTTTATCCTCAACGGAGTTTTCCACGTTTCCAAGACCATAACAAGGATCAGTATATCACACAATAGGAATGACCGGTATGCAGGGATGCCCATTCCTCTACGGCACTGATCCCAGCTCTGAATTTTTTGTTGGAGGTCGGTGATTGTTTTGCTCCTGATTCGTATTGTTTAAATGGACTTGGAGCTTAAATATTGATGATATTATTGATATCTCTATATACTTCATTCATATAAAATCGTAATATTTGTAGGTTCAGTTTCTAGAATTGTAATGATGATTTTTCCATTATTTTCCGATCATGACGAGGAGCACACGACGGATTGTGACAAGTCAGCAGTGGATGCTCACTCCTCCATGGCACCTAATCCTTCCTAGATGTTTTTGAGGTCCGTGTTTGCTCTGGTCATATTTTATATCGTTTCTTGGACTTTTGAGCTTAAGTACTAGTTGTTATCTCCTAATACTTCATTTCTAAAATTGTAATGATGAAATTAAATACAGCTGCTCCGATTAGAAAAAGCAAAACCAGTGCCACGTCGGGAAGTAAAAATGGATTTATTCCTACAATCGGTTGCACTTATGATTTAATTATATGATTTGCAAGAATCGAGACTTTCTGAAGCGTGACAAGATTCAAAACTACTTCCAGCAACAAAACTAGTACGAATGCAACTTCTGTTAGCATTACTAGATTCAATGCTTCTTCTGGTAGCATAACAAAAATTATGATTTTTCTGGTATCGTAGCTAAAATCAAGGATATATCTGATAGAAATACTGGAATCAATGCATTTTCCAGTAAATCTACTGGAATTAACGCCACTTCTGATAAATAAGTGCAATTAATGCTACTTCAGTTTGCATTACTAGAATCAATACTACCTCTGGTAGCATTATTAGCATTTATCTACTTCTACTGGATAGACATGTCCTAATGTTTCAAACACAGCTTCAGCATTCTTGTACCTTTAATGCCTAGCAATCATTCAGCGAGTATTTATCAGCTAAGCATTTCTTAATTTTTTCAGGAATGGACCTCTGTATTGTTCATAGCACTAGGTATACGTCCATGATGTCCTCAGACATAAAATACTTAGCAACGGAAATTTTTAATTGGGGAGCTCGAGGGGATGTACTCTCTCTCTCCCCCTCTCTCTCTATCTTAGTCGCTTAGTTCAACTGTTTTCTTCAAAAGACAATACTTTATTAAGAAGACAATGAAAACTGTTATCATAAGATTCTCTTTTAAATATAAGGATATAAATTTAGGAAGGGAGTATGTAACCCCTTGCCCAAAAATGATTGAATGATATATGTCAGAATTGAGTCATTATCGAGGTCCTATACTATTCGTCATATCATTGCGTAAACCTTCACATAGTTTATCAGAAATGGAGCAATTGCAGTGCTTCATAAGTAGGATAAGAAATGTCCAAATACTAGAATATCAAGAAACCATTTTTTTATGACATGGGTCTGTGGATAGTATTTTTAGTGTCGTGAATTTTATTTTATATTTTGATTTTATAATCGCATAGGAACAAACCGAAGGACCGTCAAGAAAACTTATATAATGTGTTAACATAATTCTTGAAAAAACACGTTGTTAAGGAAAAAGTTTTAAAAGGTTACAATTCTGAAAGAAATAGTTTTTTTTTAAAATTCATAATCAATAATATCCTAGATATACTCTTATATTCTAATGGGCAAGAAATATAGAAAACCAGCCTTATCTTGAAATAAAAGATGATCTAATGTGTATGCTCTTTTATACGACAGTTTGTTGCCGAAAACGCTCCTATTTTGTTCATTTTTTATTTGCATTTGTTAATTTCATGGCTCTGAAAGACCTAAGGACAGATGATGCAAACTTTTTTTTTTACAAAAACAAGCCTAAATGAAAAGCAACAAAACCATATTTTATAGAAAAAAAAACAATCATTATGCTCAAAAACTCCATTGAAACAAAACATATCAGGAACAGAAGAAAAGCAGTTATCTAGAAACATCATAGGTGGGAGCCGGTGTCATAGTAAATATCTCCTGACACTTGTCATACCAGGCGTGTCATGACCGAGTAAACGTAAAATATAAGTATAGACAATTCATAGCCAAAATACTGGTCGAACAATATGTATAAAATCATCATTGCTGGGAGAACACGTATATCGACGAAAGACTTAATAAAACCTTGAATTAAAAACGAGCATTTAATGCTTGCTTCATCATATTTGTCAGAAATTTGTTCCGTTTCAGAAAATGTTTTTCGCATTGAATCAGCTGCAAGATTGACTTTTTTTTACACGTGATAATGGTATATTGCTACATTGTACATTTTAAAAATTAAGGGAAGTTGAAGATGGAAATGGTGAAGTCATCACGTTTTTCACAAATTCTTGTTGTTAAGTTACCATTTACGTCCTTTTCCAGCAAAATATTGAAATATGAAACAGATGTGTCAGACTCTGTGGTAAATCGAATCAATGTAGGAATGAAAACAAATACTGTTTGTAAAAAGGACGTAGTCGATATCTAAAATGAATTGAAGACAGATATTTTTCATCTATAAGATTTAATTGAATTCTGCTTCAGATGAATGCAAAAGCAGTCTACTTAGAACGGGACGCAATTGGTACCCTAATGGATTAGTAACACAAATAATTCTTACCTAATTAATTACATTTTTATTCAAGGTTCACAAAATGATAATCCTACACGAGATAGATTTGAAATTTAATATTTGCTTCATTTACAATTTAAAAAAAGTTATTTAAAAATCAATCTAGGCAATTTTTTCTATTTATATCATGTTCTAAATTGAACTTACGGATGTCATGGAGAAGAAAACGCTTTTATAAATTAGTATTTTACACGTATTATATCATAATAATAGACTGGAATTGTATATCATTTTTTCGAGAAATTGCGAAAGAATTTTTAAAGCCATGCTCACCAAAGGCAAAACATATGATTTAAGACGTCATTCGATCTGGGAGGATCATTTGATATACTGAGCTTTTAAGAGTATAAAATCAATCAGGAGGACGATTAAGTGAAACACATATCGTTATCGAAATATCTCACAATTATCACTGTCTTCAGAATAGATCATTTTATTCACTCGCTGCTAAAAGGGACTATTGGTTCAGAGAATTTAAGGAAATCATTAAGACATTCAGATTTAGGCAGTAAAACAAAGATTTCTTGAAACAGGATACCTATTATAAAGCATCTTCTCCCATCAACTTATACCAAAACTGTTTTTTTAGTGTTAGCTACAATTTTTTTTACATGAAACCTGATATGTCAGTTTATAAATAGTTTATTAAGGACATTTTTCATGAAAGGTCATCATAATAAATTCTAAATAAAACTTTATATGCCCCCTAATGTTTGATCACGAGGGGTATAAAAAGTGTAGTTTATACATTAATGACATTTTGATCGTTTCTCTATATATATGTCTACTTTTAATATATAATACTATTTCAAACATTAGAAATAAAATATAGAATCTACGAAAACAAGAAACCCTTTCTTTATTGCATAACATTTTTGTTAAGATCATAGTAATAAACATAAGACCACGAACTGCATAAAAGCTGTAGGCGGGTATACTTCAAGTTTCCTAAAACAACAAAGTAATACGACCTTGCTTAAAAATGACTAAAAGATCTATGAGCACTTTTAGACAATATTGTGGAAGATTAAAATTTCTATGGGGGATGTAAAAATTAGCTATATAATTTCATTTTTTTTGGTATCTTGATACATGCCATTGTTTATTGATCGAAAAAGCGAATAGATGGAGAAAATACAGTTCCGCATTCAAGCTATAGTTTAACTTTTTCATATTGGTTAAATTTCCAGCACCGTATTTTAAGGAGGCTGGCGGGTCAAAAATTTTATCTTAAATTAACCACCAGATTTAACTTATTTTTTTAGATATGGTATATTTAGCTGTCAACTATTTTTTGGCAAAGAAAAAATTCATATATTTTAGATTTAAAATTTTATCATTTTGTATATCTTTATATGAAGCTCTCCTTTTAAAGGAGATTGAAATAGTCTAAAAATGGCTGCCACCCCCTAGCCTCGTTAACGTATTGAGTAATGTCGCTATTTTTCATCTGTTCGAGTCCGGTATCAGGCATGATGTGCCCTACCTGATTGTTTTAAATTAAGAAAAAAAAATAAAATCCATCAATAAAGTTAATTAATTGAAAAATACATTTTGCTTCGTATATTAATTAAAATATGGATCCAAAGTCATCTAGCTAACAAGCCAGCGTTTTAATTGAATAATCCCTGTTTTTCATATTTCTTAAATCTCTATCACATCCCACTTTCATACGCCTTTAAAGATCAATTCAGAACATTGGTTACATTCTGTTCACAATCCATTAAATGGGCAATAAAACGTATTCCATTTAAACCGCAAAGAATTTCTTTGCCATGATAAAAGGTAGAGCACTTGATGCAAATTTCAACATGAGATGTTCTCAGCTGTGAATGAAATATGAATATAACGCGACAGAAATCAAGTTCAAAAGTTGATAGAAGCATATGTACTGAAAGCAGAGAGCCAATACCTCTAAATGAAATATGTGGAGGCAACACGGAGTATCCGAGCTCAAATGTCTATTAAACATAATTACAAAATAGGAGCAGAACAAACCACTAAAACATCGGAGGTGGAATAAGTGCCAAGGAGAAGTGAGCGTCCACTGCCGACCGGTCACACCCGCCCTGTGTTCCTTGTCATGTTCGGAAAATAACGGGAATATTCGGGGAAAATTCAGTGTGTAAGATAATGGTCTAACAATCAATATAATATAGTCAGTCAGCATTTGACTTAACAATAAATTGTATTTGCTGAAAAGGGCATTGTATCGAGAACTAACTGTATCATTATGACTTTAAACGAAACTGCTGAAATTCTTGCTTCATCAACTTGTTTGTAAAGATCAGAAATGGGATAAAGTGTCATTGATGAGTCGGGATTGCCTGCTCCAGTCTCTCATGATGGGAAAAAAAGTGAAATCAGGAGACAATACTATGTGAAAAAAGTCAGTCAACTTTTAACTTAACGATAGGTTGTATTTGTTGACAAGACGGTAGGTTCGACCGAAAAGCTTATAAAATCATGATTTCGAAGAAGACTATTGATACCCTGTTGATACCCGATTCAACTAATTTTCTGCCAATAGATTGTCAATAGATTGCTTCCCCTTCGTAGTTGGTAAAGCTCTTGCGTATGGAATGAACAGGGAGACATAAACCCCATATGTAGGTGCTAAGGGTATGTTGTTTCAATATTAAGGGAAGTTGACGATGTTAAACTGCATGCACGTTTTTCATAAAGTTTTGTTATTAGGTTTTGACATTGTGTCATGTATTAAGCCTTTTTCAAGAAAAGAAATATCCAAATATGAAAGAGATATGCAAGACACTGTGGTAACCTTTATTTAAAGCTCACACGGATATTACAAATCCACAATTATGTTCTTATTCGTTTCCACTCAAACGAACATAAATAATTTATAAAATGAATAACAACACGTATATAGGTAGGTACAGAAGCGCTCTCGTAAGTGCAGTTTAATATTATATACAAAATATACATTTCCAACTTAGCTCCTTGACAACTCATCCATTCTACAAAACAAAAATATATAATTAATAAAACAAACATGATACTTGTGAGGGTGGGTGGGCGGGGCAATGTCTGACTGCACTGAGAAAGAGCCTTCGAATGGCATTTAAATCTTACACACGCTAAGGCGTGCTCACTTTAACAGAATACCTGTAGAACAGGTATTCTATAAATACCTTAACCAATCAGACCGACACTCTTCCTTTACACCAGATAAACACGTGTTCGATTGATACACGTGTTGTGATAACTTCAATAAATACATTTATGTTCTTATTCGTTTCCACTCAAACGAACATAAATAATTTATAAAATGAATAACAACACGTATATAGGTAGGTACAGAAGCGCTCTCGTAAGTGCAGTTTCGACAATAAAGAAAGAACAGAGATAAAGATTATAAACCCAACTTTTTTAATACAGATAGTTTTTCGTAGTAAATTTTCGTGTTCTTAACTCTTTAGCATTTTACGTCTTCCGTGTTCCATGTTTCTTAAAATATATCACTGACGCCGGCTGCAGCAGTATCACCACTCGACCTCAAACTATGTTCCCCACATATATATATATATATATTTTTTTTTTAATCTAGTCCTAAACTATCTTTAACTAAAAATAAATTCATGGCGTCTCAGATGCATCTGATAAAAGAAGATACCCAAGTAGCATATTAACCGGACGAGTATCAGAGTTCGTATGTGATCATATACACCAAAAGCGCCTCGCTCATAGTTTTTATCATTGCAATGAATAACTTTAGATGAGATTCATACAAAGAAATATGCGACCTTAGAACTAATATCAACAATTTTAGAAAAAAGTAAAAACCTTATATATCTTTATAGAAAATACAAGTACGCAATTCATTACATATAATGAATCATTATTTCGCCAAAACTTTTTCAACTACAGCTAATTAAATTAAAAGAATTCTTTTGACATTGTTCTCTTCTAGAACCCTTATACAACCTTTTTATTCAAGCTTGACGGAGTCAGATAATCCCGACACATTGTTGACCTAGGATACACCACGAGTAGCTTCCCCTACCTTTGAAGAAAACTGGAAAGTTTTTCAAGATAAGTCAAATATACTGTGACATGGATATCACTTAGAAAATTGCTGAAGGCATACCTGTACATCGCTGTGTATTTAATGCTTTTGACTTCAGGTAGTAGTTGGCTAAGGGCTCCGCAATATAGGGATGGAGCCTGAGTGCTGTTAAACAAGGATGTTCACCCACCAACCCAAAACAATTCTGCAAAACGTACACAGTGAATATCAAATTCAAAACAAAAATGTTAATTCAAGACAACAGTTTAAATCTGCGTGTATCAGGGCCTTGTCACTGCAATACACAACTTGATTAATTCTGTTTGATATGATATACATGAATTGTATATCCAAAGCTAAGAAAACACCATTCAAACATCTGCAGTACAAAAATGTACCAGTGCCTTTTACAATGGCTTTATTATTATAATATTTGAAAACTTAAATTTGCGTGTATCAGGGCCTTGTCACTGTAATACACAACTTAATTCACTTCTGTTTGATATACATGAATTGTATATCCAAAGCTATCCAAAACTAAGAAAACAACATTCACACATCTGCAGTACAGTAATGTACCAGGGCCTTTAACAATGGCTATTTTAAAAACTTGATTTTTTGACATCTGCAGTACATTTATGTACCAGGGCCTTTAACTGTGAATTTATTTAATATCATCGTATTGTTCATTTTAAAAGTTTTCGACATCTGCAGTACATTAGTGTACCAGGGCCTTGAACAGTGACTTTATATTAATATATTTCGAATAATTCATTTCAAAAACTTTAATTATCGACATCCTTATTACAATAGTGTACCAGGGCCTTTAAAAGGGAATTTATTTTATATCATTGTATGTATTATTCAATTTGAAAACTTTAATTTTCGACATCTGCAGTTCAAAAGTGTATCAGAGCCTTTAACTGTGAATTCATTTTATACCATTGTAATATTCATTTTGAAAACTTTAATTATCGACATCTGCAGTACAAAGTGTACCAGGGCCTTTAACAATGACTTTATCCGATATTATTTTAGATTATTCATTTGAAAACTTTAATTTTCGACTTCTGCAGTACAATACATGTAGTGTACAAGGGCCGTAACAATAATTTATTTTTATATCTTTGTATCATTCATTTTAATCTTTAATTTTCGAAATATGCAGTACAAAAGTGTATCAGGACCTGAAACAATGGCTTTATTTAAATATATATTTTGGATAATTCATTTTGAAAACTTTGATTTTCGA
>PRKT01000213.1:295213-391282 GCA_003671525.1 Saccostrea glomerata | reverse complement strand
GGGGGGGGGGGGGGGGTTACCATAGGATTGGAAACAAGTCCTATTACTCTCTTTACAGGTATTCATTATATAATGATACTTTCATGCCGTCTTCTGCCATGTTGGAAAACCATCTGCAATTCTAATATACTTATGTCATGTTTAATTTTTTTTTTTTAAGCTCAACAACTTTATTATAATAAACGTATAATCCCTTGAGTTTATATCAAGTAGCTCTTAATAATTTCTTGTTTAACAAATATTGTTCGGTTACCTTGTTTCCCTCGTATTTAAGTTTACCCGCTACGTTTTCGGGTGTAAATAGCTGCAAAAATGCAAGTGAATTAGACGTGGACTGTGACTTTTCTGATGCTAGTAACAAAGGAATTCCTCCATGTGTTTCGTCAGTCAAAGGAATAAGCCGCTCATAATCCATGGGGACACTGTATCGAAATGTCTGACTGCACTGAGAAAGAGCCTTCGAATGGCATTTAAATCTTACACACGCTAAGGCGTGCTCACTTTAACAGAATACCTGTAGAACAGGTATTCTATAAATACCTTAACCAATCAGACCGACACTCTTCCTTTACACCAGCTAAACACGTGTTCGATTGATACATGTGTTGTGATAACTTCAATAAATACATATGAATGGATATAACTATTATTGAATGAATATAGTCGTCGATGTTCATTTATCTAAATAATGAGTTGAAGGCAATATCAAAATTTAATGTGTCATCTTCTCATGTATAAGTTTTTGAATGAAATCTACTTCAGATAAATACAAATAAAGGGTACTAACAACGGAACGCACCTGGTTTCATACGAGATTTATGTTGTTGGAAAACTTGATTTAATTATTATCAATAGTGAAAAAGTTAATTTGTCTTAAAATAAAGGTCCATAACTAATTTTACGGCATAAGGATAAAAAATTATTAAATTTTGAAGCGAGTCAAAATTGGAAACAGCTGGATCAGTTAAGACAGAGAAGAAGTTAAAATCAAAACTTCTCGTCCTTAGGCTTGCCTTATTTTTCTATGATTTGAAGTGATTACGTACTTAATATTGTTGTTCTGTCTCGATGTAGTCAGAACCTGCTTCAGAGAAATCTCACCATTATATCTATATTTACCTTGATCTGCTCTTTTCTAGTCGGAAGAGGATTTTATAATTACAAAAGGAACACCGCAGATGTCACGGTCGTTCAAGTCCTTCATAATATTCCTCCACAATCCAAAAATTAAAAAGCGGAATGACCTTCAGAGCTTGCAGTGTTGCAGAAGAAATGCCTTTAATTGGCAATAAAACATTGAAAATATGAAACAATGGGTTCAGGTGAAAAAAAATATGCTTTTTTTTATTCTGATCGTTTCCTTATGATAAATATTACTTCCTCGATCTTCTTAATGATTTTTTTTACCTTCAGGACTTGAAAGAGAGGAATCAAGTACAATATTAATGTAGAAAGAAATGTATTTTATGAGAAATGTTCAATAAATCTCAAAGAATAGAAGTCAGCGTCACATTTTGGTACATTTTCAACCTATATACAAAAGGTGAATATGTCGACTTCGTATATTTTTGTTTCTAGTTGCAACACACAATAATGTCAAGAGTAATGTTCAATTACTGTGTGGTATTTATACAGTATTCAGCGTAAATGCATTTTCAACCATGTCCCGGAGTATAATAAAGGAAAATGTCAAGACCAAAAACTTAAACTTTTATTAAAGAAATCAATATTAATTACAATTTCTACCTATCCTGTTTTCTATGCAATAACTAAATAATGAATCAAAAGACACTCATAAACTGAGTACACGGCATATAAAATCTTTTTTTTTGGCCAAAAACGCTTTTCATCCCGGTGTTGTATTGCTTTCCATCAGGAGAAACCCGTTTTTAACAGGTTGGGAAAAAGACGTTCAAAACAACTTAGTATGTTTCGAAGATTTACTAATTTTTCCTTTTCGATTACAGTTTTATTTTAGTGATGTACAATCTTTTTCTTATTAACTTATAAAACAATAACCTGAATAGGTAAGAAACTGAAAACAAAAGAAAAGCACAAATAAGAAACTTGTGTCACACAAAAAGATCATGAAATTTAAATTGTGAAGGATACGGAGATATTGAACAGTATTCAATATCAAAGTCCATAAAACAATACCAAATACTTGCAGAGCAAACACGGACCTCCAAAACATCAGAGGTGGGATCAGGTGCCGTGGAGGGGAGAGAGCATACCCTGCCGACCAGTCACACCCGCATACTCAATTAAATAATTTTTTCTCACAACTTCTTATTGAAAATGAAATATGACGGTAATTTAATAAATATTTTAGGAAGACACAACGGGAAAACAACATTTGTTTTAAAAAAAAATCATTCAAGTAGTCTTTTCCTGATAAGACTAGGAAATTACTGAACAGAATACTAGAAAGGAACTTCGAAAGGAATAAGTTCGAATAGAATGCACAAAAACAAACAAAGGAACAAAAAAATCTTTCCTAAAGTCGTGACAAAGAAATTGTTAAAAATACAGATAAATTGCATTAATATTGAAGTTTAAAGACTGAACACTTCAGAGTTTTGTACTCTCTTTCTTTACTGGTCGAGAAATAAAACAAAAGTGCTTTTTTGGATAAGTCAGAATTGCAAGAAAGTACTAAATTTACGGAGTAACATGAGTATTCGATAATGCCCACATAACACAAAGAAGCGACGGTAATTTGTAAAGTTCGTGGGAGTTAAGGTAGTATTTTTTGTATTTATTCCTAATGTGTTCTCTATAAGAGATGTTTAATGATCTTTTACTGTGTCGATGGCTCCGAGATATTAAATAAAAAGACACCACATGAAAAAGATCTTAAATTACAAATAATGCATATAATAAATACTTGATAGATATATATTTTTAAACATTTTATTACCATGAAAGAGCAATAAATATCACGAAATTGAGCTGTTTTGCTCTAATAGAATTTCAGTAGCAAAGCAAACACATAATTTCATTGCCTGTACGATTATGTTCTAATTAAGTTAACCATTAATTCCATATTATCTAAAACGATCATCGAGAAATCACGAGAAATAATCGAAACAATGACTATACAGCTTAACAATGACAAATTATATATGCATCTGATATACCTTAGGGATGGTAACAAATATGAAATGGAGGTAATTTGTTTAATAACATAATAAAAAAAGAAAAAACGTGAACCCTTCTTTGTCTTACAAACCAATTTCAAATTTCATGTACTACGCTTTTTTTATGCTCTCTGCATTCGGACGGACTTTTTGATTTGCATTATGTTCTAATCTCTATTGTGCTCCTGAATCCTCGCTTTAAAGCATTTTGTAATGCAATACAAGGTCCCAACGGCTTATTTTGAAACAGCCTCTTCTGCATCTTGTGCTTGCTTGTTAACATAAGCCATCTCATCCCTTTGTTTACTTTCCCTTACTACTTTATCTTTTACAGAGTAGATTTCTTTTCCATATTTTTTTCTGTTTGTCTTACATGACTGTTTTTAAAAAAAATCTTTTTTGTGTTTCAGTCCTACAGATTCACAGTTCTGATATGAAATACATTCTTAAATAATTCCGTCGCTATCCTTTTTAGAATTGCTGTTTTCTTTCCATCTTTTACAAATGTGATGCTGAAAAGTTCAAAACTAAGTATGTTTACTTTTTTAAGGATGGAAATCGGATTTTCATCTCTAGCTGACGTGATTTCCTAACTTTGGAATTTCAGGTGTCTTATATCCACTTTATTTTTTCCAAAAAATATACTAGTCTATAATTTTTATTGTTTTAATGGTAACACCATAACCATATTTTACCATAATATCCGTTAGTGCAAGGGAACTCATATCTTTACGATGTCTTTTTCGTTTGTTATGGCAATCTCTCTTGATATTCCAAATAAAAAGAAAAATCATAATTGTTGTTTTTCTTTAATTCGAAATTGATTCAAAAGCTATTAACAGTTTCTCGAACTTTTTTTTTATTTCATTTACCTGTCCTCGCCCTTTAACTATTATTTGTACTGTAAATATAAAGTTGTGTTGTCTACGAAAGATTTAAATTGAAAAAAAAATTACATTTAGAATCATGCTGCATTAAAAAATAATCACATAGTGATTTCTCTTCCTATTGCTTTCGGGTATTTGAAATATAAATTTTGGGAACGCATTCGTGTCATAGTGAGACATTTAATATCTTTGTTTTTGAAATAAATTTTTCCTTTCAATGTTCAGAAATTAGGTCCAAATACGTTCATTGAGGTCATGCTTGTTTCACAATGTCAAGCTAATAAAATTAATGACGATATTAGAAAATGACGCCGCGTACAAAAAGTAAATACATAACTTATGTGCCTAGTTAATTTAAGGTGAATTGCTGTCGATATTTTTCGATAATTTGACTAGGAGTTATTGAGATAATACCAGATGGACAACTTGAGTAATAGGTCCCCGATGAAAATGTTTACAAGTCATTAATTTGTAATGCCATGCATAGTTACATTGTTCATCCCATAGAAAGGTGCAGTGATACCTTGTAGCCAAAATAAAAACGACTTGGAAATCGTGGCTGTTACCTAGCCTTTCCCCACCTATTTCCCCCGAAAACATGTTTATTTTAAGGAGGAATTATTGCATGGTATCTGACTAATTGAAATACTCACTTATATGTCATAGAGTTAATTAAATCATAATTTTCTTTTCGTCTCTTAATTATACACTTTTGTGTATAGATAATATACTGCGTTTTCAATCGAGCAGGGACTTTATTTATGACTGAACTACGGCCTTTGAAAAAAAAATTCCTGTACTTTTTTTTATATTTACTACAGAGCAATGGATAAAGTTAATGAATTTTCAAACAAACAAAGACTAGAACAAAATGTCCGAAGTAACTGAAATTAATACATGTAACTATAGACTGATTTTAATCTTTAAAAAAATTATTATGATTATAAGGTTTATATATAATTCATATAATTGGAAAATATGACATTAATGGTTCACAATTATTTCCTGTTATTTGTACTTTTTATATACATAGAAAATTAAACATTTTTATGGAATTTTCTTACCAGAAATCAAATTTTTAGTGAACATATTTTAAAGTTAAAACACACCTCCATTTCTGTTTTAAATCTCTCTCTCTCTCTCTCTCTCTCTCTCTCTCTCTCTCTCTCTCTCATTCTTGAATCTACGGGCTAAACATCTTAAATCTGGGAATATAACTGAGTTGTCTTTTGTATTTGTTCACAAAAGACATATAGCTTTGTTGTCTGAAAATAATTATAAGTAAGTGTTTGGTACATGTGACGACGATATCTGAATCTGGCACAGTGCTTGCGTCACTTCCTGCTCCTTTATGACATAGATACACCTCATCTATTTCAGGTGTTGATCTGTAAGAGCACGGTTATGTATACACCCACGTTACATACACGCAATGTGAATCAATTAGTTTTATAGAAATGCAAACATTGGAGCCCAGACTCGAGGAATATCGGACTTCATATATATGACATTCTATCGTTAGATGTTTTCATTCTTTCAGATCTTCAAACAGGGATGTCGCCTAACAAAAGCTTGATTCTTGCAATCATAGGATTGTTTTCTTTTCTTCAACTATATCCAGTGGAAGCTATAGACTGTAATGATATCTGTTCAAGAGGAATACTTTCAACCCAATGTAACTGTAATGTTAAGATGCCATTCCGATGGGGAAAGCGTTCTACACTCAGACTTCCATTTAGATTTGGAAAAAGAAGTATGGTTACTGATTCTTATTCTAATGAAAGGTAAGATGAATTGTTTGCTGTTAAATTTTACTAGCGCTACAATATTTTCAAATCCTATACATACTACAGTACATTGAACAATACGAACAGGACAGTTCATTTTGCAAAGGCATAGAATATTTTTTGTTTTTTTTTTTATTCAGAGGAAATGTTTCGTCGAAAAAGGAAGACGAATTGCACTGTTTTTAGAAATACTACAAAATTTATTCAAAACATTGGTAACATGAATACATAGTTTAAAATATCGGTATTTTAATGGATTTTTTGTTCTTATATTTGTAATTATTAAAAAGTAGCCAAGTACCATAAAGTAAAAGAATGGACTTTTCATCTAAAGATTGACAAAGCAAAGATAATACGACGTATTTCAGATCTAGATAAAGAGGAAATGATGATGCTTTCTATATAGCCATAGTCTTCCTCAGAAGTTCTTTTTCATCTTTAATGGGTATTAAAGATTATAGATTTTATAAGCAACGAACGATAATGTACATGAAATTAGTGCCCCCATGTGAAATTGTTAGCATTCTATAATAATGTGATACACTTTAATAATATTACAATGTTTAGCTTTCTATTTGTCTAGTTTAATTAAGCACTTTTTGAAAGTCTCAAGTGATTTTGATTTAAAAAAATATCTTTCATACCCTGTGTTGTATTTTTATAAACAGAGTTCACGGTTACATAAGAACTGAAAATTGGTAAAGCACAAGGATTTTTGAGAGAGAAAGAGACTCTTGAATTTCATTTCTTATTAACAAAAGTGTCTACTGAGCGATTCTAAAGTTGAATATCATGAAACATCTATATATCAAATAATTACCTTCTTCAAATTAGACATAAAATAAGATTTAGCATAAGTGGGATACAGAGATATAAGCGTTTCCGTACATAGGATTATAAATTTACCAGGTAGCAATTGAGTAATGACATCTTTGTCACGGCTCAGACATAATCTATATGTGGTTGTCCGTTGTTTCTTCTTTTCCAGACTAGAAAATTAGATGTCTTATTAGTTCAGGCCCTAAGAACAAATCATGCCATAAGCTAATGCCATTATATACTACCCAAATGTGAACTGTGAATGGTTCTGACAAAAATATATTTTACTTGATTTTAGCAGCTTTAAGACAAGGAATATCATATCCAACTCATCTTTACAAATAAAAATGACGAAATTTTGTTTCTCGCCGATCCTATGTGAAAAAATAGACTACACCTTCCTGTCCGAATGTTTAAAATGTCTTGAAATTGACGAATACTTAAACAACAGTTTAAAAAAAAAAATATCAAGTACATTATTATCAATCTTCGATCTGAATACATCTCCAGGGATGATCAATTTTCGATCTATATACATGTACATCTCCAGGTTTCGTCACAATATCAGCATGATACCTTAAAGACTTTTAAGCATATATCATACATGATTATGCGAAGTTGTAAGACTAAGACACACATTCAAATGTTATTTACTTAACTTTCAATCAATCTATTTGCAAAACAGTAAAGAAAACTGATGTATAATAATTTAAAGGGAAGTAAACCAAAAAAAAAGTTTCATAATTTGAACTGCTTTCTTTAGAGAAGAAAACACTTATAGTTGCAAATTCAAGAGTAAATTGTATGAAAAACGAGATGATTTCAGCTTTTCCATTATCAGCATTTTGACCTGCATATACATGCAGTGTTTACATCTCACAACGTATTTGATTTCAAAAGCATGATTCTGGAACAATTAAATTTTCCAGTGTAGGTTATTGACAGATCATTTGATGTAACAAGAATAGCAGTAAAAAAACTTTAAAGTCAGTATTTAAAAAAATTCTGTAGTCATCATAATAATGTTACTAGGAAAAATATCTCATCACTTTTTTTTTTGGGCTGACATGATCATACCAAATGATTAAATTAAACGTAGTCTTCCATCTACGTAACCGATATATAGAGCTCACGGGGGTGTGACCATATAAAGAGGGGATGTTCACTCCTTCTATACACCCATTCCCATTGAAACGGGAGTTTTCTTGGCAAAGAAAGTTGATGTGGAAGTAGATTTACATGGAAGCAATGATATAATGGATATTAAATAATGTGCTTTGTATTTTTAAATGAAAAAAAAAAACTTAATGTAATCGTTAAAATATAAGCATTGTTGATTAGTCCTTTTTTTGAAATTGCTTGTTTGTCCTCTTCCGACCGATTATAGGCCAGACACAAAATTTTCTTTAACCCCAATGAACAATAGATTTTTATAATCTGAAATTTTTCCGTCCCATTAATAACAAATTTAACTTTATTTAAAAACTACTTGTACATATTTTTTATTGATGGCATGTAAACTTTATCAATTTTTTTTTAAAGATGAACCTTATTGGTGTCAATTTTGGCCCTGGGCATGTTAATAAATTAAAAATGAATTCAAAATGAATTGAAAGAAAGCGTACATGTTGTCATACTAAAATTTGGGTATTTAGATCAGAACTTATTAAATAAAATTAGAGAAATATCAATGTTAATCGTAGAATTTGAATTGTATTAGTATTCTATATTGACTTTGTTGACATTACTG
This sequence comes from Saccostrea glomerata, assembly GCA_003671525.1. Classification (NCBI taxonomy): domain Eukaryota; kingdom Metazoa; phylum Mollusca; class Bivalvia; order Ostreida; family Ostreidae; genus Saccostrea; species Saccostrea glomerata. The sequence goes on along the minus strand of PRKT01000213.1, from coordinate 382,899 downwards.
TTGATTTTGTAATTACCGTCTTGTAAAAGTAAAAATATCCGTATATTTGAAACAATATTTAGAAAACCGATTTTTTAGGCGACAGGTAAAACCTCTTAATTATCTTTTGAGACAATAAGTCTAGATAGACATACAAAACGATTTTGCCAATGTTTCGGTTTTTTTTGTAGGATGGCAAGAATTCTTTAGAATTTAGGCAATGTTTTGTTTTGTTCTAAAAGATGGTGATACTCCCTTAATTATGGATAGAGAAATTCCTATATAATTAAATCAATGTTTTGTTTTAGAAGATAGTAAGATTCTTCAATAATTTAGCCAATGTTTTGTTTTTCAGGATGGCGAGACTCCTTTATAATTTAGCCAATGTTTTGGCGTCAGAGGAGTATAGGGACTACTGAATCACGGGTGGAAACGTAAAAATGGGGTGTGCAATTTAAAGTGCCTGGTGTGAAAGAAACAACAATCATTTACCTCCAATATTCTACGCCAATCCATTAAACATTAGCATTCATGGTGACATTCTTTATTGACTTCTCACGACATAAGAACACATATGAAAGTCAAATAACTTTTCATTCATAACTCTCTCCCTTTTATTCAGTAGCAAACGGCTTTTCTGGCGTGGAAATTAAAACATATGTCAATGTCTTGAATTAATTAATCTTTTTCGGAAGTATTTATTCTGTATGCGTTAAAACTTTATTAAAATTCATGAAATTATGCTTTTTGTCGAATTCTCTTTTTCTTCTTTTTAATGACATATGGTAATCTTATTCTAACCATAAAAAGGGGACCAAAGCCAAATTTCCATTTTATATAAAAAGAATAAGCTAATTGAATAAATTTATTTGACAAACAAATGAGCCATTGATCACCCTCCTTCCTCATTTTACAGTTTTCTATTCATATGAATTTCGTAAGAATTGTTCCATCTTTGCTTTGGAGATTAAACTATCCAGGCCAGTGTTTGAGCCTTATTTAGACTACTCCAGTTGATACACCTGCCATTAAAAGTTGATTGTAATTGGCATATTGTAAAATCAAAATTACTTCTGTTTCACAAAAGAACAGTTTTCTCTCTTGTGTATTGTTCTACTTTACCTTATTTTTTGTTTTGCTTTTGATTTGATATTTGGTTGAGAAACTACTGTTGAACTACAATAAAACACATTTTGATGTTGAATATTTTTGGACCATATATCCTTCTTGTGTTTATGTCATATAAACTGTACCATCTAAGATTTTTTTTTTCAATTTTCATCAGCTCTATATATACAAATCAAATTTTTCATAACCTATTTTGAGAAAACAGATGATTTGTTTCTTTTTTGAACTGTAAAGACCAAGCATTAGTTATAAAAATAGAGATATTTCTTTATTAATATCGTTTTATTTAATAATTTACTTTTTGCTCTTTTTCAGAGAATGATAAAACAATTAAACCGACACGTGCAATCTGCTTCCATTTGAAAATTAATAAGACCATCAATTTTCATTACAAGCGAAACAAAAAAACACAACTTGATCTTATATCACCAAGCAGCTTAATATTAGCATATTTTTAGGAAAAAAAGGTTTGGAAAACCAGATGGCAGATCTTGTCCCCTTAAGAAATAATAAATTCGTCGATGCAGAACAACATGTAACTCATCACTATAAGGTGAATTCAGTTGCCAAAAAAATCAGCTTAATATCTGCAAACGATTAGAAAATGTGTGGAAACTAAATGGGACAGACAAACAGAGAGACAAAGGAACAAACAAATGGATGGACTGACAGCTTTCTGCCTGTCAGAGTGTCCCCAGGTCTATTTGTCAGTTTAGTTCCCCTCCCTTTTTTGTTACACGTTTGTAGATATTGAGCTGATTTTTGGTATGTGAATGTAATTTGATGAGTTACAGACCAAGTTTGCAAATCGGTCCATTTCAATAATTTTTGAAGGAATAACGACCATTTAAAAAAAATTAAAGGCTTCCTGTATTTTTTTCTAAACGTTTGCAAAAACGTTTACCATATGATTTGGCATGTGACTTTCCTTTGACAAGTTGTAAATAAGGCTTTATTTTTGTTCCTCTTCAATGATTTTGACGGAATTATTGCATTTTTTCAATTTTTCATGGAAACCAGATAGCACTTGCAGGTAGATGACTAGTATTACTAATGCAATATTTTCAGGATTATTTTGTTAAAAACATTCTGATTGTACACTAAAATACTCTGAAGTTGACATCAAAAAGATGCTCGAATTTCTGATTGACGTTATCAATGTGGATTTTGGAGACCAGATCTTCATTATTGGAATTCCGATGTGAATCAATTGCACCCCCTGATTAGCAGACATATTTCTCTTTTTATATGAAGTAGAATTTGTCCAATATTTTATATTATTATTAAACATTTATAAAGCACCATATTTATATTAAAACTCTAAGGCGCTTTTCAAGCATTATATGTACAACAAATAAAACTTGAAAATTTATATCAGTCATATTCGAAAAATTATAAGATAAATATATAAAAATTAAAAGTGTCCAATATCCATAAAAGTACTAGAAAAATGATAAAAATTTTAAAAGGCTGTGTCCAAAATATAATTAAAGGCTTAGATATACAATTTATAAGTCGTATGCCTTTTTAAAAAGAAAGGTTTTTAAGCTTTTTCTTAAAAATTCCAATTGAGTCAAACTTTCTTAAATACAATGGCAGAGAGTTCCATAAAGTGGACGCCGCTTTGTCAAATCGTCTATTCCTATATGTCACAATCCTTATTGACAGAACCACTAAAAGATTGGATGATGAAAAGGAAAAACATTTGCTGTGGCCTTCAACTCGACAGTAAGATATACCGACGATGTATCAATGGTTATTTCCCATTCTTGTGTCGATACGATATATCCTAATGAGTCTGAGATAAAAGATACCATAGAGTCCGACACATCTGTTTCATATGATATTTTACTTGAAAAAAGACGTTAATGGTAATCTAACAACCAATCTCTATGATAAATGTGATTACTTTAAGTTCTGAACCGTCAACTTCCTTTACTAATACAGCAAATACCTTCATCACCTGCATACGGATTTTATATAACTCAGTTGATTCGATATGCAAGAGCATGCTCTACGAGTGAACAATTTCCAAAACCTGATAAATTTTTGACAAAGAAGTTGATTTGAGGTAGGTCTGTACTTTCAAAAGTTTCTGTTAAACTAATAATTTATTTAATACCTTAGATAAGTCATAAACTAACTAAAACAACCAAAAAGACAACATGTCTCAGAGTACATACCTCTAAAACTTCAACGGCCAGCTATGCACCAAATAACATTTAATTTATGTTAAAACTTATGAAAATCAAAAATATTCATTTGCCAAGACAATATTTGAAATCTTAACTGGAAAACATTAACAAATTGATGTTGAATCTGCCAACGTCTTTCAAATAAAAATCTCAAAATTTCTTTATTTTTACTATTTCTCAAAATCGAAAATGCTTAGATGCCTTTTTTTCTTTTAGAATATTAAGAATTAAATCTAAGGTTAACAACTACACATAGTTTATTATGTTCAACCAGATAAATTTAACAAAACAGCCTATTGAACACGTATACCCCCATATTTTGAATATCAATTTCAATCATTTTTGACAAAAATTTTTAAAAAGTTAAATTTAAAAAGATGATATAGGCTTTAAAATCAATCAAAATAAATATCAAGTTAGTTTGTTTAATAAAAAGCATTCGGTCCATAAATGCAATTAAGAATTTGTGTCTGTGTATTACTAAATGACATATCGTTCCTACGGACAGAGTGCAGAGTGTTTTTAATTAAATTCAAACGCATGATATCAATATCCAAGTAGTACAATATTCAACAAGACCGGAGGTACTTCTGGGTTGTGGCCAAATCGTCGTTTTGACTCTTAAACAGCAATATTTGTATCATTATCATGATTTATTATGATTAAATGATACAAATCATTCAGCACTTCATGCCATCCTAAATGTTTACAATTTCTGAATTCCTAGAGTCAAATGTAATGAGAAAACTGGCCGGGTTGAATTAGATTAAACCAGTTATTTTCAATAACTACTTGTTCCACTTTGGAATTTCCCAATCTTTTTTCAGTCCAATGAAAAATAAAAATGAAAATAAAATGCAGGTGAACGTGCACTTATTTTTAATGTGAATTATACACAAAATATATCAAAGAAAATTTGGGGGCAAAGAAGTTAATCTATAAAATCGACAGGAACATGTAATGGAAGATTCATCAAGGGAATATATATGTAAAGAGAAATAACTCTGGGTTTAAAATTATCTTTCATATCGAAAGTTGGTGTAATCATCATTATATTCATATGAAAATATAATATTCCATCGGATGAAAGAGACTTCGTTTGTTTGAGTTTTGTATGAAAAGGATAATTAAAATGTTAAAAATATTCTCTTATATTGAATAAAGATTATTTTAAATATAATCTCAAAAGTTCACACTTTACATGGAAAAAATCCGGGAATTTAAAGTTTATTTTTACCAGTGGGAAAGTTGAAACGATAACGGATAAATATATAAACTCTTTTTACGCTAAACTTTGATTTGTATTTCATAGGTTAAATAAAAAACGAGCTGAATTTGTTTTCTTTTTTAAATCTAAACCTAAAAATACTTGTTTTTGAATCCCGTACGGTGTGCCGATTATATCATTTAAAAAAATCTATATTGATGATTGATTGTATACTGTTTAACGTCCCTCTCTAGAATATTTCACTGATATGGAGACGTCACCATTGCCGGTGAAGGCTTGCAGATTTAGGCCTATGCTCGGCACTCAGGGCCTTTGAGCGGGGAGGGATCTTTTTAGGCCACACCTGCTGTGACACGGGGCCTCGGTTTATACGGTCTCATCCGAAGGACCGCTCCATTTAGTCGCCTTTTACGACAAGCAAGGGGGGTACTGAGGACCTATTCTAACCCGGATCCCCACGGGGCCCTCATTGACCAAAAGAATAGCTGACAAACCCCACTAATAAAAGCAACTGACGACAGTACATAATACTATTTAGTAAGTTTGCATTTAACATCCATGTTGTTATCAAATTGTTGAATAGTATGTGAGAAAATTCTTTAAATGTTTCATTTAGTTTTCTAATTGATAGTCATTAACATGAACATAAACAAGGGTATTAAGGAAAAGTTGTTAAAGAGTGTTTTCCCTCTTAAAAGGACTATCGAGCGTCTATTATTAAGACTATATGGATTGAATTAACAGTCTTCTTAAGCATCTTTAAGATGTGGCATTAAAAATGAACCCCAAAGAAATGTTGCAGATTTATAAAGTCTCGTTATTAGCAGATTTTTTTTTATTCATATGAAGCAGAATTTGTGCGAAGTTTTATGCGTGAAAAGAAGAAAACACTTGCTGTGGCATTCAACTCGACATTTGGATATATCGACGACGTATTGTAAATTAACAATGGTTACCGTATTTCGATTCTTATATCAATACGATAAATTCTGGTGAGCTTGATTTAAAGATACCACAGAGTTGGACCTATCATATTTGGATATTTTACTTGAAAAAGACGTTATTGGTAATCTAGCTTACAACCAAGCTTCTTGATAAACGTGATGACTGTATCTTTTCTATTGTCTTACTTATACCTCCATCAACTGCATACGGAGTATATATATATCTCAGTTAATTCGATACGGAAGAGCATGCTCTACATATGAACAATTTCTAAAACGAGGTAAATTATTGACAAAAAAGTTGATGATAAAAGAATTTCAGCAGTCATAGTTTAAAGTAGTCATTTTCGTAAGTTCTATGATCGATACAAAGACCTTGTCAGTAAATACAATTTATAATTGAGTCAAATGCTAACTGAGTTTTTCATATTTATTGTCTAATTGTTAGTCGCCCGCGTGGCGAAGTGGTTTGAGAGTCTGCTCTAGAGTCGCAAAGTAAGGAGTTGATCCTAATGTCGCAGGTTCAAATCCCACTGTGGGACGTGGATCCTTCAGATGAGACCGTATAAATCGAGATCCCGTGTATCAGTAGGTTTTTGCTGGCACGAAACAGATTTTTCCCTGCTCAGAGGCGTTGATTGCCGAGTGTAGGAAAGAATTTGCAGCTCTCCACTGGCAGGTGATGGCGTCTCCATATAAGTGAAAAATTCTCGAGAGGGACGTTAAACAATAAACAATCAATCAATCAATCATACTTATTATAATTCTCTATTTATACATTGATTTGACGACAGATTTTCCCGTTATTTTCCGATCATGACAAGGAGAACACGGGTGTGTGTGATCGGTGTGCAGGGGATGCTCACTCCTCCATGGCACCTGATCCCACCTCTGATCCATGTTTGCTCTGCACCCATTTTGTATTGTTTTATTAACTTTTGATCCTGATTACTGTTTGTTATCTCCATATGTTTAATCTCAAAACTTTTCAAACATTTCTGAATTTTTCCCGTTATACATCTATTCGTCACAACAAGTTGTAGAGAAGACTTTTTAACATCATAGAACATTACTTCCTCAATTACAAAAAAATACATCTTGTATATATTTGAATTTTACCAAAGAGTTAGTCGCCTGTATCGTGCAGTAGATAGTGCGTTTGCTCTAGAGTCGCGTAGAAGGGAGTCGATCCTTACATCGGGAGATCGCATTCCATTGCAGAGAGTAAATAATTATCTAATCTTCGGATGAGTCTGCATAACTGAGGTTTCTTGTTGCAGAAGGAAATGGTTCACTTACTACTCAAAGGCCGTAAGTGCCGATTCAAAGTCTTAATTCACATCCCTCCAAAGGGAAGTAGTAGCGTCTTAATATGAGTGAAAAATTCTAAAGACATGTTCAAAAGAAAAGCAAACAAATAAGAAAACGAACTAAAACATAAAAAGAAGGAATGCTTAGTCTCTAATCATTGATTCATAATACTAAGCATACAAAAAAAATGAAGTATAAATTTTTTCTGTCATTTTATTAAAAACACATAATACAGCGAATGTATCTCAATTATAAAAACGTTAGCAGCATAGAAATTGACTTTAACCCCCTAAAAATTTGAAAGAGGAAATGATTTTTATTGAGACAATAACAAGGCTAATATAATATAATTTTTCGAAACGGAAATTTGAATCAAATCGAGGAAACATCTCTTCAATATGCTTCGAAAAACAAGGAAATTGTTGTGCATAAGATTCAAAAATATAAACTCTCTAAATAAATATAAAATGAAAATCATAATTCTTAGCAACTGATTTAAACATCCCATGTCTTTAAAATCAGAAAATCAACTAGGCCCTATAGTTTTCATTATACGCTTCTTCAATATACACACATATTTTAAATTATATGTACAAAAAAAACTGTTTGTCGTCTTTTTTTGAAGTTCACTTATAAATCAAAGTATAACATAATCCGTCTTTTGGAGTTCACTTATAAATCAAAGTATAACATAATCCGTCTTTTGGAGTTCACTTATAAATCAAAGTATAACATAATCCGTCTTTTGGAGTTCACTTATAAATCAAAGTATAACATAATCCGTCTTTTGGAGTTCACTTATAAATCAAAGTATAACATAATCCGTCTTTTGGATTACTCCCAGTTTACTGGATTTTTCAAAATATTGAAAACTTTTTCAAACTTCACAAAAAGACCTTTGGAGGGTTTGCTGAAAAAAAATACCATAGAAAAATTATCATGAATGAGAAAGGTAACTCTGTTTAATAAAAAAAAAGATTGATTACCAGCTAGTATTCTTAGGATATGTTGAATAATACGTAGTTGTAATCTATTGGATTTTCTTTTAATTAAAAAGGCGACTTAAATAACATGTAAAAAAAATTCCATACCAGTTAAAATATCTAACTCCATTATAAACTCCATCATGCTTTCCATCTTCTACAAAAAGAAAAGAAATATTTAAGAATTATAAAAAAAAAATTTCAATTTACCTTGAACTTGTATATGTTGGAAATATGATAACATCCATTTGTTTTTATAATTTCAACAACTTAATGTGTTTTTGATTGCTTTTGTTTTTTATAGCTTTTGCAAAAGTTACGTAGCACACCTAATGAAAAAAAACCCACATAGTATAGTTCTCTTTTGCATTCATAAAAACCCTTTAATCTCGCCAGTATCAAAGTCATTCTATATATTGTGTCTGAAAGAATATCATGTAAAATGGGTCGAAGTACTTAGTATATTTTATCAAAGGTCCTTACATTTTATTTTAAATAGTAGAAATAAGCGTAGAAAGAAAGGCACTTTCTGCAATAAATTCTATAAATTGTTATTATCTTACCTTCGTCATCAAGCTCTACCCCAACAAAGATTCCCGCCCGATCTTTTAAGTTTCCGACATATTTGACAATACCACTACTTCGAAGACCGCTGTATCTGGTAAATTCTATGGCGTCGTCTATGCAGAGCATTGAAGGGGATCGCGGAAAAATGTGTTTTGTTCCCCCTGCCGGCAAGGTGGATGCTCTGAAAATAAGAAAATACAAAATTGGTTCATTATATTATCAGCAGTCTCTATTTAAAGTCATATTTTGTAAGTTATATGGTCACACAATGACCTTGTCAGCAAATACAATTAATCTTGAGTCAAAATAATGTTGACTGTTCATACTAATGGTTAGGCTATTAAGCTATAACTTACATACTGATTTGACGATTGATTTTTTCTGTTATGTCCCGATCATGACACCAGCACACGGCAGGTGTGACCGGTCGGCAGGGGTTGCTAACTCATGCATGGCACCTTATTCCACTCCTGATGTTTTGGAGGTCCATGTTTGCTTAGCTCCTATTTTGTATTGTTTTATTGTCTTTTGAGCTTGAATACTGTTTGTTATCTGTATATATATTTCATTATATGCTTTCCAAATTGTTCAATGGAAGGTTTGGAAAAAAAAACGTATTTATTGTGTTAAATATTTCCCCTTTCCCCAATTTTTTCAGCACACAATGCTATAAGTTGATAATTTTAGGAACTTGAAAACATATTGCATTTCTAGAAATCATTTAGAAATATTTTATTTTTGATTGGTCATCAAGAAATTTACTTTGTTAAAAATCAATCTGATTCTTCAAACAACCTTAAAGGGGGATAGTTAAAAGATGTTTTTGGTCTTAAGCAACGTCATTCAATTCTTAGAGACCAGACCCTAGGATATCGAAACAAATTTACTTTAAAATGATTTCATACCTGAATGTTGCTACAGAAGATCTATTTGCCTTTGCAGATTCTTGAGATTCTTTGTACAAGTTGGAGTCAGAAAATCTTTGTTGAAGCCCACCCCCGGCATTTCTTCTGGCATGTGTTGGGTACCAACCCCACCTTCTATTTGACTCTTCTGATTCGCACACGTCTTTATATTAATAACATCGTAATTTTAACATAAATTGAAAAGGAATAAAGATTATGACTAACTAGAAATTGATGAAGCATTCTTAAATGTATGAACTTAAAAAAAAGCTTTCATTTTGACTGTACTTAAGTGACAATTGAAGCTTATTAGAGGTTCATATACAGGCCAGTGCAAGTCAAACTGTACCCTTTTGTGAAAACTGAATTGCACAAATTTAAACCACGTCAGCAAACCATAAATAAAATGATATTTTAAGCTATTTTTTTTAGTTTTTTAGTCATCAAAAGATTTTCATGCAAAGTGTGTATGTTTTACTATACAATTGCAAACAATTTGTTTCGTAGAAAAGTATACCCGAGTACCCAAAATCCGTCATCACTCCTGCGCTGACTGTTGTAAGTCAGCATTTGATAAAAGATTTTCAGCATGCAAAGAATGATGTCATAATCACATTCGCTTCCAAACAGCGCGGAGGGGTATTGACAGAGTTAAGGATCTTGAGAAATATTAATGTTTATCATATTTTATTCGCGAGAACTTAATTTTTGGGTAATTACGCGTGACAATGAGCTCGCGAAATTTTTATTCTCGCGTAGAAAAATATTCCTTACGATTATATAGAAGAATAACAACAATGGAAATTGGGTTTCGCTGATAAAGAGTCAATGAGTTTCTCGCAAAAATAAGGTTCGCAAAAATTTTGTGATCTAAAGTATTTCAAATAGATGGACAATAACTTACTCATGATCTAAAATATGCAAATAAACATTGTTTCGAAATCATATCTTTACAGCCTCGACACAAAGAATTATCGAATAAATGAAATAATAACTGGTTGTTTTATTTAAATAGAGAATTACTTATAACCTTGTTCACTCCGCGATTCCTTCCACCAATATGCTGCCATATCTTCTTCACTGTCAGAGAAAGACGTGGTGCGAAACTTAGAGAGATCCTTACGCCTAAATGCAGGCAGATGCTGGGATCGAATGCATGATACTTTATCTTTCTCTGTTTTTGGCCATTCCAAGGTTGATTTAACGGGACAACTTATTTCACCAAACAAATCTTTAAGTTTCTCTTCGGACAGTATTTTTCCAGAAAATATAGGGCTTTTTATTTGGATTTTTACTGCATTTCGAAGTAAATGCTGAGAATCAACATTATAATGAAATAATTCCATTGTATCAGCGGCCTCTTGCACACATGACAAGCTCTGAAGGAATTCACCCAGACGTTTAATAGCGTTTTCGAGATGATCTTGTTTGCTCACCAGATCTTTCTGAATGCAAAGTTTCATTTTTCTTGCATCATTGAGAGAAGCATCAACAACATTATCAAGAAATCTTTGCCACTTGTCCCTATTTTTGTATATATTTTCTTCAATACAATCAAATTCTGCAGGAAGAATCATAAGCTGTTCCTCAACCTGATCTTTCATCTTCTCAAAAATTGGAAGTAAAGAGTCTTTAACTTCACGCCCTGCTTTTTCAATACAAGATTTTCTTTCTATTAGGCATTCTGCAAAATCCTTAACATCATGTGACCTGTGTTCCCCGGATGTTATGCACTTACTGCAGGCTGAAGAAAAGCAAGTTTTACAGAACATCGCACATTGCTGATTTTCATGAACAGGGCAGTTTGGATATTCTGGCCAAGAGGAACTGAAGGACAGAGATGACACGTCATGAGTCGTGCTTACTTTACTCGACATATGCTTTCCTACACAGGTCTCACAAAGAATGGAGGAACAGGAATGGCAACGGAATTTTCCGCCGTTACAACACATACAGCATCTCACTACATCCTGAGCCTTACATGCGTTAGCCATTTGTCTGAAAGAAAAAAATGCTTTGACATGCTTTTGCTGATTTTTTTAATCTCATTAATTCTATATCTTCTTCGTAATACATTTTCTCTCCTTTTTTCAGTGTGTAGTTATGTAGTTTACACTTTTTCTTTTAGATTCGAAGCATTGTACACAATTGCAAACAATAAGCTTTTAATTATGAACGAATTTACACAAAAACCTGAATTAAAATTATATTTGGTGTTATTTAAAGGATGGAAAGACGCGATCCACAGAAGATTTGAGCTCGGATTAAAAAGTCTAAACTGTTCAAACACGAAAGAAAGCTTTAAATTTCTTATCTTTTTTATCCATTACACAAATATACATATTAAATACTAACTTACCATTTATATCGAGTTCATATGCATTAAAGTCTTTTCCTCCAACCTAAATTAAAAAAAATGTTCCTCAGATGGATACGGAAGAATCACTAAAAGGGCCGGATGAGATATATAAGTACCATCACGGCGTTTGCATTTTAAAGCACAGAGCGAAATTTATCATTTTTAATAAATAATGGTACACTTATTTATTAAGAGGTTTATGTTAACTAAACGTTCAATAAAAATATTAAACGTTAAAATAAATAGAGATCACAGTATATAAGCTCGAAGGTCCCTTAAACAATAAGAGTTTGGAGCAGAGAAAACACGGACCTCTAAAACAACAGAAGTAGGATCGGGTACAATAGAGGAGAAAACATTCCCTGCCAACCAGCCACAATCGCCGTGTGCTAGCCGTACTATTGAGCAGTAAGGGATCTCTTTCGTGTCAGCACCTACTACGACACGGAACCTCGGTTTAAACGGGTCTCCTCGACCCTCAGTAAGATTTGAACCCGCGACATAAGTCCGCTACTCTAGAACAAACGCTCTAACCAGTGCGCCACACGGGCGATGGGCGCAATTGGTACTCGATGGAATTCAAATAGATTGTTTGAAGACCTTCCAGGGTCTCAAGAAGAGACATATATATAATAATATATACTGCCACTCAGGAACTCGAAGATCTATTTGACATCAACTTCAGAATACATGTATCTACAGTCAAAATGTTTTTAACAAAATAACTTTGCAAATGTCCAATGACAGGGTAAGTTAATTAATGGGTTGCATTTTTATTTAAAAATAAGCTGTCAATGATAAATGTATCTAAAAGCCTAGACTTGAATTTATCGTGGGGGATGGTTTAATAAAAGTTGTATATAAAACCTTCAGTGAATCTGGATGTTATTCATAAATGTAAGCATAAGCATTTAATAAAATCTGGTGTTACTTACGAACAATTTTTTTTCAGCATGAGAAATTTAACCAACCATACACATGTACCGGTAGTTTAAATTTACTTCAGTGTGACCGAAAACTTTACACTTACTTTCGAATGTTCATTGTAAATATGATTTGCCTCTCATATATATGTCTTTTGATTTATCAAGGCGCCCTCTGTCAAGCAAAATAGGCACCACGCTATTCAGTTCCCTAAGAAAGGCTTGATTAAGTAATGTTTCCATTATTTTAATTCTGATCAAAATAAAAAAGGAAAAGAAAATGTGTGAATGTGTGAGGGTTTGTGTGTTTTAAAATCTTAACTTCACTCCTCTTAACGTTATAAAGTTGCTAACAAATATAAGTCTCCAAGCAAACTAATTTTTAAAAATTCTATTTTTGAGATATGTCTTTTTTAAATTTAATTTTCCTGTTTAAAATTATAATTACTAAAATTCTTTAAACTTACAGGTTCATATTAAATTACAAAAAAAGTTACTTCTAGTTCTCTACAGAGAACAAAATTGAAAAAAAAATTCAATTCCAGTGTTTAAATATTGCAATGACTAAACAGAACTTGTTTACGTCTGATTTCCCCTGAAAAACATTACGATGTTTATCTGATGTAATTTTAGGAACAGGTCTTTAGCCCATCAAAATTTCTTAGCTGGATTAGAATATACCATTTTATGGTTGAATTGGTCCACTCGGCGAGCAGAGTATTGACGCAGTTTAGGGAGAGTAAAAGAAATATAGACAAGCATGCCATATACACCCATTCTCAATATAAGGGCTCAAATAATGTCGCCTCATTTTCATTTAGAAGAAATACCACTTATGTAATTTTCAAATCAACATTATAAATAGTCATATAACAATGAATAAGAATTCATATAATTATCGATCTGAAAGGATATTAAAGGAGTTCCAAATTCAAATATAGTAGCGTATTTGAAATGTACGTTACTGTCGCCGAGGCAAATATTATGCTGCATCCCCTCTGTACATGTGTAATATGCAGTTTTGATTTTCAAGTAAAAATTTTCTGATAAGTTAAACTTTGTATCATTTATATTTCTTTTTGTAACAATAAATACATTTTCTTTGCGTTAATGAATCTTTTTTATTGTGCAATGTCTCTGTCGCTTAATTCTATTTCAACCACATTACAAGCAAACACAAAGATTATACACCTGATATTTTTTTTCTCCTTTATTTATTGATGGGCTCAATTTGGAATTTCAAAGGATTATTTACTCATACATAGATGATGTAACATGAAATTGAATAATTTGAGCAACTTTTATAAATATGTTTACGGAATGAAAGACATTTTCAATCCTAGAAATAAGAAAGAAATGTACGTTACACTATATTCTTCCGTTAAGAATATATATATGTAGAAAATATGAGACACCTCTGAGTAATCAACCCCTTGTACCCTGTAAACTGGCAAAGACGTTTTGCTTAACACAATTAAAAACTATTTTTTACATGAAAAGTGGTCATTTGAAATGTACGTGACTGAAATGTACCTTCGAGTTAAGTGAATCTCGCACGAATTTTATGTATTCTCATACTTTCACACACTCAAATGTGTACACAAAGGGGAGTTTCAAAGGTTGGAGGTAGGCTAAATCAGAAAATTAATGAAAAGAAACGTTTCTGCTGAGGAAAAAAATTATATTTAGGTCATTTATATGTAATATAATTTTGATAACTGATATATAATTCTGCATACGAAAAGATGTATGATGCATTCCTTATGATATGCAAGTTCCAATAGTATCAATATATTGCGTGTGTAACGTACGCTTGTGGAAGAGAATTGATTTTTTATATCTGAAATGTACGATACGTATGGTAACGTATATTTTGCATATTTCTAACAGAATTTTTTTTTATTTAGTCACGCAGGGGGAATAAGGAAGCATACAAAATATTCTACCTTGACTAAATCAGTGCTATATTATGCTATATCATAGTAGGCGAGATGACGTCAATTTTAGAACACAAGTATTCGTGATATTGGTATTAATTTTAGAGATGTAATTTAACTCTAGAAAATGAATAGAAACGTGTAAACATTAACAAAAATAAAATGTTTTTATTTTGTTATGCTGTATTCTGTCCTTTGATTAAAATCTGCCATCGATGACGTATACGTGCACTTGGGAAGTGATCATGTTGTGTTAAGAGAATTTGGCTAGGACGGCATGTACAAAGATACGTAAAATGGAGTTTAAAAGCACATATCGTGAATATTTTGTGAAATTCTTATGGAGGTCAGTTGATAAAACAGGTATGCTAATTTATTTTCATCGATTATATTCTCATTCGAAAAGTCAGCTATATATATATCCCGGTCGGCCTTTCCTCTGTCATTTGTGACAAAAATAATGCAACAGAACAACAATAAGCTGTATATTTAAAAAAAAAAAAAGATTTGTACAGAAGGAAAGTTCGTCTCCTGAAATACTTGGAAAGTGCTGCTAGAATCCCGAGTTAAGCATGGTTTCACGAAAAATCTCGGTTCATATGTAAAAAATTCAAAACGTCGGGTAAGATTTCGTGCGAATGTGTAGAATGATTATTTTACTGACGGGACAGTGGGATTCTAGCAGCACTTTTCAGGCAAAATAGATGTTTTTCGACTACATTATTTACTCAAAGAAATTATTAAACTCCGGGGTATTGTTGTTCTGTTAGCTATTTCACTATTAATAGAAGTCACGTGATGCCGCGGTGGTGGTGCACGTCGTTGCGTTAGACACTCTTTTATCTTTATGCAATAGATAATAATAGTTTACGTTAATTAGCGGTTTAGGTAAATTATCAAACTTAATTTTCTTTAAAAAGTCTAAATTTCCCGAAAAATGACGTATATGCTTCCTTAACATACTGCGCAATGAATTGCGTTTACACGAGAAAAACATAATCATCGTAACAGTCCATTTGACAACTGACCACATAGAGCAATCTTAATGCACCCCAATCCTCGTAAATGTGGTATACTGTTACCACGTGATAGAAAATTTATTTCTAAGCGTCTTGAATTCATCTTTGGCAAACTTTTTGCAGTTTGTTTACTTTTAATATGCGACTTTTCGTCAATATTCATTTAATTATTATTGATAATTTAAAACAAGGTATGCATAGGGCTAAGGCTTATAATTGGTATAAAAAAAACAAACACAAAAAAAGGAAAACCCCAAAACACAAGACGGTCACGTACATTTCAAATACTGAAAGGCACACAATACTCAGTTTTGTTTGAATCATTGCATTTTGGGTTATATTTTTCCAGATCCGCTGAAAAGCACGTATTTTTGTGTTCTGACAAACGATATTGCAGATAACTAAATGAAATTTTTTAATAAGCCTGTAGATGGATATTTTCGGAATAGATTATGATCATTTATGTTAAGTTTCAATAGCCAAACACGGAGCATTTGTTGTATCATAGCAAAATATGTCTTACCCTTAATTGTTTTTGTCTGTACCCTTGCACACAGGTAGAAGTAACTAGGCTACGGTGTCAATTTCAGCGAAACAGCACAAAAGAGTGGTTGAACTGAGGTGGAGGTCACTCCCCAATAATATGTGAAACTAGAGCCGAGCTCGTTGCAAAGCAACGAGTAGGTCTTCCGTCCTGTTTGACCGGAAGTAACTTTCATTAAAAAAAAAAGAGTAATGAAGTCCAAAAATGGGTTAATCCTCCAAATCTATGTTATGTATAGCAAAATTAGGCCATTCTTTGGTACTTCCGGTTTGACCGGAAGTGATGACGACGGACGGAAAATTAATATTCAAGCTTCTAGCAAGCACAGTTTTTAGTCCATACGTAAATAAATAATAAATAAATGAACGAATGTATTTTCACTTAAAATATAGATTTTTTAGAAGGATATTTTTGGTTTTCGCTTGCCATTTGATTTATGTTGAGAAAAAATAAATCAGGACGACCATTTTATTTTAATTTTTGATAAGAATTGCCTCGTTTGCCTGTTAACTCCCCCTTGCCATTTGATTCCATATAAGAGTTTTCGGGGGTTGGTGTTCAATCTGTCCTAATTTTCACTGAATTGATGTTACCTTCTAATGTTTAAACAAGCTTTTTTTTTTCGATATGCACATTGCTCAAACACAAAGAGGTTAAAATTTTGACATACTTTCAAAGAAATCTTTATGACATCTTAGTATCATCTTCCGTAATGTTTCTATAAATACATCATACAAGTGTAGAATAAGGAAACAAGGTTTTATCTGAATCTTGAGGATTTTATCAGAAAGTAGCATGCTTTTTCTTTCCAACACTAAAACTGATGACTTAGTACGATGAATATTTCTGCATTCATTACTCAAGCCTTTGTTAAAAGATGTTTGCAATTTCATTTAAAAAAGAGACTGATAAATTACATTTTGCATTTTTTCCCCATATTCTAGAAATTTGTTTCCAATTTTTTCACTGATAAAAATAAGTATTTTTCATTTTTAAAACTGGATAAGGAAGAGTAGACAGTTTTTTGATTTGCAGAAAAAACTATGTTATATGACACAGGTTGATGAAATAGGGTAGAATAACAGAAAATGATATTTTACTTTTATTGAATTTTACAGTATCAAAACACATTATAAACAAGAGGCCCACGGGCCTTATAGGTCACCTGAGTATTGTGTAACAACTTTCAAACAATTAAATTTGGTTCATGTTTTAAACCAGAGGCCATGAAATTCACAATACACAATTTTGAAAGAGGCACACTATTGCTTTTCATAATTATTAACTTAGCATGCTTACTCTATTTACTTATACCCAGAGGTAGATCAGTGTAACAAAGAGAAAATACACTTCCACTTTATACCCAGTTGTGCACCTCACCCCAAAGGAACCACTGACCCAGGGGCCACATATTTCAAAATTTTGAAAATTTCATCATAAAATGGTTGATTATTACCAAAGAGCTGATTTCAAAGCATTAATTTATTTTCAGACTATGTAACCCCCCCCCCCCCCTCCTCTCACCAAGGGGGCATAAAAAACCACTCAAATTGCTAGATGCACCGTTCCTCATCATTAATATATATACTTGGATCATTGGAATAAAACCCATAAGCAACTAAAAATATTTTTAAAGAGCCCCGCCCTAATACCAGAACCCCTGACCCTGGGGCCTTAAAATTCACAAATTTGGAAGAGGCACTCTTGCTCATCATAACTATGTACTTAGTTAGTTTATTTAATACCCAGGAGCAGAGAAGAAAATTTTCAAAGAATTAATGCATTTTCACTATATAATCAATAGAGCCCCGCCCTAACACCAGAACCCCTGACCCTGGGGCCATAAAATTCACAAATCTGGAAGAGGCACTCTAACTCATCATAACTATGTACTTAGTTAGTTTATTTAATCCCCAGGAGCAGAGAAGAAGATTTTCAAAGAAATAATGCATTTTCACTATATAATCTATATAGCCCCGCCCTAGCACTAGAACCCCTGACCCTGGGGCCATGAATTTCACAATTTTGGTAGAGGACTCAATGCTCATTACATTCATACCAACAGTTTGCCTGCTTGATGTCCACGGGTAAAGAAGAAGATTTTTAAAGATTGCAATAATTTTAGTGGTTTTGGCCCCACCCCTCAGGCCCAAGGGGGGCGGGACCATGAAATTCACAATTTTTGTTTCCCTTCAGCCATAAATGCTGTATACTAAATTTGGTTGAAATTGGTTCAGCGGTTACAGAGAAGAAGCTGAAAATGTTCAAATGTTAACACACGATGCACGACGCACGACACACGACACACGACGCACGACGACGGACGAAAACGGATAGCAATAGGTCACCTGAGTTACTCAGGTGACCTAAAAATCAAGCATAATGAATAAATGCAACTCAGTTACGAGTATTTAGGATGGATACTTTAGCCAGCTTGGAAAAATGACACCGTCACAGGAATCATTTGCAGAAACATTTATGGTTTAAATGTCAATGATTTGGTTAGCTGACCATAGCTGGTCAGATTTAACAAACAACCATAGGATTTTTTTTCATTTACTGTAGTTAGAAATGCATCGTCACATTATAATATTTATTGCCGTTTTTCATAGAAGTTACAATAACATAGTAATGTTTCACACAAAAAAAAACACCTATAAGATTAAAGACATATATGATAAGTGTTCATGTACATCAAAGTTTAAGGTCAGACGTGTGACACATTCCTCAAATATCTCAAATATATGTTTTGTATCTCTTGGTATTATATCAAAAATTAATCATATTTGCCATTCTCCTCTGATTTCTACACTGTTTTCAAAAAGTTTTTAAATACAGGTACACCAAAAAGGTGTTATAGGCCATTTAGAAGATTACCCATAAGGGTTATATAAGAAATACTAGAGCAAAGCTCGTTGCAAACAACGAGTAGGTCTTCCGTCCTGTTTGACCGGAAGTAACTTTTGTTTTAAAAAAAAAAAAAGAGAAATGACGTCTCTAATGATTCAAATCTTCTAAACCTATGTTGAAAATTGCAAAAGTAAGCCATTTTTTTACTTCCTGTTTGACCGGAAGTGACGTCGACGGACGGAAAATTAAGTCTCGTGCTTCCAGTGACAAATATTTCCCCAAAACATGTCAAAAACGGCAAAAATATGCAGTTTCGGACTACATCCGGTTTGGTCGGAAGTGACGTCACAGGACGTATTTTGATGACATCAGTAGATTTTACCAGAGATTTTCAACAACTTTGTTTCTTTGTTGGAAACGGAAGACCTTAATTAGGGTTATATAAGAAATATGGCCCTATGGTATCTCGGCCAAATGCCTGGTAAGGTACCCTAGTTTTTTGTGAGGTTTAACTTGTTTAAGTACCTATACTTCAATGACAAATTCTTAGGACAAATTAAATATTTT
The DNA here is from genome assembly GCA_003671525.1 of Saccostrea glomerata. NCBI lineage: Eukaryota > Metazoa > Mollusca > Bivalvia > Ostreida > Ostreidae > Saccostrea > Saccostrea glomerata. The sequence goes on along the minus strand of PRKT01000213.1, from coordinate 363,460 downwards.
TGAGGGACGTGTCGTCTGACCTTAAGTAGAACAGAAGATTTGGAATTGATTTCGCTCTAGAACCAAACTTAACCAAAATTTCTCTAATTAAAATTTTTCATACGTCAGTACATAAAATAAAACTGACAAAATAAATGGTTATTTGCAGGAAAAAAATAAACGCCCCATGCAAGGCTTGAACCAAAAACTTTTCACTTCGAGTGCACTGAACAGTCAGCCCATATTACTGAGCTATCACCGCTACACATATATACATGCATTTTATTTTAAAAGGACAAAGAAGCACTGCATTTACAGAATTGATTTTTTTTTTTGAAAAAGTTCATTTTTAGTGGTCTATGGGTCTTATCTCCATTTTTTTCAAATTTATATCGTTTCTTTGAATGAAAATACATGTATACACAAATAACGTTTCAAAATCATGGCGAGAAGACCAAGAGATAGAAAAAATGTGTTTAAAAATGTACCATTTTGCACCGAATGTCTGATCTAGTCATTTTCAGGTTATTTTTTTAGCAAATCAAAAATCACTTTCGGAAAAATATTTTCCCTTCCTGTTGCACAGGAACCGGATAAATAAGAAAAAATTAAAATTTGATGATCAAATTTTAACGTTTCAAGTATGCTCAGGCTCCTGCTGAATGCCAATCAAAAGCGCCCTCGTTCTTTTCAAAGTAACATCTTTCAAAACGATTGTCAATCATTAAAAATATTTTTTGTAAGATTTAATCCTTGTTGATTAAAGCTTCAGCTTCAATGCTTGCATTCACTATCATCTTTCTATTTTCTTCCACACATTGAACACCTTGTCGAACTTAATAAACATCCCTTTACAGGGTTTGCTAAAAAAAAAATAAAAAATAAGCACATTATTTGTGAGTTTTTGAAGACATTAAACTAGAGCCTTATTAGCCCTGACGCCTAATTTCCCGAACAAATTGACCAGATTTATAAAGCGTCTTTACGACTAAAATTAAGTAAAGATATAAAAATGAATATTAGTTCGGGAATGTGAAGCGTCCAAATTTTCAGCGTCCGGATTAACGAGGCTCAGCTGTATACTAAATACTAAATAAATAAATAAATTCTTGTATACATAGCTTTTCAACATTAAGCTTCATGGTATATATGACGTATTCTCAAAATTTATTTTTACATTTTTAAAATTTCAAGTAGTTACTTGTAATTTACTCAATTTACCATTTAAAATATCGAACTCCCTCGATCATTCCATCATGTTTTCCTTCACCTGTAAAATATCAATTCAAATATCCATTTAATAATATGAAATACATGTAATATCTTCTCTATTTTTTATTTAAATCTTAAATTTGGTAATAAAGTTGCCAATTTAAATAAAATTATAGATATATACACCGATAAAAAAATTCGCATAAAATAACTTATATTTATATTCCAAAATATGAAAAGGGATCTAATCTTTTGTAAAACAGAAAATTTATTACCCAAAATAACCATAGGTAGAAAAGAAAAATCACTTTATCTTATTGCACATCTATAAATCACTTAATCATATTCCAGAATACGAATGGACAACTGTAAAACAAGTAAGAGGAGTTCAAGGAATCAGGATCTGTGTTTGGAAATAAGATTTCAGAAAGATCACTTCAAATCGAGAGAGCACTACCATTAATATTTCAAATTTTGAATCAGCTACTATGAAAAATGTATGAGTAGATAAAGAAACCAGGTTTTGGTAGAAAAAACTCCAGGGGCTCTTTTAAGGCCTTTATCGTCTCTTAAGAAATTTAAAAACATAAATGCACATCAAAAATATTCCAAAATATGATAAGACACTGCGAAAGAAGTAAGAGGCGTCCATGGAACAATGTTTTAGTAAAATGTGTTTCCCCCATTATGCCCCATTGCTGAAAATTTCGAAATCTTAAAGCGCGTTCAAGGCACCAATGGCTTTCAAAAAGAATTGTCTACTGTTTCAAAAGAAAAAATAGATTTAGGGTGAGGAAAGAGCGACATCCGAATGGACAGACGAAGATGACAATGGGTCCAAACATTTCTTAGAAAGTGTGTAAGTATGATAAAAATGAAATGCTGTGATTACCTTCGGAGTCAAGCTCTACCCCAATGTAGATTCCATCCCGATCTTTTAGTCTGCCAACATATTTGACCATGCCACTGCCTCGAAGACCATTGTATCTTTCAAATTCTACCATATCCTCAAGGCGTATCATAGAAGGAGATACTGGGAAAAGGGGTTTAAAACCCTCGATGTGAAAGGTAAAATGGCTGTACAATAAAATAGGTTGCTGGGTATTCGAGCTTCATAATAGGATTCGAGAATTCAAAAATTCGATAAATATGTCAAATGCTTATTGAAATATTAATATTAATTTAAATTTCAACAGTGGGTAAAGAGTCAAATTTCTAAGTAAAATGAAAAAATCTGCACAACATAAAATTGTCAAAAAATGCAGAAGCTTAAAAATCATAAAAAAATAGACATATTTCAAATTCATTATATATCAGTATCAGTGTGTATAATTTAATCTATAGATACACATTAAACTTTTAAAGGAATTGGTGGATGGATATTTTTAAAAAATTTAAATGTAACATGTTTTATTTTGTAAAATATAATTGGATTATGTAGAAGACATGCCTATATCTATCTGTTTAGACAAAATGTTCTATTATGATCATAAAGTAAGAAAAGAAATGTATTTTCTTTTCGAATTTAAAAAAAAAATCTTAATTAATGCTTCATTTTGGCAGATAACAAAAACAAACCTGAATTCGCACACTGAGAACCTGCTTTCTGCTTGTCTAGTGTTTTTCCTGTAGAGGTTAGAATCTGACAATCTTGATCGAATTCCCAATTTGCAACTTCCTGTCGTTTCATTATTTCTACATCGCAACCTCTCTAGTCTTGCGGACTCCAATGATTCTTCAATGAAAACAGAAAAAAATGCACAAATCGTAAACCTTTGACCGTTTGGGGAGTATTTGTAACATTATTAATTTTACATTTATAAAACACAAAACTGATACATTCGAATAAAAATTGTAATACATGAAAATCATGTCCTCGAAATTATATTCATTTTGATCTAATGATACCTTACTGCCCAATAATTCAGTTTCAAACACCAATTGCGCGTCATTTACTTTCAAAATCAGAACAAGAAACCCTTCATCCCAAACATTAGAGAATAATCAAAAAGAAAACTTTGAAAAAAACAAATACGGAAAGAATTATAGTATGAAAGATGTCCCACAAAACCTTTTTTTTTTAATTAATTGTAGAAATTGTGCCTAAAATAAATGGAGGTAACGAACAGTAGTCAAGATCAAAAATCCATTCAAACAATACATATCAAAAGCAGAGCAAACACAGACCTTCAAAACAATTCAGAGGTGGGATCAGGTGTCATGGAGGAGTAAGAATTCCCTTCTGACCGGTCACACGTGCAATATAATGTGTTCCTTGTCATCATCGGTAAATAACGGAAAAACTTGTCTACAACTTAGTAAGCAATTGACTTAATGCATCAATCGTGTGTTTGTTTTATTCTTTATAGAGAAAAAATGCAGAATTTCTAAAAAAAAAAAAATTCTTTTTGACATTAGCATTCTTGTGCAGACATGCGTTGTATTGTGACAAAATATTATTTATGAAGATGTTTCATTGAATCAAATAAAATAAAAAATGATGTCGTAGATTAACAATAATTAAACTAGGCATAAGATATTATTAGACCAACAAGCACATGCAAAGTAATTAAGATGAAATTATGGCTCGTCGTGTAAGATATATGTTAGAATATATTGAGAAAATGTTACCACGTTCATTCTCTGTTTGTCTTCCTCTGCGTGATGACGATGTTTCATCGTCTTTACTGTCGCAGAATGACTTTGAACGACGTGCCTCCGGATCACTACACCTAACAGCAAAGTCAAAAGTTGTTTGAATGGGAGAGGACACCGCGCCAAAGTTCTGTTTCAGCTCGTCCTCTGAAATTATTTTGCCAGAATATATAGGCTTTCTTATTTGGATTTTTGATGCATTTTCAAGTAAATGTTGGAAATCAACATTAAAATGGAGGACTTCAAGCACATCAATAGACTCCAATACTTCGCCTATTCCTTTGAGGAAGTCTTCCAAATTTTTAAGCACGTTCTGGAGATCTACTTGTTTACTCATAAGACATTTTTGCATGAACCGTTTCATTTTTCTTGCATCTGCAATATTGTCTTCGACAACACTATCAACCAGATTATGCCACTTGCGCCCGTTATCGTTTATCTTTTCTTCAATGTTATTAAATTCTTTATCAAGACAATTTAACTTTTTGTCAACTCGATCCCTCATTTTTTCAAACATTGGAATGACCGAATCTGTTACATCATATTTGGCTCTTTGGATCATAGATTTTCGTTCAGTTAGACATTCTAGAAAGTCTTTCACATCATGTGACTTGTGGTTACCAGATGTGATACATTTACTGCAGACTGACACGTCACAATTTGAGCAGAACATTTCACATTTCTGAAGTCCATGAAGAAAACATATTGGAAATGTTGGCTGATCTTCCTTCTTAAAGATTAAAGATGCCACATCATGAAGTTTGTTCACTGTACTAGACATATGTTTTCCCACACAAGACTCGCAAAGAATAATGGAACAGGAATGACAACGAAATTCTCCATTGCTACAACACATCTGACATCTCACTACATCTTGAGCCTTGCAAACGTTAGCCATCGTTAGCTTATTGAAAATAATAAAATGTAAAAAAAAAAAAGGTGAAATATTATTTGTATTTGTAATTATAGTGTTTTTTTTTTAACAATTGTTGTTGTTTATAAATGATTGTCATCATTTAATATTTGTCAATCCTTTAGCAACAAAATTACAATAATAAATTTAAAGAAATATCAAAAAGAAAATATCCTTACATGATAATGAAAAGATTAGAAGAATTTCATGATTACTGAATGAAATTCAAAACTGAAAGTGCATTTGCCAGTCGTCGGTTGAGTGAATTTTGATGAATTCCTGAATTCTTCCTATTCACATCTTCGTAAGAACAGATGATTTCTGATTAAAATGAATTATAAAAATATTCAATTGATTAAAGAAGAATTATCACGATTTTTCGATACGAAAATTTACTGCAATTAGCATAAAGTACTAATTACAGTAAATTTTTACCATTTATGAAGAACGATTAAATCCAGAATCCGGTAAATTAAAAAAAACATCAATATTTTCAAGTCTATCATTCCCTGAAACAGGAAGTTTGTTAGTTGGATGTCTGGATACTTTAAATGAGGACATATTTTATACAGAAAAACCCACTTTTATAAGTTCAAGTATCGGGCGACGAATTGTACAAAACATGAGTACTTATATCTACTTTATAAATGTAAACAAGAGAGCAAGCAATGATCATGTTAAAGAGGAGTGTTTTCAACAATTTTTGTTGTTCTTATTTTTGATGTTTAAAACCATTTTAAGCGTCTTTATGATCATGTCGATTGAAAAAAATTAAACATTATGCACAGGAAAATTTAACATTCGAATTAACAATTATAAGATAAGCCAAATGAGTATGTTCACTAACATTTGCAAAATAAACATTATATGTATTTTTTTTTAAAAACGAAGGAAACTTCGCACTTGCAATATTACATTTACTCATCATTACGCACATTTTTTGAGTGACTCTTATATTTCCAAACCCGTGAAACAACATATCATGTAATGAAAATACATTAGAGGCTCCCGGCAACATTTTACTTGTCCATTGTAACTTGACGTTGACCTTCCAGCATGAACTTACTATCATTCCAATAACAGCGTGTCACTTTGCTTGATCGACCGTGGTAAAAATTTCACAAATTGATTACCATATCATTCATCGATTGGATGTTTGGTTTGAATGAAATCAATACTATTTTGCATATAAAAACAGAATTCAACAATACCCAGATAACACTGACCAATCGTATTGAATAATTATTTTCCAGCGCGGCATTTGTACTCACCGGCAACACGTGGTCGTTTACTGTTCACCTAAAAGCACGTGTCAAATTTGTTGTGATTTCGACCGAATGTAGTTAAATTTGATACGTATGAGAATATTTAAAGCATGAAATAAGTAAGGCTATACTTTAAAATTAGTATAATAAATAAATATTATAATGCACCGATCAATTCTATCATTATAAGGATAAAGACTTGCTTTGTCTCTCCACATGTGATTATTGTTTACTGCATTCTCGTGAACAATCATTCAACACGATTGGTCAGTATTGTAAGTGGTATTGCTGGGTTCTGTATTTCATATGCAAAATTGTATTGCTTTCATTGAAATCAAACATCCAATCGATGAGTAATATGGTAATCATCATGTGAAACTTTACCATGCTTGATCAAGCAAAGTGACACGCTGTTATTGGAATGATAGTAATGCATGATCCTGATACATCTTTAGTAAAGAATACTAGTATTCAAGATTTTTTTTTGTTTCCAATGAAGATTTCTAGATATAGAAAATTATTCTGAGAGCCAAGAGAGACAACCATAACAAAATCAATGTCTCTGTCAGTGTTGGGAGACCAATATATTTTACATTCAAATTATAAGTGGATATGTTTAAGGATAATCATAAGCATTTTGTAAGGAAATTTTAATTAAATTTGAGAAGTTTTGCTTTGAAATGGAATTATATGCTATTTTAAAAATAATATTGACGCCTGTGTGGTGCAGTGGTTGGTACATTTACTGAAAGTCGTATTCTAAGGAGTTGATCTATATTCATTTGGCCATGGGCTAGGTGGGATTTGGAGACCTGTTCATAGAGTGAGATTGTTTTAACCGAGGTTCCGTGTCGCAGTAGGTATTTACATGGAAAAGACCCATCAAGTCTTAATTAACTGATTTTTTCACTATTTTAACACTTGTTTCCTTTTTTCAGTGGAACCGTCTTACTGAAAATAAATCTTTGGAGTTAACGAATAGTATTAAAGTTCAAGAGTCCATTAAACAGAACACATCAAGAGCAAAGCAAACACGAACCTCTTAACTATCAGAGCTGGGAGCAGGTGTAATAGTTACCGTATGTTATTCAATTGGTTTGCTATAGATACCCGATGACATTTTGAAACAGTCACGAGGGGCAAGGCCCCGAGTCGGTGTTTCAAAATGTAATCGGATCTATCAGGGATGCTCACTCCTCCATGGCACCTGATCCCACCTCTGATGTTTCGGGGGTCCGTGTTTGCTTTTATTTTGTATTGTTTTATGGACTTTGAGATTGAATACTGTTCGTTATCTCCATATCCTTCATCAGAAACACGTATCAAACCTGTGCAGTTGAAATTTAAATTTGACTTAAGAATGAAATACTTATTTAGACACCATTAATGTGTCTCTTTTGCAATTTACACTGTATATTGCAGAAAGTAGCTGATGAATATAGGTTTCTTAAGCCAAGCCGTTCTTTTTCACGAACCTCCCTACGCCATTTTCAAACTCCGTGATTTTAGTGATAACCTGGTAAAATAGGAAATTGATTTTGTTATTGTATATTCAAAAAGATTAATCTATATAAAGTACAAACATATTTTTAATTAATAGAAGGCTAATCTTAATGCAGCGAAAGCACAAATCGTCTGCATTCTATTCACAGGTAAACAAACAGTAAACAAACAAATTTACACTCTGGTGCCAAATGGAACAGCATTGCAGTATGGTGACCTAATTCGTTTCTTTATAGAGTCGTGTTTTAGAGCTGCTAGTACATGTAGTAGAATAGAAATAAAGTCCTTGTTGTCGTGAATGATGCAGAATAACTTTCTCGATCTCGAAATGTTGTTTGAAATTTAAAAGCCTTTGCTAACGCCTCGGCTTTTATCTTTCAAACAACATTTCTCGACCTCGGAGGTTATTCTTGAACATTCACGAAAACGCGGACTTTATTTCTTAAATATACTATCAATATATACACTGTATTAAATTAAGTAAAAATAGTAACAAAAGATAATAGCCGTTGACTTTTTGACAATTGAAATGCTATGAGTAAATTAAGGGGACTATACTTTTATGCACGCTTGACCAAACAAGATATTTCACACGAAGAGGCACGTGCTCGAGTGGTCAGTCAGGTTAACAGCATGGAGGAAGACGGAATGGATTTAGCGCTTTCTCAAGCCCCAGATATTTATAGACGATATTTAAGAACTTACTTTTGTACTTGTCTTATGTGAAGTATCTCATTAAAGATATTTTGAGAGAGCGGGTGTGTGCGAAATGGTGTGTGTGTTTATTTTAGTAATTTTGTTTTGAGTTATATTCGATAAATACAATAAACGTTGAATATTCATTATAAAATGTTTAGCTTACTAGATCGCAAGAAGGCGGAGTTAGAAACTAGTGAGATATACATTGAACACAGAAAAGTGTTGGTTTGCTCAAGATACACCATGGTTTCGAACAAACAAAATGTGGTGTATAGATGTTCAGCTTTGGTACAAGCCATGGAGGAGTGAGCATCCCCTGCTGACTGGTCACATCCGCCGTGTGCTCCTTGTCTTGATCGGGAAAATAACGGATAAAATCGTCGAAATATGCATGTATAATGGCCTAACATTTCGTATTCAAAAATGTAAGTCATCATTTGACTTTATGAAAGATTGTATTTCCTGACAAGGTCATTTTATCGGCCATAGAACTTACGAAATGATGACTTCAAACGAAACCACATATATTCTTGTTTCATCAACTTGTTTGTCATCAACTCATCTCGTTCTAGAAATTGTTCATACATTGAGCTTGCTCTTTGGTATTTGATTAACTGAAAGATGCAACCCCCGTTTGGAGGTGATAAAGTTAACTATATTGCTGTATGATAGTAAGTAAGGGAAGCTGACGATTGAAAAGTAAGTCATCACGTTTATAAAAATGCTTTGTTATTAGATTACCATTAACGCCTTTTTCTAGTAAAATATTCAAACAGATTTGTCAGACTCCGTGCTGTTTTAATTCAAGCTCACCGGGATGTATGGTCGACTTAAGAAAAGTAACATATTTAATTGATAGTACGTTGTTGATATATCTATATGTCGAGTTGAAGGCCATCGCAAGTGTTTTCTTCTTTTCACTTCTATGATTTCAAGAACAAATTCTGCTTCATGAAAAATATGGAGCAGATGAAGATAACAATCTGTACATGTATTCAAGATCAAAAGTCCATAAACCATACAAAATAGGAGCAGAGCACGGACCCCCAAAACATCAGCAAATAGGTCTGCTAATAACGGGGTACAGTTGGTACAGAATTGAATTCTAATAGACTGTTGAGAGACCTGGTCTCCTAAAACGAAATAGATATTGTCAATTAGAAACTTAAGCATCATCTTTTTCATGTTAACTTCAGAGTACTTATGTGTATAATCGATATATATTTAACAAAATAATTTTACAAACGACGAATGACAAGGTGAGTAATTTATCGAGTTTCAATGTCAATTAAAAAGCAGATCCTAACGATGGCCAAAAACCTGGACTTGTTGGAATTGATGTATATAAAGCTTTTATTATACAGCATATCATTTTAAGATGAGATATTGTAGTAGTTACCATGTTCTGTAATTTGAATATATTTTCATTCAGTAAATTTAAAATTAGAACACGACAATAACTAGTTATAATGAAAATCGAACACAACATTTGAATGGAAGAAACCAGCAATAAAATAAATGCCCTTATTTCTGAGCTGAAAATGATTCAGTTTATATTAATTACTTTAATTATATCATTCATGAAAAATGTTGTTATACTTTAAATCCACTTAATTCTAAGGTCTTTATTTTCAGCTGTGTTGGTACTTGAAATATACGTCAACACGGTTATATAACTCCAGTTGTATTTTCCTGTGTGTTTGGATTCAATTAGATTGCAGCTTAAAACAACATTATTTATACGCCTTAAGGGAAACACAATCATTTTTTGTTTTTCTTCGGATAAAAAAAGTCAGTGCTCAGGGGAAAGGTATGCTGTTTAACGGTAGTTAAAATTAATCGTTTTGTAGCGAAATTTTTTTTAAATTTACAAATGCTTGTTTCCAGGCAGATATTTGATTATATTTTAACAACAGTTTACTGATGTCATTCACTTCCAAGAAGGAAATAGAGATAACGAACAGTATTCAATATAAAAGTCCATAAAACAATATAATATAGGAGCAGAGCAAACACGGACATCCGAAACATCAGAGATGGAATCATGTGCCATGGAAGAGTGAGAATCCCCTGTTGATCGGTCACACCCGCCGTGTGCTCCTTGTCATGATCGTGAAATAACCGAAAAATCCGTCGTCAATTCAGTGTATAAATAATAGCCTAACAATTGATATGAAAAACGTCAGTCAGCATTAGACTCAGTGATTAATTGTATTTGCTGACAAGGTCATTGTATCGACCATAGAACTTCTGAAATGATGACTTTAAACGAGACTGCTGATATTCTTTTTTCACCAACTTGCTTGTCAATAATTTACCTCGTTTTAGAAATTGTTATTACGTAGAGTATGCTCTTGCGTATCGAATCAACTGAGATATATACACTCCGTATGCAGGTGATGAAGGTATATTACTGCATAAGTAAGGGAAGTTGACGATAGAAAAGTTAAAGTCGTCACGTTTATCATATAACCTGGTTGTTAGGTTACCATTAACGTCTTTTTCAAGTAAAATATCCAAGTATGAAACAGATATGTCAGACTCTGTGGTATCTTTTATCTCGAGCTCTCTTGGATATATCGTATCGATGTAGGAATGGAAATTACCATTGTTAACTGATAATACGTCGTTGATATATCTGAAGGTCGAGTTGAAGGCCACAGCAAGTGTTTTCTTCTTTTCACGCATATAAGATTTTGCATAAATTCTGCTTCATATGAATACAAAAATAGGTCTGCTAATAACGGAGCGCAATTGGTCCTCATGGGAATTCCAATATACTGTTGGAAGACCTTGTCTCCAAAAACCACATAGATATTGTCAATGAGAAACTCAAGCATCTTCTTGATGTCATATTCAGAGTCATGTGTGTGCAATCAGAATATATTTAAAGAAAATATTTTTGCAAATGACCAATGACTAGGTAAGTAAATTTACAAGTTCCATTTTTATTGAAGATGCAGTTGTCAATGATATCAAAAAGCCTGGGTTTTAATTTATCGTGGGGAATGATTGTGTATAAAGTTGAAATGTCGTAAGATTTTAAGATGTTGATTTTGGTAAAATCTTGTGATTTCAAATTGTCAAAAAGTTCTTTAGAGTTTTTTAGTATCCACATCTGATTCACACCACACCTAGAAGATATAGTTGCACAGTACTCTTGAAGTTTTTCCTTCACTACTGTAAATATCTTAGTGAGGAGTAACGAAAGAGGCTTGGTTGAGCATTTACTAGAACCCGCAATGTATCTTTGTTTGTAAGGATTCTTATGAAGTTTCGGAATCCACTGGGCAAGATAACAAGTATCATTTTTAACCATCAGTCTTCCTTCACTAAAACGATTAATCCAATCATTAATTGAATTTATAGGAATTCATTTATCTCAATAAACTGTGTACAAATTATTATATGATACTGTAGAGGGATTTCTAAGATATACAATAAATTGTACAGTCGTTTGTTGAACGAGTTCGACTGAAACAACCAACAACTAGTGACGTCATTTTCACATTGTGACATCACAAACAAGGAGAGAAACTTTATTCAGCATATGCTATTTATAGAACTTGTGTATGGCCATGTGTGTACCGAATTTCATTCTAATCTGAATTGTGGTTTTGTAGATATAGAGATAGTTTGCGAACTTTTTGATCACCCCTCGTAATATGAGGTAGTTCAAATTCATTTTGGCTCTGTGGAATATCAAAAATATTCAAAATCGACATATGATTTTGAAGAATTTCTTCCTTAGAAAGGGAAGTATGAGTATAAGTAGGATTACCACTTGTAGAATTAAATCCAAATTCTTCTAGAATACAATTTATATAATGAGCCCTACAAACGAAGACAATGTTGTTACCTGCTTTGTCGGCAGGGACCAGTACCTAATGATCATGTTATCTATCTGATTCATTTTTCACTAATCAAAGAGTTAATGTAACTTTTCTTTTTTTCTTTTTGTGTTAACCATTTTATTGACAGCTTAATTTCATTAGCTTATGGAACTTAGTTTTCAGCGATAAAAATGCATTTCTGTTTGTATTAAAAAAGGACATAGGCAAGTCTCAAGAAGAAATCTTTTTATTAAAACAATACTTCAAAAGATACACTCTGTTTTTTCAAAAATTGGATAGAAGTTCAAAAGTCAGGATGACAAAATACGAATGTCCGAAGTGCATGTTTATTGTGTATTAAAAAAGGTCAAAACAAGTTTCCAGAAGAAGTCTTTTTTATCAAGTGGTTAACAATATTCAAACATCAACACTCTATTCTTTCACGAAGTTCATGGACATGACGTCAATACCAGAATGTCCGAAAAATGCCATCAGAAACAACGAAACACAACGTTGTGATTGTATAAATGGTTACACAGGGCCAACTTGCAGAGAAAGTACGTACGTTTTATATAAATACACATTCATAACTTAATATTCAAATTTGAATTTTTTCTTAACTTCATGAAGGATATGGATAAGGATAATGCAAAAATGTCATGATATAATATTTAAGTAGTTTTATTTAGAACCATTAAATGTCTGATTGCTTAAAACAAGTACGCTTTCATTCATGTGAAACTAATAAATCTGTTAAAATTCAAATAAAGAAAAAGATATAATTGTAAATTGAAAAATATATTTTAAAAATTGAAATTGTTTGTTTTTTTCTTATTTTGATACAGAATGTGATAACGGTACTTATGGTTTTGCATGCGGTAGAAAATGTGAGTGTCCACTAGAAGAATGTCATTTTGAAAGAGGTTGTCTCAACAAAACAGGTACTCGGAATTTATTTGTATTTTCAAAAACTCTTCAAAAAATGATAAGACAAACTCAAAACAAACAAAAAACATGCGATTTTTTAAAATCAGGTAAAGTGACGATCGACTCAATGACATCGACAAGGAAATGGAGCACAGCTGCATGGACTATGAGTGATACCTCTACTAAAACTGAAGTTCAACCGGAGGGTGGCGTATAAGTTCTGACTGTGTTATCTGTCGTTTCTCTCACTTTTGTAGTCTTTGGATTGCTGGTTGTCTACTGTTTTTGCTTCCAAAAACGGAAAAGGTTAGTACTGATATAATTTTTTTTACATTACGTAGAAAAAAGTGATTTAATATTAGGCCAGCTCAAATCTTATCTCTCTTTCTCTTTCAAAAGAAATGGAGTAGAAAAATGTCCTGCAAGTGCAGAGAATTTAATTCTACAGGAAAGAGGCAATGCAGGTAATCTTGCTGCGTTTTCTTCATGATAAAAAATTAACTTGGACTAATTATTTTTTTCGTTCAAATAAATGCGTAAACTAGTAGAACGTTGAATATTGAAACTAAGATTAATTGTCTAAATCATTTTACTTAAACCCGTTAACAAAGATTTGAAATAAATATAACGAATCATAACACTGCTGTTTAAATGGATTTCTATTTATTTCCTTTTTTTATGCTTTTTGTGACATCATTCGAAGCATTGATTGTACAAATGAAATTGATTTGAATCAATTTTTAAAGAAGTCTTTTTTAAATATGTTTTTCCCTTTATCTTATTGTCTATTTCTTTTTAACCTCCGTTTGTTCAACCTTAATCATATTTTGAAAAAAAAATTCTATTCATTTAAAACTGTATGTTGTTTGCGCTTACTTACTTTGATAGTTTTGGCTTTAAATAAATTTGATTTTAGAAAAGAAATAAAAAACCTTTCCTCTATATTATAAAGTCAGACATTCAAGTACTCTTCAATTAGATAAGGAATTTCTTAACGCAGTTTTCGAGTTTATTATCCTCTTTTCCTGTATTAAAGAGTTCTATTAATTAAAACAATGCTGAGTGGTTGATTATTTTGTCCAATAATGCTTTACACTTTTACTAAAATAAAGTTTAGAGAAACAGCAACTACAGCTAATTATTTGGCATGAGGCAATTGTGATTCTTGATTTGACCACTAAAAACACATGCAACAAATGCGAGACATCAAGCAACGTATGCGAGAGATCGTGCGAAGAGTTGTAAATTGCTCGTTCGCTAATTGTGAAAGGGTCTTTAAGTTATATATTGTAATGAGAATTGATGGTATCTATATGTGACAGATTATTTAAAATTTCATTTTAGTCTTAATTCCTTTTAATTTCATTTATACTGCAGATAATAAAGAAAACGTACAAAGCGTTGTAAAAGATTCTTATACACCTTTCGAATGTCTGTATGTCAATGAGAAAAATTGCTTGCAAACATGTTCACAACACCATGTAACTTCAAAAATGGATGATCAAATGAGTCAGGAAAAACATGTGTATGATACACTAAAAGGCAGCGAAGGACATTATTATGAATTTCTTCCAAGAACTGCATTACCCTATCAAAAACTAATGGTTGTATAAACAATGCTGATATGTATACCTTTACATCTATAAAAACACCAGAAAGGCAGATGGACGTGTCATTAATATTGAAGGAACAGTATGACCATGTTAAATTGGTTTTAAATACATACAGAACTATAGGCCTACGTATTTCTTAATTTATAATTTTGTTTGCTTGTACAATCCTTATTTTAAATAAAGGACATTGTGATCTCTCATATTTTATTTTATTCGTGCAGTGTTTATCAAGGTATTTTTCTTAAACAAATCAAACACGACTGTGCAAGGTGCGTTCAAATAAGTTTTTCAGAGCGGGAATATTTGATTGTTGTTCTTGCCTCTTCCCATTTGTAAACATTAATCATATTTTGAGGAACCAACTTGATACACATACCAAAATGTTTGCTTCTTAAAATCTATTTTTAGAAAAAAAAGAATTAAAAGAACAATGTAGCATTTCATAGATTGTGTTCGACCTCAAATATCTAACAAATGGGGCAATGATATGAAGATTATTTATTTTCTTTAGCAGCGTTAATTATTTCTAGTTCTTGTCTCCTTTCAATAATTATCTTTATGAAGGCAAAATTCTTTAATCCTAAATGAAATATACAACTAATCATTCAATCAATCTCTGAAAAGAACACAAAAAATAGACAAAAAGTAAATAAAATGAAAATTGATTAATCATCAATTGGCACAAACTATTTTAACTGTTAAAGGATTCACCCATCTATATGTCTTTCAAGGATTTCCTACCAATGCACGGTTTCTCATAATTGCTCGCATTTTTATATTTATTTGAGTGGCCATCTTAGCTAAAAATCCCATTATGTAGTGGCATGCCTTTTTTGAATTGTAACAATGTTATGAATACCAAGGCAAACTTCTTTGGGGATGGAGAAAAAAAGAAGGAACTTATAGACCGTTAAAAGGAATATCAAAATATTTTTCTATGGGAAACCATTAGTTGCTTTACTTATGAACGACCCTCTAAATAAATATTTAACATTTCAGCTTTTTTTTTACTATGAGGATAAGCTCTTCAACTTTGCTGTTCTTTGAGATTCTGAATCAATCTTTTCGGCATATCATATTCGGAATTACTTATAATATTAGTCACCATCTTCTTAAATTATAATTTATTTACATTCAGTTACAATTCCAAATATTTGTTATCAATCGCATTCACGGGCCATTGTGCACATTTCCAGAAAGGGACTATGCCAACTATAGAAGTTCTATAAATAATGATAGTCCTGACTTGCGCTTATTTTGGAAACTTATATGATACAATGAAAAAAGTAAATAAAACTTCACAAAAATACATTTGATAAAAAGGGACCAAGTAAATTTAGTATAAAAAAAAGATGTGAAGATTTCAATTAAAGCCTAAGTAAAATGTTTGACTTATTTGCACACTCCGCTATTGTTTGTAAGGTTTTGACTACATTTAAGAAGAAATATTTTCCAAAAAATCTGTGTATTTTTAGTTACTTTCATTCGACTCGATATACCCCAGTGAACTTGAAATAAAAGATACAAAAGAGTCTGAAACACTTGTTTCCAATTTTGATTTTTACAAGTATAGACGTCGATGTTAACCAAGCAACAAAATTAATGATTAACGTGAAAACTTTCTACCGCCAACTTTCATTAAATTTTTGGCAATATATCATTATTTTCTGCAGGGGATTTGTCTTCAGTCCTATTTGATTATATAGAGCATGCTCTACAAACGAACATTTTCAAAAACGGGGCAAGCTCGTTGATGAAATGATAATCTACAGTCTTGTTTAAATTCAACATTTCGCACATTCTACATGTAATTTGTTTAGCAGATACAATCTATCATCATAAGTTAAACGTTGAACCGCGTTATTCATTCAAATTGTTATGCAATTATTTTTAAAGAGTTGTTTAAGGATGTTTTCCCGTTTGTTTGACCATAACAAGGAGCAAGGGGGTACTTGCAAGTATGGTTAAAAGACATTGAATTTAGGTTTCATAATGTCAATTGAGGACTTGCAAAATCCATTGCATTGTCATTTGCACTGAAATTTCGAACGATTGTATTTACAAGTATTATTATTATTGTCTTGATAGAGAGGGCTGTGTAGTTGTGGCAATTTTTCAGATAAATCATAGCTGACAGTGTAAGATATCATATCTGAAAAAAATGTTATATCTGACGGTTAATTTGTTGAACTCCAGCCTACTAAATTCTATATTCAACTATGATTTTTCTCATGAAAAGTACTATGTAATACCAAAGCAATTATACGAGGGTTGTTAGAAAAGTTCGTTGACGATGTCCATCTTCGTTATATTACTCACTGGAAATTTAAAACAAGCACATTATAATATGTAAAAATATTTGTTATGTTGATGTGTGAAGTTTCATTCCATTCGATTTAACACATATAAATTTACTTCATTTTAAAATCGACATGTTTTGTACCCGCGGAGCACACAAAACGGCAATGTAACGTCAACGCATAGCGTCGAGAATTTATAATAGATACTATACCTTTACAGTTCACACAGAATATTCCAATGCCCATTCATTCAATTCTTTTTCTAATACCTGACATTTATTTTTTAAGAATTGATCTCAGTATATAATTTCCTTTGTTAAGGTTTTAATTTCTTTTAGTCTTAACTCTGCTTTTACAGAATAAGAAACTCTGAAGTGCCTTTGTCTTTCATTTACGTTTCAAATTTTAAAGTTTTTTTTCAGATGTTTACAGAAAAACTGTTCCTTCAAAGGTCATCCTCATCCGATACAGAGTCTCTGTCACTCAAATATTGCTTGTACGATTTGTACACACATGCACAACTCGCTTGTGACATATTTTCTTAATTCCTTCAACATTTTTAGAGTTTATTCAGGATTTTTCCTGAGAAAAACACAAAATTGCTTCGGTATCTGCTGCTCCGTGACTTTCTAAAACGTCATCGTTTTTGTCGTTTTCAATAAGGACTACTTATCTTCTCAAATTGATTTCTTTTCAACAAAGCAAAATATAAAACCATAATTTGGCACAAGTATCGATGTAACAATTCTTAATATTAATTCCTAGGTAGTTTTTCGTTTTCCCTCCATGTTACAGAGAATATGACTATAGACATTATTTATTGTATTGTCTGTAAGTGACTAAAATTTGACCTGCTCCGCGATCCTATTTTTGCATTTTTCAAATCTGGATAACTTTTTATTCAATCATAATATTTTGTCAAAATTAATACATATCATTTGGATTTATTGTCAAAATATTTCTACCAAATTTGGATAACATATGACGTCAAATAAAAAAGATATGACAGTTGTCCACGAACTTTTCGAACAACCCTCGTACTAATCCAGAAAAGCAATCCACTCCCGGGTATACTTTAAGTCCACTAAATTAGTAGGTCATTATTCTTAGCTGAGTATCGATACTTGAAATGTACGTTAGTCTAGCTTTATATCGCCAGTCATGTTTTCCTGTTTGTTTGGATTCATCAAGATTACAGCTAAAGGCAACATTGATAAAATGCTTTCAGGAAACACGGTCATCTTTGTTTTTTTCTTCAGATAAAAATATCCGTGCTCAGGGCAAGTTTTCCTTTAAATGGTAGTTGAAATTAAATGTTTTGTAGCGATTTTTTTTTTATACATATGCTTGTTTTCAGAAAGTTGTTTCAATTTATTTTAACATCAGTTAACTGTTGTCAATCAATTCCAAATCAAAGAATTAATGTGGCATTTTTTTTACCTTCGTTTTACCCCATTATATTGACAGTTTAATTTCATAAGCCTACGGAAATCAATATTGATATTTATTCGAAATCAGTTTTAATGTTAAATTGATAAATGCATGAGCTTTGTGTTAATGACAGGGTAAAAAGATTAAACTAATTCAGTAAAACAATTCGCTTTAAGACAAATGTCGTTATACTTTAGATCCGATAAATTCTTAGGTCATTATATTTTCAGTTGAGTGTTGATACTTAAAATATATGTTAGTACTGTAGAATATTGCTAGTAGTTTTTTTCCTGTATGTTTGGATTCATCAAGAGATTACAGCTCCAGGCAACATTGATAATACTTTTCAGGAAACACTTGACTGTCAGTCATTTTGTGTTTTTCTTCGGATAAAAAAATCCGTGCTCAGGGAAAAGGTATCCTTTTTAATGGAAGTTAAAACCAAACGTTTTGTAGCGATTTTTTTGTTTGAATATGTTTGTTTTCATGCAGATGTTTTATCTTATTTTAACAGAAGTTTAATGATTTAACTATGTCAATCATTTGCAAATCAAAGAATTCGTCTCATTTTTAACTTTAAGTTTTTACCATTGTATTGACAGCTTATTTTCATAAACGTACGGAAATCAATTTTAATATTTAATATTTTAATAACAATTTTAATGTTTATTCGAAATCAGTTTTTAAAGTAATATTGATAAATAAATAAACTTCTTGTTAATGGCAGGAAAAAAAACTGTCTATAAGTTTATTTAAAGCGATTGAAGTGCATGTTTATTGTGTATCAAGTGGACAAAACAAGTTTTCAGAAGAAGTCTTTTTTATCAAATGGTGAAACATAAACAATATTCAAACAGGAACACTCTATTCTTTCATGAAGTGGATAGAAGTTCATGGACATGACGGCAATACCAGAATGTCCGAAAAATGCCATCAGAAACAACGAAACACAACGTTGTGATTGTATAAATGGTTACACAGGAGCAACTTGCAAAGAAAGTACGTACGTTTTATATCAATACACATTGATCACTTAAGTTAATGTTCTGATTTAAATTTCTTCTTTAACATCAGAATGCAAAAAATGTCATAATACTAGGGTTGTTCGAAAATTATTGAGACATAGTGTATATTTTGCTTTTTAATGAACGTCTTTCGTTGAAAATTTGCATGTAAGTTTGACATACACTAAGAATTAATGAGAGCAAAGAATATTTTACAAATATTAAATATTTCCTGTACAATAATATATAAATGCGTCAATAGTAAGGGTACCTGGAGCAGTCACGAAATCAGATATTGAAAATATGTAACACTAAGGTTCCAACTCTTCATTGACCCATAATAAGAGAGAAAATAATTCAGTTTATGTGTATAATTTTTCAGCTTTATTTCAAATTCATGTTGTGCAACTTTGGTAGAAATATGATCAGGAATACGGAGATCATGAAAAATTAAGCGCGGTGGAGAAATCTGCTAAGAACGCGAAATTGGATTTTGACACTAAGCAGAGCAGTCAGCTTACCTAAAATTTTGTGTAGCGCAATGTAGAACTCTTTTCCAGACTGAACGACCTGTTAAGACAATAACAACGAAAAAAAAAGAATAACGTGTTAGTGTTTGTTATTTCATTGGTAAACAATTTTTTTTGTCCCCCGCTTGAAAAGTGGTGGATATTAATTTGGGTTTGTCCGTCCGTCTTTCTGTCCGTCTGTAACGCTTTCGTTTCCCCACGATATCTCGAGAACCCTTTGAGCTTTTGCAATGAAATTTAGCATAGCGACTCCCCATGGACTAAGGAAGAACTCTATTGATTTTGAGGTCAAAAGGTCAATGGTCAAGGTCATAAATAAGCAAATTCTGTTTGTTATAACACTTTCGTTTCCACACGATATCTCTAGAACCATTTTAGCTATTGCAATGAAATTTTACAAAACAACTCCCTGTGGCCTAATGAAGACCCCTATTGATTTTAAGGTCAAAAGGTCAAAGTTCAAGGTCGTAAATTTATACATTCTGTCCGTGTGTAACACTATCATTTCCGAGCGATATTTCAAGAAGATTTTGAGCTTATGCAATGTAATTTTATACCAAAACTCCCTAGAACCTCTCTCACCCCTCTCAAGGTGCCCCGCCCCGTTTGTTTTATTAGTATTTATGGTATTAAATGTCGCTATTTTTAACACAGGAGCATGAGGAGAGTTATTGCGTATAAAACAGGTTCTCGGCGGACTTTATGTTCTTATTATATTTATTAGAACTGTTTACGCGAAATGAAAAATTTCCGAGGTCTGGATAATTCTACAAATTCAGTGAGGGGGATCCGACTCCCCTCCCCCTCCCCCCGAACTGCAAATGTTTTACTTTTTCCTTAAGCGGGGGACGCAAATTCTCTGCATTAGCTTGTTTACAATTAATTCAACCAGAATAAAATCAAAAGCTCCAGACGACCATCAGTTATAACGGACGTTCTGAATATCGTTACTGTATTAATATCGTTGATCCGCGTTGCATAAATCTGCACTGCGTGATTCTAAGTCATCCTTTCCCACAAATGAAAATTGTACACTGGGGTAGCAACAGCATACATTTTTAAAGAATAGTTTAAGAAAAGAAAATGTTTGATTTTTGTAACGTTATATGTAATAACAAAGAAGGAAAAGTATTAAACACTTCCCGGTCGTTTTACATGCGAAACCATCTACGGCTGAACGTTAAATGACGTAGAGAAACTGCTCCGGGTCGATTGACATGCATGTTTATCATTTCACCAAAAGTTTTCTTATTATCATAGGAATAACGGATTTTGTATAAGTTTTATATTCGTTCTGTATAAATGTTGATGAATTTTCATGAAATTATCTGCGTCCTTTATGGAGTAAATTTAATTGTCTCAATAATTTCCGAACAGCCCTCGTATGATAGTAAGTAGTTTTATTTAAGACCATTTAATGTTCTGTCGCTTACAAAAAGTATTCATTCATTCATATGAAACAAAGACATTGGTTTAAATTTGATGAAAAAAAAAAAACACAGAAAAAAATGTAAAATTTAAAATATATAAAAAAGAAAATCTGAAATTGTTTGTTTTTTTCTTGCTTTATCACAGAATGTGATAACGGTACTTATGGTTTTGCATGCGGTAGAAAATGTGAGTGTCCCTTAGAAGAATGTCATTTTGAAAGTGGTTGTCTCAACAAAACAGGTACTCGGAATTTATTTGCATTTTCAAAAACTCTTCAAAAATAATGACAAATACAAAACAAACAAAAAACAAATGATTTTTCATACATCAGGTAATGTGACGATCGACTCAATGACATCGATGAGGAAATGGAGCACAGCTGCAAGGACTATGAGATATACCTCTACTAAAACTCAAGCTCAACCGGAAGGTGGCGTATTGGTTCTGACTGTGTTATCTGTCGTTTCTGTCACTTTTGTAGTCTTTGGATTGCTGGTTGTCTACTGTTTTTGATATGACAAATACAAAACAAACAAATAACATATGATTTTTTTAAATCAGGTAAAGTGACGATCGACTCAATGACATCGACAAGGAAATGGAGCACAGCTACATGGACGATGAGTGATACCTCTACTGACACTCAAGTACAACCGGAAGCTGGCGTATTGGTTCCTACTGTGATAGCTGTAGTGTCTGTCACTTCCGTAGTCATCGGATTGTTGATAGTCTACTGCTTCTGTCTCAAAAAACGGAAAAGGTGAGTACTGATATATTTTTTTCTTTATTCTTGTTAAGGAGAGAATACAGATTTAATATGCCAGTTTAAATCGTTCTTTTTTAAGAAATAGAGAGGAAGAATGTCATGCAAGTGGAAACCATTTTATTTTACAAGAAAGAA
The DNA here is from genome assembly GCA_003671525.1 of Saccostrea glomerata. Taxonomy (NCBI): domain Eukaryota; kingdom Metazoa; phylum Mollusca; class Bivalvia; order Ostreida; family Ostreidae; genus Saccostrea; species Saccostrea glomerata. The sequence continues at coordinate 341,264 of PRKT01000213.1, read as the reverse complement.
GCTATACTGGTAATCTTGCTGCATGTTCTTAAAGATAATAAAAGGCACATGGACCACTCACTCGAGATATTTTCCTCGCAATTCAGTTTATATACTAATAAAAAAAACATTGAATGTAGATATCAGATCAAAATATATTGAATATTTAAACTTCATAGTAAATGGGATTTGAATTAAATCTAACGAATCATATTTAATCTTGCTATTGAAATTACTTACTTACTTACTTATGCCTGCTACCCCTTTTGGGCATAGGCCGAGAACAAGATTCCTCCAGGCCCCTCTATCCTGAGCAATATTTCCTACCTCCTTCCAGTTCTTCCCCATTCTAAAATAAAGTTTTAAAAAATGGCTAAGTTATATTGCAAGAACTGTAAATGGAACATATAGGTTACACATTACCTTAAAAAACTCATGATCACATGGGTCTCAGTTCATTTATTTTTATATTGCAGTTAATGAAGAAAATGTGCAGAGCGTTGTTGAAGAGTCTTTCAAACCTTCCGAATGCCTGTGTGTCGGCGAGGCAAAGTGCTTGCAAACATGTTCACTTCACACTGTAACTTCAAATAAGGATAATGAGACGAGTCAGGAAAAACACGTGTATGATACACAAGAGGGCAATGAGGGACATTATAATACATTGCTTCTTAGAACTGGCCTGTACAATCAAAATAATGATAGATGTATAGACGAAGCTGATACGTATAGTCATATAAAAGCATTAGAAGGACCGACGGACGTGTTATTGATGGAACAGTACGACCATGTCAACGTTGTTTTCAATACATAAAAGACTACATATATATTTAAATTCATAACATTATTCATAATGAAAAAGATATTGATTCATTTATTGTACTAAAAAAACTATTTTTGATAAAATGTTCAAAGAAGGCTGTATAAAGTGACAGCAAATAACTTTGAAACATTAGGAAGAATTTAATAGTTTTTTTTTGGCTTTCCCCCAAAAAATATTTTGTCACACAAGAGATATTTACGGAAGCCCGTTGAGGCAAGTTCAGAGAGAGAAATATTTTTTATTGTGTTTAATCGCAATAATTATTGCGTTTAATCGCAAAACTTTGCGTTTAAGGTAAGTCACTCCTGAAATTTGTTAAATCAAGGATTTTTTGAGAAGTATATTTTGGATACGTACTCATAAAGTGTTACTCAAAATCGCAAAGAAAATAGGGGGTCAGTGTGCATCCTACTGATCTACGGTACATTTAAGTTGACCTTTTTGCACTTAGATTTCATCTCTTTGGTTAATTACTTTAACCCTTATTATATTTGATCAGATGTAAGCATGGCAATAAATTTAATCTTATTTTACGTAAAATAGTTTGAATAATTTTTATCATTAAACAAATCTTGCAAATTAATGCGCGTAAATTATTGTGTGACCTTTTTGCACTAAAAATTAACATATTTGGGGTATTAAAAAACTTAATAGGCAATAAAAAATTTTCTTATATCAAACTTTTTATGACTTAAGTGCTGATCAGTCACAAGTATCGAGTAGTTTAAAATAATGAAAGAAAAAGTTGGGGTCAGTGATGTTAATTTTCAAATATTTGTCAAAATATGTGATTTTCAGGCAAAAAATGGTGTAAATTTGATCTTGACTTCTATAATATATTTTCATTTTTTGAAAGTTTGTTGAGGGAAGGTGTAAAACTTAATCTAAAATTATAAATTAAGACCTATATGAAATATTTTTAGCAATATCAAAACGGAAAATATTCTCCGAGTAAAAGTATGTGAGGCTAAATTTCAATTACATTAAATTTTATAAATGTGCAGATTTGCAGAATTTTCTGCTAAATATCCTTCCACCAAAAGAAATAGTCCCTCATAAATCTTGCTTCCTTGTAGATTTTTGAGCAGTTTTTCCATTGAATGTTAAAAAATTTACATTGTTGAATTTAAATATGTTATAAAAATTGAATTTTAATAAGTAGTTTTGAAGTAAAAGCTTCTGCGTGAACTTTTCTAAAAAGCTGACGAGTGACTTACCTTAATCACAATAATTATTGCATTTAATCGCAAAACTTTGCGTTAAATCGCAAAAATCATTGCGTTTAAACGCAAAACACTTGGCGTTTAATCGCAAAAGATTGCGATTTAACGCAATCTTATGCGATTAAACGCAATAATTATAGCGTTTAATTGCAATAATATTTTTGCGTTGAATCGCAATAATTTTTGCGTTTAATCGCAATAATTATTGCGTTTAATCGCAATAATTTTTGCGTTTAAACGCAATAATATTGCGATTAAACGCAATACTCTTGCAATTTAACGCAATAATATTTCGTTCAATCGAAATAATATTGCGTTTAAGCGCAATGTTTTTTGCATTTAAACGCAATAATCTTTCTATTTAAAAGCAATCATTTCTATTGAATTTTGAAGAGTGCAATGGTTCCACGCTGATATTCGTTTCTTTTTTCTTTCATACATTAACCTATGAGGAGAATTGTATATTGTTAAGCATTATAGAATCAGATTCTTCTGAACAAGCATTTTCTGAATGATTAAATCATTGGTATGGATTTAAAGAGGAGAAAGAAGTGTCGGTCTGCAAAAACAAAGACAACCTTAGAATGAAACAAAGCTTATCTATATTTCTGTATATTCACAACCTTTCCTTTGATCACATATAGTAAACACGAGAACACGAAAATTTAGGACATGGAATCATATGAAATCAAAAATAAATCAAATGAAAACAGATTGATCGATTTGTACTACCAAACTGCTATGGCTATTTAATACCACTGATTTGCTGTGATACCTAAGGAATTGATTTATGGCTGCTTTATTAAGGTGTTGCATTCTAATAGGTTTAAGAAACTCTGGTTGTTTACTTAGGATGCCATTGTTAAACTTCAAATCTCACACACTGCGACATTTTGCAAAAATACACAGAACCAAAACGTTCTTCTTAAAAGAATCAGACCATAGTATTCATAATAATTTTTGGCTAGCCGATGATTGATTTCAAACTGCAGCACTGAATCATTGCGGTTAAATGCAAAATGAATCCTTGAAAGGAAGGATTATTGCAACAAATTACTGTGTTTAAATGCAAATAATTATTGCAATAAAACGCAAAAAATTATTGCGATTGAAGGCAAAAAAAATTTGCTATTAAACGCAATATTATTGCGATTAAACGCAATAATAATGGCGATTTAACGCAAAAATTATTGCAATTAAACACAAAAATATATATTGCGATTAAACGCAAAAATTATTGCGTTTAATCGCAATATTATTGCGTTTAATCGCAAAAGATTGCGTTTAATCGTAATCTTTTGCGATTAAACGCAAAGTGTTTTGCATTTAAACTCAATGATTATTGCGATTAAACGCAAAGTTCTGCATTTAAACGCAATAATTATTGCGATTAAAAGCAAAGTTTTGCGATTAAACGCAATAATTATTGTGATTAAACGCAATAAAATAAAATTCTCTCTCTGAACTGGCCTCAACGGGCTTCCGTAGATATTTGTCTTTCGTAAGTTTATTTAAGTTTTTTTGTTTCCCAAAGTTTTCTTTATCATTGAGAATTCGAAAGTCTCCATTAGGGGTAAACCACATACAATAAATCAATCACACAACCAATCTTTGAAATGAACACACGTCATGAGAAGAATGACCGAAGATAAAAAAATATGAAAGTTGATTGTCTGTCGATTTTCATAGATTTTACCGTGAAAAGATTCATATCCATGCATATTTATGTATCTTTAGACGAAAAAAATAGTAATTAGATTATCAATGAATGAGCTAGCAGAAATTCGAAAGGAAACTGTAAGAGTCTCGGGACAGACGTAAGGAAGACCTGTTATAAGATACCCATAATTCTCTAAGGATCAATATATTTAAGATTTGGAGATAAGGTACATGCAGTAATTAAATTCAATTTTTTTTCCAATTTAGAAGTGCAGAGCTTGCAAACATGGGACTTAAGACGGATCAGAGGATGGATCGAATGTTTTGAATGAGTAAGCATACAAAGTCAACCGGGCATGTACGCCGTAGATTCCATGTCATGATAGGAAAAATCCAAAGCAATTCAGTGTGTAAATAATGACCTTACAATTAGTAAAAACAATATCAGTCAACATTCCACTTAGATATATATGGTTTTTGCAAAGAAGGCATTATATCGACCACAGAACTTTGAAAATGATGCCTTTAACAATACTGTTGGTTGACCGTTGATATTCTTGTTTCATCAACTTGTTTGTGAATAACTTGCCTTTGTTTAGAAACTGTTTAAACAGAGACATACATGTATATTACGTCAAAATGGGGATATATTATTGCAGTAAAAGAAGTAAACATTAAAATAGTTGAAAGTTTTATCGGTCTTTCGAACTTGCAGACAAACGAGCACCATTTGAAATTCGCTCAGTCACAAGTATTTTTTTTTATTCGTTCCGTTATGATTATTAATACAGTTTACTCCGCTCCTATTATGTATTGTTTTATGGATATTTGAGCTCAAATATTATTCGTTATCTTTATAAGGCATGACATTGGGCTTGTTTGTTTGTTATGTTTTCATTGTATACAAAGTATCCAGTATAGGACTTTTGAACTTTATACACAACCATTCACCACGATGAATTAAAGTCCGGGCTTTTTGATATCATTGACAGCTGCTTTCTCAATAAAAATGGAACTCGTAAATTTACTTACCTGGTTATTGGTCTTTTGCAAAATTATTCTGTAAACAAACTTTCTGATTGCACACACAAGTACTCTTAAGTTGACATCAAAAAGATGCTTGAGTTTCTGATTGATACTATGTATGTGGTTTTGGGGGACGAGGTGTTCCAACAATTTATTGGAAATCCGATGGGTACAAATTACGCTCCGTTATAAGCAGATCTATTTTTGTAATCATATAAAGCAGAATTTGTGTAAAATCTTATGCGTGAAAAAGAAGAAAAAACTTGGTGTGGCCTTCAACTCGACATTTAAATACCTGGTATATCGACGACGTATTGTCAATTACCAAAGATAATTTCCATTCTTGTGTGTTGATATGATATATCCTGGTGAGGTTGAGATAAAAGATACCGCAGAGTCTGAAACATCTGTTTCATACTTGGATATTTTACTTGAAAGAGACGTTAATGGTAATCTAACAACCAAGCTCTATGATAAACGTGATGACTTTTAACTTTTCTATCGTCAATGTCCTTTACTAACATGTATGCAGCAATATACCTTCATCACCTGCATACGGAGTTTATATATCTCAGTTGATTCGATACAAAAGAGCATGCTCTACGTATGAACAATTTCTAAAACGAGGTAAATTATTGACAAACAAGTTGATGAAACAAGAATATCAGCAGTCTCGTTTCAATCATTATTACGTAAGTTCTATGGTCGATACAATGACCTTGTCAGCAAATTACAATTTATCATTGAGTCAAAATAATGCTGAGTGACGTTTTTCAATTAATTGTTAGTCCCTTATTTATACACTGAATTGACGACGGACTTTACCGTTATTTCCGATTCATGATAAAAAGCACACGGCGGTAGTGACCGGTCAGCAGGGGGGCTCACTCCTCCATGGCACCTGATCCCACCTCTGATGTTTCGGAGCTCAGTGTTTGCTCTGCTCCTATTTTTTATTGTTTTATGGACTTCGATATTAAATACTGTTCGTTATCTCCATAGCATTCTTCACTGCTCAATGGCCCTGAGTGCCGATTATAGGACAAAATTTCTAGCACTCCATCGGCAACTGATGGGGTCTCCATGTGAGTGAAAATTCTCGAGAGGGACATTAAACAACATACAATCAATCAATCTTATATATCTAGACATTTGTATTATTTGTATTTGCCGTTTATGTTTCCGACCTTCTTTGCAACTTAAGGTTTCACCAAAGGTCAACTTGTCCAGGAATTTATTTTTACAATAGCTGCAAAACTATGTGGTTTATAAATTTAAAACGTTTACAGTTTATAAATATATAATTGATTAAAAGATAGAAAGTATCACTTAATTACAAACATTTAAATAATTATTTTTTGAGAAAAAATACATTACAAAATTTGCACATTAAAAAATACACCTGCTTATTTATGTACTTTTTTAGCGAAAACATCATTGCAGAAATAATATTATTTTTCAATGACAGGCTAGTTGGACATAAATGGTCTCTGAAAGGCTGTTATTGAAAGCATGAAATATATTAAGACAAGATCCCTATAAAATCCGCCATTCGCAATAGACTTTCGGTTTCATATATTAACATTTGGACAAAATAAACAGGTGAAACAACTTTACAGCGGCTATCGAATTCCATTAAATTGCCTTTCATTCATATACGAGGGTTGTCCCATATAATCGTGGACAAAGCGTTTTTCTCGAAAAGTAATAGGCGCACTAAGCTGAAAATTTCAGTAAATGTTTATTTATCATATTAAAGTGCATGATAATTTTTTTTTATAAAATTTAGGTAAAAATAAAGATTTTATTATGCTTGAATGTGCACGGGGTATTGTCCTACGGCGCACGGACAAAAAACCAAGGTTTTATTAAAGAATACACAAGTTTGAATTCAAAATAAAAGTTTTAAATACATTAGATTTGGATTAAAATTATCCTAATTCAATACCACAATCAATTTTGTAGTCTTAGTAAAAATTTTAAGGCATTTGGTTAATTTTTGGCAGTTTCTCGAGCATTCGAAATTGGAAAGTGGTAAACACAACACACGAAAAATGGCGACGTTTTATGACGTTACGGCGCACCGGAGAGCAGTTCCATCTTAATTCGATGTTGTAATGACACCTTTAGATACTTGAAATGACCATAGAAGAAAAAGATTATAAATATGTCACCATATCTTAAGTATACAAATGAAATAGAAGTTTTCTTAGCGAAGTCATTTTTGATCGAGTCCCTGGGGAGTACAAAACATTCGGACAAACTCCTAATGTAATAGCAAAAGACGCTGTCATAGTAGACCGCCGATATGAGATTTTCTATTAGTTGAATGATGGTGAGAATCTAGTCCATAACTTACTGATAAATTTTCAGAAGATTGCATGACCCTCATTTTGTTCTTCGACTGTTTATGGAGACTAAAGAATGTGTATCAATGAAATTCATAAATTTAAGTCGGACTCATCCAACTTCATTTTCAGCAAAGATAAAACGTGACACTGTTTTAGACACTTTGACGTTATAACCCATGCGCCGTAAGGTGATACAATACATGGCATAAAATCACATAATTTATTTATTTATGCATATATTTATCTGAAATTTGCTGTGTATATTAATAAAATATGTACTAAATAATAGTGCAAATTTCAGGACGCAGTGATTTTTATTTTTTACGCTAGACAACTTGTCCACGATTTTACGGGACAACCCTCGTACATATACTACTTCTGCAATGATGTCTTTCACTAAGAGAGCGGAATTAATTGGCTTTTTTTGATTAAAAGTTTTGCATTTTTAAAAAGATTTTTCCTTAATAATTTTTTTAAAGTATTTATTATCAAGTGATTCTAGCTGTTAATCAATGATATATCTATAAACAATAAAAGTTTTAACTTTATAAATCACATAGTTTTGGAGCTAATTGAAAATTAAATTTTTGGACAAGTTGACCTTTTGGTGAAACCTTAAGATTATGTCCTTGCACAAGCAACTTCGAAATCGAGTTAAGCTTCTTTTAATTACTTTAGTATGTTGATGTGAACAGTGATTTCAACAGCCTCATTTAAAGTCAGTAAATGATGTGGTGTTATGAATACATTGTTAGCAAATACAACCTATCATTTGGTTGCATTTCGATTAACATAGTTCTTTCTATCTAGGCTTGTTCTGATACTACATTTTACTACGGATTATTCCATCTACCTTAACAATACATGTAAATACGGCTTACGATGAGCGTGACGGATCGACATGGGCGCTTACTTCTCCTAGATTCCTAATTCCGAGGTCCGTGTTTAATTTTCTTCTACAGATTTGAATTGTAAGCTTTTTACTCAGATTTCTGTTCTTTATCTTCGTTTATTTTATTTGCTAAAATAAATTTGATTTTCTTTCATGTGAATGTCATTACTTCATTGAATACATTCAACGATTAGTTTTTTTTTAATTGAGGGATGAATCTTGCAGAAACTGAACAGATCCGTTCCTTTTGATATGCAGTCAAAACAGCAAATACAAATTGAAAGTCTGCGGTTTCTAACCATAAAGAGTATTGTTTTTTTTCAGTATAATTACTATAAAATAAGGAAATTATTTGAATGAGGCTCTTAAACTTAAAACTAAAAGAAGTAACAGAAAAAAAATATTTTGTTCTCTCTCTCGGCTGTTTTGTTGGAGTTGTCTTTCTTTAGATGTATGTTTTGCCTTCATATTGCTTGTCATTCGTACTTTGTTTGATAATTATTAAAAAAATGTTTAACTAACCTGAAAAAAAGTATACTATAGGTCAGTGTAGTGATAACTTTCATTTACTGTGTTGAGTGATAGCAATGAAAACTTTGATTACTGTAGTGATAACTTTGGAACTATTAATACTTTAATATACCGTTATGTAGTGATTACTATGGAAATTTTGATAAATAAAAGCCATTACTCGAATAAACTTTATATAATCAGACGCGGATCCAGGAATTGAAGTTAGAGGGGGCGCCAAAGGTAGTCAAAGGGTTTGGGTGCCGCCTTGAGGCCCCAAGTGGGTCCAGGGCAAAGCCCTGGTGGGGACCCAGGGGGCGAAGCCCCCGGAACCTTCTTGGTTCTAGAGATTTTGTAGGGTAAAAATGAGGTCTACCAAGTAGACATATTTACATTTTCAAGACGAAACTGTGATTTACGTTAACTTTGACAATTTTAGGGGGGTGCGCCGGGTGCGCCCCCTTTAAATCCACCACTAATAATTGTATGTATGATGGTATAGCTATATGTCTTTCATATTTAATAAGATAACATTGTCATTTATTAATTCAAAAAAAATTCCAAATAAAGAAACAAGCAATGTTCATTTTAGACATGTTATTCAGTAGATATGAAGTTTTTGCAAAACCATACTTTTCCCAAAAAGGTATAAAATAAAGAAAAAATGATCCTAGATATAAATTGCATTCAATTGCAAATAGAAATTCAACAAACATCTTTCGTAAATTTAGATAATCTGCAGAACTAAATAATGCCAATGTTTTGAAATTAAATAACTCAGTTATTCACTATAGTGATTACTATGGAAACTTTGCTCATACATGTAATAGCGCTCATAAAAAAACCTTGATATACTATAATGATTACTTTGACACTATGAATGCTTTGATTTACTATAAACTTTGATTGAGTATACTATTGATAACACCGAGAACATCAGAATCAGAAAAAAATTATTTAGAGTAGGATTTTTACAACATATAAACATAAGCTCTGTAGAGCTTTTGACCGACTCAGATTTACTACAGTGATTATTTGAAACTACAAAAAAAACTTTCATTCTCCATATTGATAACTTTGACACTTAAGTTATAAATATGAAAAACTTTGATTTATAAAAGTAATAAATTTAAGGGAGCCGATTGGGGTTTCCATCGCGCAGTATTACGCGTTATATAGTAAAATGAGGCGTATTTTCTGTTTTAAAGCATTTTTTTCATACATTAATTAATATTCATTACAATTTAATACAACTAATATTTACAACAATTTTTCAGCTGATAGGTACATGTAGATTGACGTCGTAATAGTATATTCTGACGTTATGATAACGTGGAGCTACATGTATCAGAGAAGAGGTAATTTAAAAAAATCTTAATATTTAATATTTGCTTTTGAACTTTAAAACATAGCAATTTGAGAATCTTTGCATCATTTATATTTTTTTGGATAAATCCTTTGTATCCGTCATACAGAAAAATCGTTAATTTTGACATTTTGAGATGCACCTCTGGAAACAAGACGGTGTAATTTTGTGTTGCTTTTTTTACATGTACTATTACTCATATATTATAGTTTGAGCAGAACGTCTATTATTACGAAAGCCGGATAGGCTCATTTCTGAAAAGTTAAAAAAAATTTTAACTCGTTATAACGAGTTAATTATCTCGTTTTAACGAGTTAGTATCTCGTTATAACGAATTAGTTATCTCGTTATAACGAATTAGTTAACTCGTTATAACGAGTTAGTTATCTCGTTATAACGAGTTAGTTAACTCGTTATAACGAGTTAATTATCTTGTTATAACGAGTTAGTTATCTCGTTATAACGAATTAGTTATCTCGTTATAACGAATTAGTTATCTCGTTATAACGAGTTAGTTATCTCGTTATAACGAGTTAGTTATCTCGTTATAACGAGTTAATTATCTCGTTATAACGAGTTAGTTATCTCGTTATAACGAATTAATTATCTCGTTATAACGAATTAATTTTCTCGTTATAACGAATTAGTTATCTCGTTATAACGAGTTAATTATCTCGTTATAACGAGAAAATTAACTCGTTATAACGAGATAATTTTTCTCGTTATAACGAGTTAATTTTCTCGTTATAACGAGTTAAAAACTGTTCTAAAGTTGATATCTCTAAGTGATAGGAAGTATGGCATACAAAACCAAGTCGATCAAGTTTGTTTAAAGTGTGTTTGATAAATATTTCATTGAAAAACAGCAAACTAGTTTTGTTTGTTTTTTTCAAGGGGTTGTGTCTGTGATTGTTTATTTATAAATGATGCAGTTGATTTGTATTGTTTCACTTAAAAGACCGAAGACAATTACGTGAACATGTATACGGAAACTTTTGGCTGCCTCGTGATGTTGTGTTATGAGTGGACAGTAGCCCCCGAATTTTACGCGGGCCCATGATCTAATTGCTGATCTCTCCATACCCCCTTCTTCAAAACATTTCTGACTCCAAAAATACTATATATCACACTGTAAGTGTATGTTGCATTAACGCCTGCGTTAGCTTGCTATTATAATGTATTAATTTAGGAAATTAGACATTGATTATGGAAGCTAATAAGTCATCCAAAACATATTTAAAAAAATTAGTGTCTTTTAATAATTTTTAATCATATCGCAAATTATATTTGCATCTCTTTATCAATTTGAAAGTAAGTTTTGACTGATAATTATCAAATAAACTTCAATGGCATTAAACCTACAGCCATTTTTAATTCCTTTATTGCTATTAATTTGGAAATAAACGAGAAAACTAACTCGTTATAACGAGATAATTAACTCGTTATAACGAGATAACTAACTCGTTATAACGAGATAACTAACTCGTTATAACGAGATAACTAACTCGTTATAACGAGATAATTAACTCGTTATAACGAGATAACTAAGTCGTTATAACGAGATAACTAACTCGTTATAACGAGATAATTAACTCGTTATAACGAGATAACTAAGTCGTTATAACGAGATAACTAACTCGTTATAACGAGATAACTAACCCGTTATAACGAGATAATTAACTCGTTATAACGAGATAACTAAGTCGTTATAACGAGATAACTAAGTCGTTATAACGAGATAATTGACTCGTTATAACGAGATAATTAACTCGTTATTACGTGATAACTAAGTCGTTTTAACGAGAAAACTAACTCGTTATAACGAGATACTAACTCGTTATAACGAGATAAGTAATTCGTAATAACGAGATAAAACTAAGTCGTTATAACGACATAATTAACTCGTTATAACGAGATACTAAGTCGTTATAACGAGATAACTAAGTCGTTATAACGAGATAATTAACTCGTTTTAACGAGTTAAATTTTTTTTTATCGTTTCAGAAATGAGCCTATCCGGCTTTCGTATATTATAGTATTGGTATAGATTGCTTTAAAATGTAAAAAAAATTCGCACTTCCATATATACAATCCTATAGTTAATGTCCCTGTAGTTTGAGACAGCAACTTTTAAGGACCTGGACGGTAGATTTTTCCCAAACTTGGCATGTACAATGTAAGTTATATAGGGTATAGAAATAAAGAGTTTCTCTATTGTATTTTTCAAACAATAAACCCTCAATTGGCTCCCTGAAATCATTTATTTACTATTGAATAGTTATCTATAGTTACATGTAACTAATAGTATTTACTGTAAGGAAAAGCATAAATGTCTATAAATATCTCTTTTCTTCCGAAAACCCAAATGTGCACGTATTGAGCCATTTTTTTTTTTAATATTATAACTTAATTTGCACTGACAGTTGTTCTCTTTTAATCTCAGTCTGTTGTGATTCTATGTTTGTTGATGATATTTTTCTTTCTTTCTTAATTCAATGATATTATGTTAGAGAATTGCGTAATTTATTTCTCCGAAGGACGATTAAATGTAATTGTGCAATTAACATCGTTTTATTTAACTACTCTTGACAATAAAAGAAAAAGGAGGCCTTGCATCCTCTTAATCCGCAAGTGGTGTTTGTGTTTATGTGTTTCTTTACAGTATCACATTCAGTTCTCTCCGCTAAACTTCTGAGGTTCTATTAGAATAGCAGAATATCATTTCTCTGCGGACGCTGTTTTACCAGAAAACGTTCGATGATATTTCCCAAGGCTGTTATATTAGACTCACAATTTAAATTTTAAATATAATATTGCAGAATAGTGATTGGTTGTTCAAATGCAGCAAGGTCGAAACATTACCATGTTTTTAATATTCACATCATGTTCCCAAAGTATTAAAAGAGATGCTGATTGTTTCCTTAAGATGGCAGAATTAGGTTTTTAATTTTATGTGTCATGTCAACTTGTCAAAGACACAGTCATTTCATTTAACCATTTAACTGGTTGTAAATTTTTTAAATAATTGATTTTCAGAAGTACTTCGGATCCAAATGCAAATTAATATGTTTATATGTTTTGCTAATTTGTATCATATCAATTGTTATTCCTTTATTTTTTAACGAATTGACTACGGAATGTTTCGGATACATAATCAACACATTACGCTCAGGGCGGTTGTGACACCGGTCAACAGGGGATGTTTACTCCTCCTGAACACCTGGTTCCATCTCTGGAGTTGCTAAGGGTCAGTGTTTGCCCAGTATAGCTCAGTTTGACGCCAAACACCAATCAAGGTATTCCCATGATTTTGTGTATTTAATGGACAAGGAACCAATTTCGTCACGACAAGATTTATAGCACTTGTATTCACTTCAATTTATTGCAAGTGGAAAAGGATTGTAAAACTGGTTTATGTTCATAGTAATAAAGGGTTTCACTGGACTATTCTGAATAATTTCATTGCACAACAATTGACCAAATTGAAGTCTATTGTACAACATCATACTCAGAAATCACACTCAATATATCCCCGTTATATAACTAAGGTATCATACAATCTGTCATATGCTTTATATGTGTATAGACGACAAAGGCAGCAACAACTTAATTTCAATGTGTGTGTCAAGCGAGACGTATTAGGCTTTTATCGTCAACCTTCTTTATATAGTAAAAAACAAATGAATTGATGTTACAAGTATACCAACAATCCTTCCTTGATTCTATTTTCCTTGAATGTAACGACCTCTTAAGAAAATAAAACCTATCATTTTGTACTTTGTATATTTCATTTCAATTGTTTGATATTTGCTCCTGTTGTTTAATTTGAGTACGGAAGATTAAATAGTAAATATCGTGAAATCAAATGATGTAAGAATGATTAAGAATATACAAAAAGGTATATGCACAAACATGTACCCGATAATAATAATAATGACGTCTTATTTCAATGACTTTTTGAAGGACTTACCCGTTTGTCTTTTTGGTGGAGTTGCGGATTGCCACATTTTTGCGGTTCTTCAACGGCCTCATTCTGAAGTTTCACATCTTTATAAGACTGACAATGTTTTCCTTTATTTGATAACATCCTTAGGACCGGATAACATTTTCGATTCCTCTAGACATTTATGATTCAAATTTAAAACATTTGATCACATTCAAGTGCACCGCCTGTTTCAAAGCAGTCAACGTTTTTTCAACAGGTCAGATTTGCAACCTGAGCTTACATGTAACAGGTTTGTGGCAACGCACTTTGAAAAAATTACGCACTTTGAAAAATTTTTCAAAGTGCGTTAAATTTAGGACAAAATCAACGCACTTTGAAAATTTTTTTTCAAAGTGCGTTAAATTTGGGACCAACTCAACGCTCTTTGAAAATTTTTTTCAAAGTGCGTTAAGAGTCTACATCAATATATTTTACTATGGAGACACTTAACGCACTTTGAAAAAAAAAATCATATTTTAGTAATGGAAAGATTTTATTTGTTATTTATCTTTCAAAATAATTATGAATTTATTTACTCCCGTCGAAAGGAGGAGAAGACGGGTATAAGATCCATCGGTCCAAATATTTATCTTTCCAATATATAGGTGTCGGTAACAAACGGGGGGAGGGTAGCAATAAACCCAAAAAGGGTAAGCTGCATTTTCAATGCTTATACGATGTAAATATCTTTCCAAAAAAAGTGGGGGGCTTACCCCCCCCCCCTCCACTAACCCTTCGCCCGGTCTCGATGTCTTAGCTATACTTAAAATATTTATATAATTATGTATATATACCTAACTGGTATGACGTTGAAAACTTTCAATATTAAATGAGTTAATTAAAACAGATAAAAACTAGAAATTTTTTTGTACAGTAAAACGTATGAGAGAGAAAGAATTTTCATAGTTTTGAACAATCAAATTGCCCCCTTTTTATTATGATATATGCGGAATTGCTAAAAGCTTTCCATTGTTAGTGCCTCCTTTACACCTTTACATCTACTTTTCAAAGACTAGAATAAAAAAAAAAAGAAACAAATTAATGATCCTTAACAATCGTCACTCTTTTTCTCAAGACCCTTTTCCCTTTTATTTTATCAAAACCTTAAATATTTCAGATCTGTTATTTATCATACCGATTATTTGTAAGAATAATGATCAATCTTTACATTTTTTTTTTTCAAAGTGCGTTAATATGGTCGATATCAACGCACTTTGAAAAGAAATTTAATTTTTTCAAAGTGCGTTAGCTTGGTCCCAAATTTAACGTACTTTGGAAATTTTTTTTTCAAAGTGCGTAATTTTTCAAAGTGCGTTGTAACACAGGTTTCAAAATCCAAACTATTAACACTAAAACAATAACTACAAAATACAAACACAAGACAAATATAAAAAAAATAAATATTTGCAATCCTGGGATTTTAGTATCAGAAACTTTATTGTACAGTGTAACAATAGAAATATTTCATTCACAGATAAATCAAATACAATTTTGGATACTATGTATATCACTCGTAAAACTGTTTTTTAAATACATATTCTTAAAATGATCCAATGCAGTGTATACTTTTCAGTAGTTTAAAACTAAAATTAAAATATTTAATTCATGCAGAATTTAAATTCAATTTTGGACACTATGGATATAAATCGTAAAACTGTATCTTTTAACCATATTCTTGAAATGATCCAATGTAAATATTTGAATAATTATCGATACTTTTCTTACTGTTATTGATTTAGACATATTTTTAAAAGCACTCTTTAACTTCCTCTACCAGTATGATTTTTAACCCATAAAGTAATTACATAACCAGTTGATAATCTTACAACCAAGTTTGAATTTAATTTACCGATATTTTTTGTGGAAGTTCCTATTGCCAGATTTATCTGTCATTTAAGTACTTTTTGCCATTATGAAATTTAGTGTATAGAGGATTTGGCAATGCGATTCTTAGGAGAAGAGGGAGTGAGCTGGCTTATTTTACGTGCACCGTCAACGACTTTAAGAACATTGTCGGCGAGCTAATGGGTCTGTAACTGATTAAAGATAACTGGATATTGCATTAAGATAACGACCAAATACGCTGCCAGGCAAACACGAACGATACTGTGTCGGTGATGCTAGTAAGGGTTACAACTAAGAGAGAGTATTAAAATAGTGGCATTCCCTTCCAAAACACGATAAAAGAACGATTTCTGTACATTTAAAATAACATAACTGTAAAAAGGATCATAACACGTGCATTTCTTTTTCCTGCTTTTATTTAATTTGTCAAAAAGTGTTGGCAAAAATTCGTAGCATGGCATATGGTGTTTAATGGCATTTCGATAGATATTGGTTTGCAATTATTGCTAAAATTATATTCATTTTACACTTTGCATGTTCCGTAACATTTGTAAAGTTGTATTTAAGAGAGCTACAATATTTTCCTTTAAAAAATATTTGCGGATGAAATTTATTGCTATAGAAAACAAATCTACAAATCATGTTACTGTGATCTGAAACGTCAGGGCGATATTTTCATTTCAAGAATACGTACGCACGTGTTTGTCCTTAAAAAATAACCCCATTATGCTTTTTCAATAAGGAATATCAATCTAAATGCATATCTTGTAGCTGTTCTTTAACCACTTGTATACGTCATATTCTTTATGAATGATTACTCAAAGTTGACCTTTTACTGATGCGTAAATGATCCATAACTAGTTTTTAACACATGTGCTTGAGGACAGGACCCCACTCCTCTTCAATGTAGACCTTTGGGCCTTTTCGACTTTTTTTTCTCATAAATTATGTTTTAATGACATATTTAAAAGGCCCGGGGTCTATATCGGGGGGGGGGGGGGGGGGGGGGGGGGGGGGGGGGTTCCTGTCCTCAAGCACCGGTGTCTTCTAAAATTAGTATTTTAGCAATTTTATCATTTCTATTTTTAGTCATGATTTTAGTCACAGTTTTAAACCTAACCTACTGACATTTTTCCATACTCATATATAGTTGGGTCATTGTTCACGCATTGAATTGTCGGCAGATTTTCCCATTATTTTCTGAACATGACAAGGAACACACGGTGGTGTGACTGGTCAGCAGGGGATGCTCACTCATCCATGAATGCTGATCCCATCTCTGATTTTTTTTAGAGGTCCTTTGTTTGCTCTGTTCCTAATTTGATTTGTTGAATGGACTTTTCATCTTGAATACTGTTTGTTATCTTTAAAAAAATATTTTCTACTTTTTATTTGTACGTAAAATGGATATTGTGTATATACACCACTTATTTGGTTTCTCTGGTTTTCAAGAAGAGGATGTTCACATAAGGCCGCCTTTGGAGCCCAATAATTTCAACAAATTGTCATAGTAATTATGTATCATAACTAAAATATATTACCGAAGTAAAACAATAAACAATCAAATAGCACATTAAAAGTTTTTGTGCTGAATATGAACAAATAAAAAAAAATAGAAAGAAAACATTCTTAAAAAACGATGACTTTTCTGAAACAAAACGATCGTCCTATATAGTATTTTAAAAATTCTTTCATTTTTATCATTCATGACCAAAATACAGATGGGTGGCTGTTAACTACTTCACATGCGTCACCATTCTTTCTGAATGAGGAAATCCTATTAACGTACAGATATCGATTTCTTTGATGGCAAATTATATAAAAGTATCCTTCAGGGATAAATGATCATCTTGCTTATAGTAAATAAAACTAACGCTTCCGTCTTACACAAGGTACAATATTCTGTGACGTCATACATGTAGCAACAAAGCAGGAATGAAGTTCTAAGAAAGCAGTAAATTTGAATCCATCAAAAAGGGTGGGGTACAAAAAAACACTCCTTCTTAAAGAGAACTATTCTTAAACCACGCATAAGACTTAAACACCCTCCTTTTATTTTAATTTTATTTCGTGGGTATCATTCTGATCATAATTGGTTCGTAAAACAAGTAATAAAATTTCATTTATAATTATATGTAAATAATATATATATATATATTTAAGAAATAAGGTATCATTTTTTGAGTTTTATTGAGATGTAAAACGGGTTGGTCACGTGATCAAATCCCATAAAGCCCGACGGGTTGGTCACGTGATCAAATCCCATAAAGCCCGAAATGGAAGATTTGATCATGTGCCAACCCGTTTTACATCTCAATAAAACTCAAAAAATGATACCTTATTACTTATATTTACATTTGTGACTTATTCATACTTTATATTTGCCTGATTGTTACTTTTAACGTGTGAAATGCGTTAATTTTTCAAACTCAACGGCATGTATGTAATCCACTAAACGCGTGTCGATCCTTTATGACGTCACAGAGAAATTACGTCGAACGTTTATCCAAACACACATCTATGACCTCTTGACCCCATACCTGTATTTACACAGTTATAAAAACGCTTGCCTTCAGTAGTGTTATGTAAAGGAAAACATTTGCAAATGTAAATATTTAAGAAATAAGGTATCATTTTTTGAGTCTTATTGGGATGTAAAACGGGTTGGTCACGTGATCAAATCCCATAAAGCCCGAAGGGCTTTTATGGAAGATTTGATCATGTGCCAACCCGTTTTAAATCCCAATAACACTCAAAAAATGATACCTTATTACTTATATTTACATTTGTGACTTATTCATACTTTAAATTTGCCTGATTGTGACTTTTAACGTGTGAAATGCATTATTTTTCAAACACAACGGCATGTATGTAATCCACTGAACGCGCGTCGACTCTTTATGACGTCGCTGAGAAGTTACGTCGAACGTTTATCTATACGAACATCTATGACCTCTTGACCCTGTACCTGTATTTATTCAGTTATAAAAACGGTTGCTTTCAGTAGTGTTATATAAAGGAAAACATTTGCAAATGTATATATGTATAAATAAAATTGTCATTTGTGACTTTGAACAAGTGATGTATATATCAAAAATTATAGATTTACAATTTAAGACAGCTAAACAAATCCGTTATTTTAGAGTTTTTTAATAAAAATATGTTATGTAGATGAAACAATAGAGATAAACGGACAGTATCCATTCAAATGATACGATTCAGGAACAGAGCAAACACATAACCAATATAATATCTTTTTTGTTTTAACGGTAAATGTGTAGCTCCTCATAATATTAATCGCAATTAAAAGAGAAAATGAGATTGTAAGCAAAATTTTAAGCACAATAACGAGGAAATGTTAAGTATGAATCCACACATTGACATTACAGGTCTGTATTTACGGCAAAAATACAATATTTTACGAAATTATTCCAAATACTAGGGGTATCAAAATGTTTATATTTTTATACTTGTCAAGCATGGTTCCTTAAGTAAATCTGAAAATGTTATCATAAAGTTCTATATTTTTTTTCAATGAAAAATTGCAAAGGAAAATAATGCTAGTATTTCTGGAAAAGTTAAACATTACATAATATCAAAGCTCATCAGGAGAGTTTCCATACTGCTGTTACACTCTAAAAATGCCCATTACATTATGCACATTGGTTTATAAAAATCAATACTGAAGAAAAAAATCATTATGAATGATTTTATTTTCTGAACAAAATCAACTCCTGAATCTCTTGAACTCTTATTTTCAGAACATTTGATATTGACATTTTTCTGGGCCTAGTCTTCTATTTTACGCAATTGTTACAATTCGCTTGTAGGACCCGGAGGAAAACAACAAACCGCGTGGTTCTTGTAATAACTAGCTGTTGTCGTATAAAGAATTCTGGCGGGAAAAGCTCTGTCAAATGCAATCAAATTGTCATTTGCAAAGATATTCATAAAACCGGTCAGTATTCCGTCTCACGGGTATTGATTCTTGTTTAAAGGAACAAGATTAAATCTTCAAGAAGTGAGGTTTTCTCACATATTTTGATCTCCAGACACCTCTGACACTGACATAGTATGTTTTCGATTTCTTCCAAATAAGAAAACCCCCAATTTCAATTACCTTAATTTACAGGTCTTGAAGAGAGAGAGAGAGAGAGAGAGAGAGAGAGAGAGAGAGAGTACAATTAAAATTTATCGGAATGTTTTTCCAGTGTACGAATTAGTAATACAACCTCTATTGCGTGGATTTAATAAATTACATTTTCTCGTGTGATCTCCCTATTTTCCTAATTGACTTAAATGACACTTCGATTTGTCGCCCTTCCCGGATGCCAACCTTAAAAAGTAACCAAATGAGCTTGCTCACAGCAACAATTTTTATCAATTACGAATTAACAAATGATTTTAAATTTGCATGATAATATTTTAGCAGTGTCATCACCTGCGTATCTTAAAAAAAAACGTTTTCTTTGTATGGTCTCTGGGTACATTTTATGTAATATTTTTAAAAACTATTTATGAATGAAATTAATTTTAAGCGAGGAAACACCTGAGGAATCTTAGTATTTAGTAAATAATGTTTTCATTGGTAAAAACATATTTCAATGAAATTAGTTTCACCTGTTATTATTTTTACTCTTATAAATTTTTTCCTCATAATATCAAACTTCATACTTTCATTAACTTTTTTCTTAAATACACTTCACTACCATTATCTTGTCGGAATACTTATCTCAACACCTGATTCAAAGTGATAAACAGAATTTTTGTAAAACAAAAAAATATAATTTCATACCATTATCTCTTTTTTTGCAACAATTGCTCAATAGAATTATGTTTCACGGACCAATGACTTAAAAAAAAAAGTCATGTTCGTGCTAGAAAATGAATTTTATGCTGAATATGTATTTGAGAAGACCACAAATTAAATATATTGACAGAAATGAATTAATCAAAAATGCGTGGAAATAGATAGAATTAAATTTTCAAAAGTTCAAATTTAAACAAAAAAATAGCGAAAAAAATGTATCTAATGTCCAATCCCATTCACTTTCAATTTTATCAATTGACCTAAATGGATAACTTTTGTAAAATAGTTTATCATTCTTCTTATTTGGACTATTGAAATTCGAAAATATGGTTCTGCTTAATGAGGTTGGTGACATTTTAAGTGTTCATTAAACCATAGAGAATTTTTAAAAGTACAAAATAGGTTTTTATTTTTTTTTTTTTTGAGAAATGAAGAAAGCAAGGCTAGAACTTCAAAATCCTTATTCCTTTGAGGAGAAAGAGTGTTTCTGGGACATAAAAAGAAAAAGAACAGGGAGAATTTAATGTACTGATAGTAATAATGCACTATGGAGAGGTTTTAAATATTTAATACATGTACACCTTATTTTAAAATTGACATTTTCAGACTAATGCGTTCGAAAAGTTCACGAATTTTGTTGTAGTTAATTATTGTACACTCAGAATCAAGCACTGAAGTGCATGACTCAATCTCTCACGGGTGGTATTAGTTGGACTGATTTTTTTCTGTTTAAAACTTTGATACACGTGTATATTTAGATCATCATTCATTCTTAGGCGTAAACCATCCCCTTACCTCAATGATTTTTTGCTAAATACCACGGATTTGTTCCTAATAAACATTTAATCCAATACAACTCCTTAGGACAAATACATGTACATTGTAGAAGGTATAGATAATAATGCAATAAAAATAATTGGCCTCCCAGTCCAGTATATGAATATAACATAACGGACTTTTGATCTTGACTACTGTTTGTTATTTTCATATTTTTTATCATAACATTTACAAATTGGTCAAGAAAGGAAAAGCTGTGATAAAAAATATGGTGATAATGAACAGTATTCAAGCTAAAACAATATAAATTTTGAGGCAGAGCAATCAAACACGGAGCTCTAAAACATCAGTGATGAGATCAGGTGCAATGGAGAGGTGAAGATCCCCTGCCGACCAGTTACATCCACCGTGTGCTCCTTGTAATGATCGGGAAATAACGGGAAAACCCGCCGACATTTCAATGCGTAAATTATTGCCTCATATATATTGAGTATGAAAAACGACAGTCAGCCAGGGGCAAAATTTAAAAGAAAACTTTAACCATGACTAAAATAGTATTGATAAAATTGCTAAAACACTAATATTTAAAAAAAGTTATACATCATTTGCACATCAGTAAAATGATCACTCTGATAGTATCCACTCTGAAGTCCAATGCTAACTTATGCTTTTCAAACAAATTTTTAGGCCATTAGTAAACTGAATTGTCGACGGATTTTTCCGTTATCAACCGATAATGACAAGGAGCACATGGCAGCTCTTACCGGTCGGCTGGGGATGCTCACTCCTCCACGGCTTCTGATCCAATCCCTGATGTTGTAGAGGACATCGTTTACTCTACTCTTGATTTGTATTGCTTAAAGGACTTCTGAGCTGAATAATGTTCGTTATCTGTATATGTTTCATTTCACTGGAGAAGCAGTTGTTTATTATGCGAAGTTAGAAAAACTTTATATGTGAGAAATGGTTTTGTGAAATGTTGAAAAATCTTAATGATATAGAATCCAACAATATTACCCGAGTTTTGAATATATTTGCTCAGTCATGGCATATTATCATATAAGACGTTATCAAATGTCTTTAACATTAAATTACAACTTATATGTAGTTAGCCAATTAATTAGAACAGGTTGCGACTAGAGGGGGCACTATTTAGCTGGACGCTTGCATACAAAGCTGAATTATCTCGAAATATCGCTCTCATCATGAATATTTTAAATATTATCAATTTAAACTAACTAGTTTCCTAAATTGATTAAATATCTTTGTTTAAACCATTATTTTTAGATTATTTGAAAATATACATAAAGGCATCATGATAGATAATAAAGATGTGTTTATTGACCAATGAATTGGCTCTCTTTACACGAATAGAGCAGAAGAATTTTTTTTTTCACAGATAATTCTAAAAAGTCAAGAAAACGAATGTACTGGACCAAAACCAAAAAGAAAAATCTCTTCATCATATAATTCTTGAAAAAAAGGCATAAAACACGGACCCCAGAGGTACGATCAGGTCCCTATGAGAAGTAAATTTTTGTCAAACATGACACATACGAAAACGTTCGAAAATTAATTTTAAAAAATGATTTTATTTTTCAATTTTGAATGTCAAAATTATTATACAACGATATTACTATGCACTTAAGATTTGTATTATAAGTACTCCAGTAGTATTTTTGAGCTCGAGCACTTGTCTTTTTCACCCTCGAAAAAATTTTCACTTAATTGGAGATGCCACCACTTGACTTCTAAGTTTTGGAATGAGTGCAATTTTTTCAAAGTTTTCAGACTACTGTTTTAGTGTTTGTTGTTGTTGTTGTTTAACGTCCCCCTCGAAAATGTTGCACTCATTTGAAGACGCCACCGCTTGACGAACATGACGGACAAAGCTCACTCGGCACTTAGGGGCATTGAGCAGAGAAGGATCTTAATCGTGTCAGCATAAACTGCGACACAGAACCTCTATTTATACGGTCTCATCCTAAGGACCGATCTCCAGGACCCAAAGTGGGATTCGAACCTGCGACTTAAGTATCAACTCCTTATATCAGGACTCCAGCAGACTATTTGTAATTGTTGTTAACAATGCAAACGTCTTGATTAACATGATTTCAACAATAATCCTGAAAAATTCTCTTATAACTGAAGAATTCAATGACACGATTTCCTTTATCTTTTTCTCTTGAATTCAAACACAATTATATTTCATTTTAGTTAAAAGAAATATTTCGGGAAGCAACTTTTTTTCTAAACATGAATGAGAGAGTCAATGATCTTAAGATGATTTAGTCACCAAGACCATTTAATTCTAATCTTGATTTGCTTCATAAAATAATTTAAAACTGGTCCTCATATCCGCGCATTTTCGTCTTTTGAGAAGAGACAAGAAAGATGCATCAACCGATAGCATTATAAAATCAATTTAGAGTTCCTTTGTACTTGATTACGTATATCGATGTTTATGATCAGGGTTTTCGAAGTTTGCATTAACTCACTAATAGGAGATGACGTTCGATTGATTTATATTGCAGTTAATTAATATTTTACCCATACATTTTCTTTTTTATCATATAGCTCTGTGATACTAGGACACAAAATTTCTTTAAAAAATTCTTCGGTTAAATATTCAACAAGAATAAATTTTATATTTATGGCCTGTACGTGTTTGTGTTATTCTATTTCTGATAAAAAGAGCAATAAGAATTGCAATGACATAAAGCATTTTTTCGGTGAGCATATCTTTAATTCAATATTAACACAATTATTAATCCCAAAAGACTGATGAGAGCTTCAAGTAGTGTCATATAGTGCAATTTTACAATGATTCAGGTTTCTTAAATGTGTTACTATGTCATATAATTTTTAACACGAAAGAAATAATAAAAAAGTTCTGATGAGAATTATTTAAAAAGGAAACACCTGTATTCAAGCCATCTTTAAAATAACGATTACTGGTCATCTCCCGAAGAATTGGGTCGGTAGTTAGGTATAGGGAGAATTTTTCAACATAATTTTTCAACATACATTTTGGCATGATAAGAACATTCAATGATAAGTAAGAAAAATAGTAATGATTCTTGGAGGTTTTAAAATACATGTAGGTTTTGAGTAGGGCCACTTTAGCCAATCGGTCGGGAGAGGCACATGAAGAGAGATAGTGCAACATGTAAAGAGGGTAAATAGTTTAATAAATTATTGCCCGCGTGGTGCAGTGATTAGATCATTTACTATAAAATAGCGGAAAAATGAGTTAATTTTTACTGCACATAACAGTTTTGAATCCCATGGCTTGAAATGAAGAACGGTCCTGCAACTGAGACCATATACAAGTAACCCAAAGCCCCATGTCTTAGTAGGTGCCAGCACAAAAAAGACCATTTACTGCTAAAAGGTTCAATCAGCCAAGTACAGGTCTAAAATATTCAGTTCTTTAGCGGTAAGAGTAGGCACCTGAATATGAGTGAAACGGGAAGAAAAACAAGCAAACAATAAGAATCACGTAAAGGAACAAAAGTTATTTCTACCAAAAAGGAGAAGACTTAATGGAAAATCTATCTTGACGATATAGTTAACTTTACTTGAGGCAAAATCTTATTTTGACAATACGTGTATTTATCTATTTGTTATTAAATTTCCAACATAAAAGAATGACAGAGAGGTATGCTTTACATTTCTCCCTTTATAATTACCGGTAAGACCTTAGATACTCATATATACGTCTCAAACAAGAACCAACACATGTGTAATGTACTGTACTTGTTAATTCAAATAGATAAAGTTAAACAGTATGATATATTTATACCGCCGCTTGAAAAGCAGGAAAGTATATACATGTATGGATCAGGATGTCCATACGTCCTTCCGTCCGTTTGTACGTCCGTCTGTTGCGCTTTCGGGTACTCATCTCTTTTTCGCAACACCTCTTTTACCACTAAATGAAATTTAATGAGATTTTTAGAGAATCTTTGTCATTTAGTGGCATTGTGACCTCCTATTTTGCTTTTTGATCGGACACATATTTTTGGTTTCCAAGAGCAAAACATGAGCATGGCCATATTTTCTATAATGTTGAAGGGTGTCAATCTCTTATCCGCAACTCCTCCAATACCACAGAATAAAACTTAATGATACTTTCACAGATTCTTTATTGCATTATGTCAGTGTGACCTCCTATTTTGCTTTTTGATCGGACACTTATTTCGAGTCTTACAGTGCAAAACATGGACTTTGCCTTTATAACCATATGGGAGACAGGAGGGGTATTTTTTAGTGAGCTTCTCACAGTACATCTAGTTTTTAATACATTGTCGGCATTGGCTGGACAGGCAGATTTATAAGTAATCGTGTACAAAAGTGATAACAGGGACTAAAGGCGCAACCGTGACACCTAAACGGGTAAATGGACCAACATTACACTAAGGGATAACCAGTGCAATTTTTTTTCAATTCCTGATAGTATCAGGGAAAAGTATAAGAATTGCTTTGTACAATAAGTTAAATAAAACCTTTACTTTTTTTATTTTGTTTTCTTACAATATCAGTCTGTAGAGCGCTAGCTCAGTGATCGGGAGGTCGTGGATACGAGCTTCGGCCACGTTTGAGTTTAAACGATAAAAAAGAAACAACTGTTCTTTTAGCCGAGCTCTCAGAACTTTCAAGAGAAAGTTGCGGGTCTTTCGGATGAGACCTTCAAGGTTTTAAAGTTTCAAAGACGTTTATAGTAATCTCACAACCAAGCTCTATGATAAACATCATGAGTTTAATTTTTTATCATCAACTTCCCTTACCTATGTAGCAATATACCTTCATCACCTGTATACGGAGTTTATATATTATAGTTAATTCGATACGCAAGGGCATGCTCTATGTATGAACAATATCTTAAACGAGATAAATTATTGACAAACAAGTTGATGAAACAAGAATTTCAGCTGTTTCGTTTACTGTAATAATTTCGTAAGTACTATGGCCGATACAATGACCTTGTCAGCAAATACATCTTATCATTGAGTCAAATGTTGACTGACATTTTTCATAAAAAATTGTTAGTCATCATTTAAAAACACTGAATTGACGACGGATTTCTCCTTTTTTTTCCCGACCATGACAAGGAGCATACGGCGGAGGTGACCGGTTGGCATCACTCCTCCATGACACCTGATCCCACCCCGATGTTTAGGAGGTCCGTCTTTGCTCTTCTCCTATTTTGTATTGATTATGGACTTTTAATATTGAATTCTGTTCGTTATCTCTATAAATTTAACCTTAAAAACTGATGCCTTGCGTTACTGCAGGCGTTGGCACAACAAAGAATGCTGACTGCAAAGAGTTCCGAGTAAAATTTTAAATTTAAAGTCCTTCGCCGTTGTATAAAGACGTCTAAAATGCGTAAAATAAAAATTCAAATTGGACATCAACATTAATGTCACAACATGCGTACTTTCAAACGAAACACCATTTTGTTCCGAAATGATCTGATTCTGTCCTGCATAAATTCACTAAACACCTATAACTCACCGAGTATAACGTTAATACAACATGCAATATTGTGTACCCTTCGAGGTGACGTGATCGACCAATGTACCCTATATTTGATATGAATTGTTTGTTAACTTATTAAAGTTTTACCTAATTTATTTTTACCAAAAATATATTTTAATTAACCTACTAAAATATACAGATGCTTATTATTTTAGATTATAAAAAAAAAGATTTTTAAAAACCCAGCCTTGTCACAATGATATTTGATTATTACATGTCAAAACCACTCCAATGTTTCCATCAAATACGAAATCGATGTTTTTTTAAATAAAAAAAAAACAAATATGCTTTCAAGCGAAATATATCCAAAAGATGCAAATTGCAACAGAAAAGGCATATGTGTCATCTTCCCATCACCAAAGGGGTAGTCTGCTTACAATGAGTATTCACCCGAATGTGTGATATTACCCGGTAAAATTGAAACTCTTCATGAAAACAACGAAATGTTTTGACAAAATTTGGAAATAATTATGTAATTTTGATCAACATTGATTATCAGCCAGTTTGAGAAATCGTACAGATTTAAAACGAAGTTGGAATTTCGTTATAGGACTTTCTTTTACCCAGTTTTGACCATTTACATATCATGTTATCTCTAGTACAGGATAATAAGTTAGATATAGGCGGAAGTTATTTTACCTTTTTCCATACTTTGAATTCACTAAAAATGTCGTTGTCTGGAATCGTGTTGGTATAAGCTTATATTCCAGTTTTGACCATTTACATACAGTATCATGTTATCTCTAGTACAGGATAATAAGTTAGATATAGGCGGAAGTTATTTTACCTTTTTCCATACTTTGAATTCACTAAAAATGTCGTTGTCTGGAATCGTGTTGGTATAAGCTTATATTCCTTTGAAAAAAAAAACAATACGAACTTTTTCGATGACATTTTTTGATATGTCCTTATCTAATTCTTTTCAATAATTCTGCAAGTTTCAAATGTATTTAGATAGAGTATATACATATTTAAAAAAAATCCAAGGTTTTTAAGATGAAACATATGGAGATAAAGAACAGTATTCAAGAACAAAAGTTCATTAAACATTACAAAATATATAGGAGCAGAGCAAACACGATCTCCAATACATCAGAGGTGGGATCAGATGCCATTGAGGAGTGAGCATTCCCTGCCGACCGGTGTGTGCTCCTTGTCATTATCGGTAAATAACAGGAAAATCCGTCGTCAATTCAGTGTATAAATAATGGACTAACGATTAGTATGAAATTAAAAACGTCAGTCAGGATTTGATTCAATGTTAAATTCTACTTGCTGACAAGGTCAATGTATCGACCATAGAACTTACGAAATGATGACTTTAAACGAGACTGCTGATTTTCTTGTTTCGTCAATAATTTACCTTGTTTTAAAAATTGTTCATACGTAGAGCACGTTCTTGCATGTCGAATCAACTGAGATATATTAACTCCGTATGCAGGTGATGAAGGTATATTGCTGCATAAGTAAGGGAAGTTGACGATAGAAAAGTTAAAGTCATGACGTTTATCATAGAGCTTGGTTTTTATATTACCACTCACGTCTTTTTCAAGTAAAATATTCAAATATAAAACAGATGTGACGGACTCTGCGGTATCTTTTATCTCATGCTCGCCTAGATATATCGAAAAGACATAAGAATGGAAATTGTCATTGTTAATTGACAATGCGTCGTCGATATATTTAAATGTCGAGTTGAATGCCAGAGCAAGTGTTTTTTACTTTTCAAGCATAAGATTTTGCACAAATTCTGCTTCATATAAATACAAAAATAGATCTGCTAATAACGCCCTCTCTTTAAGCGGATCTTTCACACCTGAATATTTGTGATGTTTAAAAATTTTGGTCAGTTTTTTTAATTTCATTCGATTTTTTTCTTCATTTTAACCCTTTGAAATTATATTTATTTTCAGATATTGGAGGATTTTAATTTGATTTGAATACATCTTATTATATCATATATACATAAATGCAATTTTTGCTTTTCTTTAATCTGTTTTTGAAGATTCAAATAGAAATTATGTCTATTTCAATTATAACTCCGTTTTTTCAATTCAACGTATTATATCATTAAACTATGAAATTTAAAGTATATATGGCTTTCAAAAATGTAAAATTAATTTTAATAAAATGAATTACAATTTTTAAATATTTTCAAAACTCAAAGTGAAATACTTTGGAGCCTTATTTTTTTGGATATTGAGTCTTTTATTAGAAACAAATACAAGCAACAAAAGTCAATGATACTTCATTGGTGAAGAGATCCTGCTTAAAGTGATTTGAAATAGGATTATATAGGAAACCATATCCTATAGTAAGGTACCCCAATTTTCTTGTGTGAAAACTGTTAAATTAAAACTTAAAGTAAAATATCTTGAAAAAAAAATCTTATATTATTGAAAAACGTGTCACCTGGTCACCTGGTCACCTGACATTGAGGCACGTGGTGTACACTATCACTCCAGATAGGATAGAACTAATTAAATCCTTGCCAATTCCTTCAATCCTATTTCGTAGTATTATATTTTTTGTTTAATGATATACATATATGGAGATAAACAGTTTTCAAGGGCAAACGTCTATATTTTTGTTTAACCTATTATGTTGTGCGAAGAATGTTTTGGGAAAAATGAATTACGAGGATTAAAAAAGATTTATATATTTATAATTCATGTGTGACGAAAGATAGTAATTCTAATTCAAATTGAATATAAGCATATAATGTTTAAGAAATCAGTATTTTCCGAGAATACACCATGAATTTTACACAATAACCAAGTCAGTATCCTGAATCTAGATAAATTTTTTGTTTTCGGTTGATATGAGCCTTATGAACGGATATTTCCATGCACTTTTCTTTTCCAGAAGCCAATTTTGGGGCAGAAAATTTTATAAGAACAAAAACCTTCTTCCATACCTTCTTTTTAAACATAAATGTTTTTTTCTATTCTTTATTCCAAAGTTTCAAAATGCTACTGAACTGATTGTTTTATATACTTATGTAAGATGTTCATTGGCAACATGCTCACCTTTTCATTTCACAATTAGTTTTCAGACGTGAAATCGGGAGATACGAACAGCGTACACGCTCATAAACTAATAACAATAAGGAACAGAGCAGATGTAGACCTTGACAACAGTATAAAAATGATTAAAATACAAGTGTACCTTATAAGAGTTGTGATATTGACAATACTTAAATATTCATATAGTGTCAAAATAACAGCGTATAATGTTAAGGAATTAGTATGGAGTGTTAAAATAGCAGCATATAATGCTTATTAATGATTGGCATATAATGACAACGTATCAGCATATAATGGTAAAGTATTAGCACATGATGAGAAAGTATCAAAACTTTTTTTGATCACAGATTTATCAGAATATAGCTCCAGAGAATCAGTCTTTAATGATAAATATCATGAGAATGTGACTATTATCAACATGAGGTTGATAAGACGTTCCAGAACTATTCTTTAAAAAGTCAATTTGCCGGAATACTCAATGCGTTTTACACAATAATTTGTTCGGTAGATATGTGCCTCAATGTAATTGCATTTGCTGTTTTTTCACCCAAAAAGCGATTTTAAGACCGAACTTTTTTTTTTTAGAATTTTTTTTTCGACATCTTCTTAAACAGAATATATACTTTACTTTTTTCTATGATTTAAAAATGCAACTAAATTTGAAATACAGAAGAAAGTTGCTCTTGGGTCACACGCTAACATGTTCTTTTATGATAAATTATAGAGGCACGAACAATTTTTTACGCTCAAATGTCCTTTCAAGCAATACAAATTAAGAGCATAGGAAACGCGGACCCTTAAAACATAAAAAATAGATCAGGTACATTCGAAGAGTGAGCATCACTTGTCACCTCAGTCACATGCTCCTTGTCATGATCGAACAAAAAAAAAAACAGAAAAATATGTAAACAATTCAGTGTATAAATAATATCTTCACCATTAATATAAAAAAAATCAGTTATCACTTGACTTAATGATAAATTGCATTTACCGACAAGGTCACAGTTTCGAACTTGCAAAAATGATGACTTTAAATGAGACTTTTTTTGTGACTCTTGTAACATCAACATATTTGTTATTAGCTTGCCCTGTTAAAGAATTGTCAGCCGAAGAGCAAATTTTATTTTGGTGAATCATTGAACAACTATTGTTATCATAAGGTAAACACTTAACAGGTATGGGGTATTACTTTCCAATTTAATCCATATCACATTTTAATGATACGATATGGTTTATTATGGATTAAAAATGTGATAAAAAATAGGAAAGCTTATATTCAGAAAAAGCACAGGTTGGTTATGATGACGTGTTTGGATCAGTATAGAATAGGATACATTTTTCTGTAGCAGCCTTAAAGCTGATTTTTTATTTAAATGCTAGATTGCTTGATGAACAATACGTTTTCAGCTGATCCGATGCTGCATAAAACATATAACTGTTACAAGATGTAGTATTTATGTTTGTAATTCATGAGATTTATGGAGATAACGAACAATATTTGAACTCAAAAGTCAATAAAACAATGAAATCAGGAGCAGATCAAACACGAACATTTAAAACATCACAGGTGGGATCAGATGCCAAGGAGGAGTAAGTATATCCGGCCGACCAACGGTCTTCGATGATGAGACCACCCTTCCATGCCGCGTAGCAACAGTCAACAACTGGGCAAAATTGGCGCGCCCACAGTTCAGAGTTTACTTTAATTTTATAAAACATTCAGTATTATATAAAAAAAAATTGCATGTAGTTGTGGGTAACAGTGAAAATCTTTACCCCTCGAAAGCTATCATAAACTCGGCTGAGCCTCGGTTGACAATTTTTTTTGGAGGTAAAAATTTTCAATGTTATCATCAACTACATACATGTACAGACTTGTTGTGTGCCTTGCTTAAGCTGGTGACTCTAATAGTCGGTTATTCAATATGTTGATGCTTCTAATTTGAAGGGAAAAGTGTGTTTGCTGTGCTTTACAAATCTGTTGTAAACTTCGTGACACACAACAAATTGATCTGCATAGTCTCGGGAGACATAGAAATTTACCATGGATTGTATGGAATTATGACTTTTTATGACACGTAAAACATGTATATTTCACGATAAAAGTAATCCGCTTAAGGAAGTACATCCTTACATTGCAGAATCAAATTTCTTTTGTTCATGTGAGCGTAATCGGAAAGATTGATACATTTTTTTCAATTGCTTCTGGTTGTCAAAGAAAACAAACCAAAGATTAATTAATTTGCGTTGTTTGGAAAGGTGAAATAAAATATACACGTAATGCTTAAAGACTTACTTTAACTTGAGAATTGTACTAAAGATGGGGCTGTATATATAAGACGGCAAGCTTATTGTACAGTCTATGTAAACACCACCATAGTTTGAGTTCCGAATTGCCATTATGTAGGGATTGTACCAATTCGTAATCGATTTTGTGACTTTCATTTGACCAATGAATGATTTCAGACAAATGTGTTAAAACCACGAAAAAGAGTATATGGGACCTGTATACTCTTGCATTTTGCTGCTTGTTTTTAATGTAATTTTATAATTTTATTTTTGATGAAAAATTTTAATTATTCTTATTAACAGAAATAAAATTCAGTTTAATGAATTGAGTTTATATATCTAAGGAATGTTTAAATGTTTTGTGTGAGTTTTTGGTGTGTAAATCACATAAACTTGTCACGTAGGCATATTTTATGAAGTGCGCAAGCACGTTATGAAAAATATGCCTGCGTGCAAGTCTGTTCGATTTTCACACCAATAATTCAGAAAAAAAAATTAGATAATTCAAACATTCCACATATTTACATATTACATATTTGAAAGCACATAAAAAAATACTCAAATGAATTTTTACTTCCCTAAATCTTTGCACATTTTAAACGTCTCCGTACGTAGCATTATTGTGACGTCAATTTAGCGCAAGTTTACCGTGTTATTTCTACAAGTGAGTATACATGAAAAAATGGCATCCAAATCAATTTCACAATTAGCTTAGTAGAAAAACACAGCAAATGTAGATATATTTTTTCTTATTCAAATTCAATCACACAGAAATTCGCTCGTAAACAAGGCAAGAAGTCCAGATTTGCTATTATTTGTATTTTCTTTTATATTGTGTTCAATTTGTTTTGTCCGTACTCAGCACATGCACGGACAATCAATACTTTAGAAAAGGATTGGCTTTCTCACGTTTCTTCACGTGATTTTCTGGATTGAATTTTTCATATCATTCATAAAACACAATGATTTTCCTTTTTTTAAATCCTTAGTTCTAAAGATATAGTGCAAAGATGTGTGAAACAAAACGTGTCCCTAAATTCGTTTTTTCAAATCATTACCAGATATGAGAAGTATTTTCAAGAACTTTTTATTAGCTTTTGTTGTAAAATGCAAGATGTTTCTGTGATACCATACTGAACTTTTATAATAAATATTGACTTAAAATCATCTTTAACAAAAAGCATTATGTTCCTGTACATACATGCAATTTAAAAATTAAAAATGACGTTTTTCATTGTAATTCGTCTATTTGTCTTTTTTTTTATTGCTCTTTAATAATGGAAATACCCTAAAGCAATGCTTATCAAAACAAAGAAATTAATGATGTGTAAATTATCTTTTTTCGCGAAAAGAGAAAATATAACTTGAAGATATAATTTTGAAAAAAAAATATTTTGGAGAAGAGAAATATGTAACCAAACCGACTAAGTTTCCAATAATTTTGTCGAATTTCTAAATCAAAAAAAGGAAAACACTTCTTACAGTAATGTCTGCCGTCTTAAGAGGATTTTCTTATACATGTAAGTAGCAATTTGGGGAAAATCAAACTTATGGGAAAAAATTAGAAAGAAGTAGAGCATTGAAACAAGTGAACTAATTATGTAAAACAAACCTGTCAGACACTCCTAGTTGAACAATTTATATCGAAATAAAATTTGTTACTACTATTACCGAATCTCAATTTCTATCACAATAGCGATAGTTGTGTTTTTGTTTGAATAAAGTAACATATATCAAGAAGATCTTTATTTCCTGAACAATCCTTGGTATCGAATTTCGTGGTTTTTTTTTTATAGATATGAAACTTATTTCATAATTATAAAAACTTAAGTGTTGGGGATTGCATAAAGTTGGGAGATTGCATCATTATACTGGTCCATACAATGTCAAACTATCTTCTTTTTCAGACTCTTCATACTTAAGGAGAATAAAGTTCATTCATTTATTTGGAATACAGTTGGTGGTGTCCAGTATACGCGTAGATGTTTTACCACAAAGAAAAAAAAACAAATTCCTATTATTCCAAACTCCTGTTGAATTTTACCCAGTAAACATATGGTGTTTGAGAGCATGTTTGATGGTGTCCAGGAGAACGAATAAGGTTTTCCTTTTTTGTTTTTATTCTTGTGATCTAATTTCTTGTTCATGGCGGGGGTGGGGGTCTTTTTCAAGAGACAAATATCCCAGAATATCTCCTTCATTACAATCAGCATGCAGTTCATATATTTTGCAATATGATTAAATGACTTCTTTAAATATGATACCGAAAAAACAAAAATACAAAGTTCATCTATGTTATAATAATATTAACCCATTTTTCATTGTTATACTGTTCGTGGATAGATAACTCACCTATTTAGGGGTAGATCCAGCGCTGCATTAGGAATTAAATTAACACTAAAATATGTAGAATACCTGTTGAAAAAGTTTTATTAATCTTAACTTAATTTTATGTCTGGTTTTGTTTTAACAGCTTCATAACTACACAATGGGTTATCTACGACGTATTTTTTAAACTAGGTCCTTACTTTCAAAATGTTCTATCAAACTAATAACTTTTTTTATTTGAATACCATAAATAAGTCATAAACTATATGTAACTAAAACAACCATAAAAGACATATCTTTGCATGTTTATTTTCATACAACAAGTTTGAGTGTACATAACTCTAAAACTTCATCAGCCAAAATTGAACATGAAGAAAAGTGGTAACATATTTAATTTAGCTATGCACCAAATCACATTAAATTTATGTTAAAACTTACGAAAATCAAAAATATTCATTTGCCAAGAGAATATTTGAAATCTTTATTGGAAAATATTAATGAATTGAAATTGAATCTGTCCACGTCTCTCAGAAAAAAGATTTCATTATCTTTATTTCTTATAATTATCAAAATCGAAATTGTTTTAAACGAGATAAACTATTGACAAACAAGTTGATAAAACAAGAATATCATCAGTCTCGTTTAAAGTCATCATTTCGTAAGTTCTATGGTCGATATAATGACCTTGTCAGCAAAAACAATTTATCATTGAATCAAATCCTGACTGACGTTTTTCATACCAATTGTTAGTCCATAATTTATACACTGAATTGATGACGGATTTTTCCGTTATTTCCTGATCATGACAAGGAGCACACAGCGGGTGTGACCGGTCAGCAGAAGATGCTCACTCCTCCATGGCACCTGATCCCACCTTTGATGTTTCGGAGGTCCGTGTTTGTTCTGCTCCTATTTTGTATTGTTTTATGGACTTTGAGATTGAATACTGTTCGTTACCTCCACATCCTTCCCTATGACATTTTTTCTTTAAAACTATTTAGAATAATATATAAATTTAACCAAAACACATATACCTTATAATGGTTGACCAGAACAATTTAACAGAACAGATTTGAATACGTACACCCCCATTTTTTGGAATATTATTTTTTTAAAATAAATCATTCTCCGCAACTTTTTGTAAAAATCTAAGTTTAAAATGATGATATAAGCCTAAACACAAAAAAGATGACAAATTAGTTTGTTAAAAAAAAAATTAAAAAAGCCTTAATTCCATAAAGTGAATTAAGAAATTTGAGTCTGTGTTTGTTCTAAATGACATATAGATCCTATGGACAGAGTGCAAAGTGTCTCTTTCCATGAATTATATATATTAAATGCTTTGTACACTCAATGCCACTTTAATAAACATTATTTGTAAAATCATCCAAAAAGATTTTATTTCTAAGACAAGTGGTAATCAGAATTTTATATTGGTGTGTATAATTAAAACCGGATCCGTAAAAGTATAGATCTTCCTTTAGTGATATGAAACATATGGAGATAACGAGTAGTATTCAAGATCAAAAGTCCATTAAAAATACAAAATAGGAGCAGAGCAAACATGGACCTCCAAAATAACAGAGGTGTGAAAAGGTGCCATGGAGGAGTGAGCATCCCCTGCCTACCGGTCACATCCGCCGTGTTCTCCTTGTCATGATAGGAAAACAACGGAAAACATGATATTTTTGTTTCATCAACTTGTTTGTAAATAATGCACCTCGTTTTAGAAAGTGTTATACGTAGAGCGTATGCATGCTCTTGCGTATCGAATCAATCAAATAGGTCAACTATCCACGAGCAAACTATGTTTCTATCAATTATTCTTCGGTGGTACATATATGTGCAAAGATCTAATTGAGATAATATAAATATTGAATGCAGATGTTGAGTGTAACATTAAAAATTATTATCCCAAGAAAACCATTGATAAACGAGGCGCAGCAGTTGGCTCGTAGATAGTTGACTAATTTGAGGAGATTCGACATGCATATGCTCTACGTATGAACAATTTCTAAAACGAGGTAAATTATTGACAAACATTTTGATGAAACAAGAAGATCAGCAGTCGCGTTTAAAGTCACTAGTTCGTAAGTTCTACGGTCGATACAATGACCTTGTCAGCAAAAACAATTTATCATAGCAGATGTTGACGATGATTTTCTTGGGGTGAAAATTTTTAATCTTACACTCAACCACATGCAATATAATTATATTACACATGTACTGAATGTTTTATACACGCATAAATTCTGCGCAGTCAACATTATTTGGAATGTAACCCGTTGTCAAGCAATGTTGACTGTTGCTACGTGGCTTCATTATTCAGCAGGTAATAGAGTTTTTAACAATTTTTCTGAAGAGTCAGATTCAACCAATTTGTATGAAAGAATAAAATTAAAAAATGCATTGTAATATGGTTTTTGATCCTACCTATACCTCTGTCTTAGATAAACTTTCATAATGTTATTTAATAGATATTTTTGATTGTTTTCAATTGTTTAATTTTTCTTTGAGTTATTTTATGCGAAATTTTTTAATGACATTTCATCACAAATAATTTGTTAACTCTCACTAAATAAAAGATTTTATTACATATAACTTGCAATTCTATAAACTACTTAATTAGATTAATATTTTGTTTGTAGTTTTTACCTATTACATTGAATACCAAATTCCAGTCTGTATGATTCTCAGTAAGAATCCCGTATTTGACGTCAGACCTTCAGTTTGTTAAATTTCAATTAATCTGATTTCTTGGAAAACCTTTGAGATTCAATATTCTCTTTTACGTTGAACACTTCTTATTGTATCTTTTAATTCGACTTGATTTGTTAAAAATGCAAGTAAATTTTTAGAAAATTTCTTTCCAAGACTAGGAATCATGCCTATAATATTTGACAAGCAATTATTTTGATTTAAACTTAATTAGTTCTAATTTCTATAAGAGATCTGGAAAAATATTAGTGCGAACTTGTTCTCACAGGTTGAATAAAGCAAACTTTAATTAGTTTTTTTCGGTGACGTCTTCAATTTTGCAACGTGTTTTTTTTAAGTCCCGTCTTTATTACCATATCCCATTTATTGTTATAAAACGAATAAACAGATAGAACCCCTACACCTGATTTTGTTATTTGTTGTAACAGGATAACAATGTATACGTGATGTCTCTTGAGTGGAGACGGATAAGAAGTAATTAGAAAAAAAAATGTGACACAAGGAAATTTTTGTGCATAGCTTATAAATATCTGTTTTAATTCAAGAGACATGATATTGTTGAACACGCAAATTGATTTTACTTACTATTTTACTTACTATTTTTTTCGTAAAAAAATAATGTGACATTTTCTTTGCTTTGCATTGTAAGCTTTGTATGATATTCCTATTATCTCAGATAAGTGCATATAAAAACATCAAGTATGAATTTAATAAATTTTTGATAACTGTAAGCTTTTACAATTGCTCTTGTTAGAATAAAAAATAGAAGTAAAAAATAAAATTAATCTTCTTATTTTTCTTGAAAAACAAAAATTACCCAAGTAATTTTATTATATTTTATATATAACAATAAAGAATTTTTCATGAGTTTTATGTATCGATTGAATCAGAATTAAGTGACTTAGGTGATTTGAATCAAAGAAGATACTTTTGCATTTATGCCAAACTCTTACGTTTTTTTTTTATTTCCGAAACCTCAACAATATCCAAAAATATCTCTTTTGGGTTTAAGACCTTCACAATTATTTGTCAATTATTATTATAACCATTCAGTTTCCTTGCATGATGAATTCTTAGAAATTGCCCTTCGGAAATCTATGCAAACAATCTCGGTTACAAGTTCGACATAAATGTGAAGATATATGATCTCAGATCACGAAATGTCAGCATTGATATTTAAAGCTTTATATTACATGTATGCAGTATAATCAAGTTATTAAAAAATAACCAAGAGTAGAAATCCCTTAAGTAGATACTATACAATTATGGACTCTTTTGGTGTTGAATATGGTTTGTTATTCACCAGAAAAATATTCATATTGACCGTGGCGAAGCCGAAGTCAATATGGATCTTTTTCTGGTAAATAACAAACCATATTCAACATCAAAAGAGTCCATAATTGTTCATTATATAGTCCCAATTTGAATTTATCTCAGATAAGTGCATATAAAAACATCAAGTATGAATTTAATAAATTTTATTGTGGCGAATATTGGGCACGGCTGTTTATCCAGAGACACAAATTATGAAAAGCTATTGGTGTCTCTGGCAACACAACAAAGCAAATATTACATATTAAATATTCAAACTCAGGTTCAAAGTTCAAAGGTCAAAGTTCACAAACACCATATCAGAAAGTGGTAAAAGCCTTGACCCTGGGAGGTGCAGAGGTCAAGCACTTATTTATGTATATCTAAATCCAAAGTTCACTTTTCAACTTTCATGAGTTACATGACTGCATATAAGGATAGTTACTTAGTGCCGCTCGTTTACGCCACAAGTTTCCGACCACGAGTTCTTTGTGGTAGGGAACTCCGCCACCATATGGGTGGGGGTAGAGCGGCAGAAGTAGCCATGCCCAAGCCAATACCTACCATGATTGATGAAATTGATTCCCTGTAAAATTAAACCTAACCCCCAATTATACATGGAGTCGATGTGATGACCCTAATTAAATAGTATCTAAGATTTTGGTGATGAGTAGATCAAAGAAATATGTACGCATACATGTATATATCACTACACATATAGAAACCAGGAATATATAAGCAAAATAATAAACGAGAAACAGATTAAATATTTAAAATCTACTATATCTGAATTAAAAGGAAACTGTACTAACCTTATTATTACTGGAAATATTATTACCTATTTATTGGAATTCAGCTGTACATGTATATCAAACTAATTTTATGAGAAAACAGGAGAAACAAATGTTTGATCCAATTCAGATAAGTGTACATATATGATCATACAAAGGTGAACATTTTATTGAACAAGTACCCCTTGAATTTCTTTGGGTAGGATCATGTGCTTAAGAAAAAGCATTCCCTACTGACTGTTAAAATTTGCCTCAAGCCCTATAAATATATATATATATTGATTGGTCCAATGGGACATTGTGTTGAAATTTAGAATAAAAACAAGGGCCTACCAATTGGTATGAAACGTTAAAATATGACCTACTTATGGGTTAAATTTACTAACACAGTCAGTAAAACAGCAAAAGAATTTACAAAATCTAAACTTTAAAGAAGGTTTATCTGTGTTTAACAAACTAAGTTACAATTCTGGTTAAAGCTATTACTGATTAGCAAACATGGCACAGTACGATTGATTTAGAAATAATGTTTAAATATACCATATAATGCTAGCTAGCTTAGGACACCCTACCACTAATATTCAGAGTTGGGAAATATGCCACACTTCCAGCAAGAAAGTAAATGATGTTCAAATTAGAATTTGTACAGAAGAATGTCCAATCAATGACCAGTTGGAGCCATGAAAATTAATACTCAAGCAGTCTTGTGATTTTAAGGTTTTGCCAAAAATTAAGTCCAATAAACAATTGTAGACTTAGTGAACACTATTGATCTTTATGCTTTGCTGATTAAATAATATTCTTGTAGTATATGAAATTAAAAGTTGTAAATATTTGTACAAAGCATAATAAATTGTTAAATTCTTTGTTTTCTAAATAACTTAAATGATAATCAGCTGCACATCATATTTTGATTGAATGATGTATGTGTTAAGTTTAGTTTTCATAAAAATTGAAAAATGATTAGAACATGGAAAAGACTACAATGAAATAGGTGCAGATCAAGTAATTTTGTAGTGTGTGTAGATTTTGAATGTTTAGTGTATGTAAAGGATGGAATCAATTATTATATATATAATATATAACCATGCAGCTACATGCAGGTCATGATTAATAAGTTTTATTTTTTCATGTAATCATGCAGTTTGTGTAATGTAAATTAATGGCTGTAATTCAAATATATGGGCAATTAGGCCTCCTCTTTTTTTTTTTAATGCAGTGTGTATGTTTAGTCCATGTAAATTAATGGCCGTAATTCAAATACAACATGGGCAATGGGCAGCCAGCAAAGAGCATGCCCCAAATCAAATAATCAAACAACATCAATCAACACATATTCACAACATTCAGCATATTGTAGCTACAGACTTTAATAAACAGTTGATTTTTATTTTTTAAATTAATGCATTGTGTATGCTTATTATAATTTTAATTATTTATTTTATTATTATTATTATTATTTTTTTTTTTTTTGTAAAAATGCATTTTGCATGTTTAAATTAGCGTATATAAATTGAGGGCTGTATGAATTCAAATACACCAAGGGCAATGGGCAGCCAGCAAAGAGCATGCCCCAAATCAAATACTAGTAATCAAATGTCAACCAACATATATTCACAACATTCAACATATTGTAGCTTCAGGTCTTGATTGACAGTTTTGTCTTTTTTTTTTTCTTTTTTTTTATTTCTTTATTTATTTATTTATTTATTTTTTGTTGTAAAAATGCATTGTATATGTAAAATAAGGACTGTATGAATTCAAATACAACAAGGGCAATGGGCAGCCAACAACGAGCATGCCCCAACAAATCAAATATTCAAACAACATCAAACAACACATATTCAACAACATTCAATATAATTTATAAGCTACACATACAACAAGGTAGCTGGGGGTACAGGATCAGATTTATTTATTTATTTATTTATTTATTTATTTATTTATTTATTTATTTATTTATTTATTTATTCATTTTTTGTAAAAATGCAGTGTATATGTTTCATGATGCAAGATGAAAATGTAAAATGCTCTGTGAGAGTAGTTGTGTTATTGATACATGTTATAAATTTATAAAAATTGTTAGAT
This sequence comes from Saccostrea glomerata, assembly GCA_003671525.1. Lineage (NCBI taxonomy): Eukaryota > Metazoa > Mollusca > Bivalvia > Ostreida > Ostreidae > Saccostrea > Saccostrea glomerata. The sequence goes on along the minus strand of PRKT01000213.1, from coordinate 299,923 downwards.
GGACAATGGATGGGCTTTATTTTGGGGAATTAATGTATTTAAATTGATTTTAGTGTAAAGGCTATTATGAATGAATTGAAAATCATATAAAACTTTTGCAATGTGCAACCCATAGATGCATGCATGTCTAGAACATTCATGAATGATATTTCAAATAAACATTGTTCCTAACAAAGGAATCAGCTAGATAGATCTATATTGTCATGAATTGAAATTGTCCATTTTGTTTAACTGTTTAGGCTGTCTTTACAGTCTAGCACATCAGAGCTGCACTAAAAGTATGATAATAATGGTGCCTATAAACTTGTAAGACACTACCTATAAATTTAAAGAGAGGTTAAAAGGAGATGTAGCAGAAATAAAACTGTTTACACTAAGTTTGGCAAAACCGGCCTACACCAGGAATTATCATCAGACTTCTACATGAATGATGTGTTCAGATTTCTACATGAGCACGACAGCCCTGCTGGAAGCGGGTATAACTTTATATGGCTAGAATTTGATAAAACCGTCCAAAATATTTAAGAGAGAAAAAATTTTAAATTGCATTTAGAATGTACCTTATTTTTATCTGAAATCTTGGCTGATTGCTAGTTAAAGTTGACCGCCCTGCCAAAAATGTACTAGCCCGCAAAATAATTTGTCTTTGAAAAATTTTAAATAGCAAAAATGTGATAGGGCTTATTCGCTACATATTCGATTCCTGACCTATAGGCTTCAAGATGAATTCTACCAATTTGCTTGTTACAATTTAGAACCAGTAATAGTTGATAACAGTTTTAAAAATATCAATCTGAATTCTAATTTATGGGAAACTTTTTAGTTTATTCGTCCAGCTGGGCGTCAATACATATAAATTTTTGCATCTCGGGCGGTCAGGTGCAAGGTTATTTCAAACACTGTAAAGAACCATGTCAAGTGTCAATTATGGTAATTTAAGTGATAATAATGTTACCCTTTTGTACTTTATAAAATTAACAATAGGTATATAACAGGTGAATTTAAATTTCCCATGTCAGACTGCTTTACAAGAGGTCATGACTATATTAAATCAATTTTAACAATAAATAACTTGCTTTCATTGCATTAATTATATATTATTTCCTGAATTTTACCATTAAAAATGTAACCCCTGATGTTGTTCATCAATGAGTGAAACATGGAGGATATGAGCAATTTTGAATTAGGCCACACCAATTTAATTTCTTGTTCGTCGGACATTTGATGAAAAAAAGTACGAGCGGGCAAGCGCGGTTAAATAATAATATTATTACATTTTGTAGGCGACATTTTTAGGCGGATCGTGAAAAAAATTGAGCGGACAATGAATTTTGTTCTGATTTTCAGAGTAAGCCGATTAAAAATACGATAAATAGAGCGGAAATAAAACAGAAAATAGCACAGAATCACCACGGTGCGGGAAATTTAAATTAATATTATTTTCATAGTTTTGTTTAAATACGAGCGCGCGGGTCCGACGAACAGAAATTTTTGTTGGTGTGGCCTTAAACTAAATTTATAAAGTTTCACATTCTGATATTGCCTTAACGGACAGAAATAATATCTTTGTTGTTCTTGATCCCGCTTACCTTTTATGAAATCGATTCACAGGATATAAAATATTTAGTCAATTAGTAGACTAAAACTGAAAGTTTTCTTAACTGGAAGTTGAATGTTCAAACTAATCGACAAAACCAAATCCGGAAAACAATCACTTGTCAGATCGCCCAGCAAATGCTCGGATAATTGCGGGGTATAGAAAAATCGTGTTAAAATATTAGTTATTAAATCAATCTTATCTAGTAAGTGCAACCGACCTTAGTTTTAACATATCGATCATAGCTATCCGTATCGACATGTAATTTCTCGAGTTACCCCCGTCCCGATTTTAATATTGAATCTATGGTGGTGGAAGTCTTGGCGACGATCACCCCCCCCCCCTTCCACGCTCCCCCCCCCCCCCGGAAATCCATTAACATCGGGGACAATAGGCTAACTATACCCAATCCTGCATAAAAGCTGAAAATATCACTTTTAAAAATGCATTCTCCAAATCAGCTAATAATTTCAATGACTGTTTCAAATTTATAATACACAATCACAAGCTGGAAAATTTTTACAGAACCGAGATGATGCTGGAATATTGAAAAAGGAAGTTGCAACCAAAGCGCCCTCAGGTGTTTTTATTAAAAGGGGGAATAATCAACTAAAATATTTGACAAGAACGATAATCACTAGGAATAAGTACTGAGATTTAGGTAAAGCATTTATGCACTTCCTTCGATAAAAGCAGCTAATTCAGAGTGAATTAGCTTTGAATAAAATATGGAGGTAAAGAACAGTATTCGAGTTCAAAAGTCGAAAGCAAAAGTACATTCAAACATTAAAATCAGGAGCAAAGAAAACACAGACCTCTCAAATATCAGAGTTTGGATCAGGTCCCATTGAGGAGTGATTATCCCATGCCTACCGGTCACATATGCCTTTTGTTGCTTGTCATGATGGGGAGAAACTGAAACAATCAGTAGACTATTAAGGGTGAATATACTGGCTTAACAATTAGTTTGACAGATGTCAGTCGGCACACGACTTCAATGATAGATTTTATTTACAAACAAAATTGTTGCAATTGTATCAACCATAATTGTGATTCAGTGATAATTTAATAAGAGACTGTAAATATTCTTTTCGCTTTATCAATTTGTTCTTTAAAAGCGTGTCTCCTTCAAGAAATTTATCACTTGAAGAGAAGGCACTAGCGTATCGAATCTACTGTGAGGCAAAAACAAAAATGCAGGTTATAAGTGTATATTGTCACATGAGTTTACAAGGGAAGATCAAGGGAAGATCAAGATTGAGAGTTGAAATGATCACGTTTATCTGAAAGCTTTGTTGTTAGAGTACACGCCTTAAAATCACTGTTGAAGAATGTACTTTTTTTAATTCAAAATTGTATTAAAAAAAAACTTAAACCTAAATTGGAGTGTTTCAAATCTTAACCACAATTTATTATCAATATTACATAAGAAAGAGTAATAAGTATTTAAAGAGCCTGTCTCATTTTTCAACCTACAGATATCATTCTAATAACCGGTTACTTAACATATTTTTTAAAATGATAATTATTAAAAATAAATGAACAAAGTTCCGTCAGTTAATATTTGTTGATTGATTGATTGATTGATTGATTGTATGTTGTTTTACGTCCTTTTACTCATATAAATACTCCACTGCATACCGATGAAGGGTTTCAAATTTAGACCAGTACTCCGCACTCAGGTCAATGAACATGAGAATATCATCCGAAGGATCTGCAACAAATGCCGAGTACTTGGCGAAGAAGCAGTTATTATTTATTATTGACTTGGTCCAGTCGTAGCTAGAGTTTGACCCCACAACTTTCCGATCACGAGAAAAAAAAATAAACACGTCTCGATTTTAACAAGTTTACAAAACGTGATATACATACGCATGAAATTACCAGAAAACAAGTGTTCTATCAGACACAGTCTTATCGTTGATTGAATAATTTTTAAATCTTATCTCGTGTGTCTCAATATCCAATAGCGTGTGAAAAGAATAGGATAGGTATTTAATGCATGGATCATATTGATTTCAAGAGAGAATGCGTTTTGTTTTTAAAATACATTAATTTTCTGACAATCTTTTCATTAAAAAAGTCTGAACAATGAAATTTTATTAAATGTTTGTAGAATCTCATGATAGTTTTGTTTTGTAACTGTTACTTGGTTTAGACCTTTTATTAACCCACATAATGCAGTAGTCTGTTCTTACATGTAGTAGGGTATAAACACAACACTGAGATGGCATCCCTTAACCAAATTGAAGACTTCATTTTATTGGGACAAAAGTAAAATGTAAGTCATGATGGCGACAGCGAGGTCTTACCTTTCATTATACTTTTTTTTAAAAGTTTTGCTGTACGGGGTTTCCTTCCTTTATTACAAAATTCCTATATTCATCATACAGAAAACTAGGAGTGAAGCAGAAGAAGTAACAAAGAGGATTCTTAATATCTAATGAATTTACCTACCTTACACTGAAATACCAGACACTTTTTTTATTAATTGGTTTCATAAAACCTGAGTATTGTAAAAACACCACTTTTCGCGGGGGGGGGGGGGTAATTTATATGTTCTTGAATGAAAGAGATTCGTGACATTGATAAATTCAAATCCACTGCCAAATGCAAATTGCTATTTTCATTGCTCGACAATGCATCCAGGAAATCAAATTTTCCTCGAAGCCAAAGTTTTTCACCATACCATGGAAATTTCACCACGAAAATATGTGTTTGTACAGGAACAAATAATATTTTTCGATGAGTTTTTGTTGAGATTTTATCATTCATTTTTATAAGCTTTCGCTTGCTGCAAATTTAGACCTAAATTGGCACTTTCAGGCTTGGAGCACTGTCAGCACCTACTGCAACATAGGATAAGACCCCTTAGTCTAGAGCAAACGCTCTGACAACTGAGCCACTTGGGCGATGAATACTTTTTAAAATTTTGTACAAACTAATATAATTAAACCGTGAGATATCTTGATTTAAATACGGAAATCTAGAGACAGGAAAACTGAAGTTTTCTCGTTTGTCATATAGTTGTTACTTAGTATTTAGTCTAAAATTCAAATCATTGGAAATTAAAAAAAACATGTATGAAAGAATCAGGGGCGTAGTATCCGGGG